>WNWK01000348.1:0-322500 GCA_009830355.1 Cherax destructor
GACTTTTACAACACGCATGGCTTACGGAGGAAAGATTCTTATTCCACTTCCCCATGGATATGAAAGGAAAAGCAATAAAAACAAAAACTATTAAGATAAAATCAAAGAAAACTCAGTTGAGTGTGTATACATAAATGTGTATGTGTATATGTATGTATATGTATCATTCAACCAGAGTTGAATGATAGCTCTAGACCTTTCGTGTTGCAGTCAATACATCAGGAGCTTGCAATGTTGCAGAAATAGACTATGAAATCCAGGAAGGTTCGTTCGTGTGAACCCTCCTGGATTTCCTGCTATTTCTGCAACATTAAATTCCGATGTGTTGATTGCAACATAAAGTCCTAGAGCTATCACTTAACTCCCTCTTTGTGTGTGTACTCGCCTAATTGTGGTTGCAGGGGTCGATTCATAGCTCCTGGCCCCGCCTCTTCACTGATCGCCACTTGGTCCACTCTGCCCGATGAGCTTTATCGTACCTCTTAAAGCTGTGTATGGATTCTGCCTCCACTGCATCACTTCCCAGACTATTCCACTTCCTGACAACTCTGTGGCTGAAAAAATACTTCCTAACATCACTGTGACTCATCTGAGTCTTCAACTTCCAATTGTGACCCCTTGTTGCTGTGACCCATCTCTGGAACATCCTGTCCCTGTCCACCGTGTCAATTCCTCGCAGTATTTTATATGTCGTTGTCATGTGTTACCTGTCCTTCATATCTTCCAGTGTCGTCAGGTTGAGTTATCTTAACGTCTCCTCGTAGGACATGCCCCTACGAGTTGTGTGTCTGTGTAAATTTTTACACACCAGCTGTCTCCCACCGAGGCAGGTGACCCGAAAGATAAACAAAAAGTCGTAGCTTTAATTACCTTAAAATTGCCATCTCTGAGGATAGCCCAGGTAATACACATTGAAATTTATTTTTAAAGAGTAAATCTCTCTCATCCCGGAGTGGGCCATCAAAAATTACGTACTGGAAGGAGGAAGGGGGGGGGTAGAAATTTGGTTTTCATTATATATTTATGGATATTTCCATGCAGCAGTGACTTTCCATTGTTTAATAGCCAACTCAAAACTTTGCAGTCCTGGGCAAAGACTGTCTAAATGGCAGTCATCAGCACCACCTGGTACATAAATAACCCGCACGTAGGAGAGAGGAGCTTACGACGGCGTTTCGCTCCAACTTGGACCATTTACAAAGTCACACCATGTGACTTTGTAAATGGTCCAAGTTGGACCGAAACGTGCTGGTTATTTATGTATTGTTGCACTCACGGTACTGCGCCTTTTCGTTCATCACCTAGTGGCTAGGGGCTTCATAGCACGTTCGGTTTTCAATATGCTGGTGGATTCTGCTATCTCATCACCTCAGGAAAGTTTGCAGATCTTGGGAGAGGTGAGAGACAAGTTTGAAGTGCGCTCAAACTTCCAAAACTTGTCAAATGAAGAGATGACAAAGCAATCAGAAACCCTCAGCATCACCCTGAGTTAAGGAGGACCGTCTGATCTAGACGATGGGAAGCTGTAACGTGACTTTAGTGATTTGCCAGAACTGTCTTGTGTGAGAATGGCAGCACTTGAACTGCTGTTTATCTTCCTCTCAAAGGAGGTTCCTTGGTGCTGATGAGGGGCTCTTGATCAAAGAAATTGATTGGGTTTGTGCTACACTTCTTTGAATGGGGCTTAAAACCCTTCCATTTCCCCCAGGCGCTGTGTGAACCTAAAGAGTTTTGCGCCTTCCCCATAGTTGTAACAATTTTTTTCCATGAAAAGCAGCTCATATATCAATTCCAGCCTCCGGGTTGCCCTCTTAAGTTGGTGTCAACCATCCAATGACAGTATCTGGGGTCGGAGTAAAGCTTCTATAACCTATAGCTTATCATGACTGATTCGGTGGTCTTGCTGTCATTAACTTTAGCCATGTTCAGGGGTAGATTTTCTCTGACGCCACTGATGTCTTTGCCTCAAGAATGACAAGGTTAGGTTTCAATGCAAAAACTGTGGACTCAGAACTTCTAAAACAATTTTTAAATTAAATTATATGGTTTTTTTTTTATTTATTCATTGTTTTTTTTATGGGCGATATATTCTGGAAACTTTTTGTTCTCAATATGCATTGGAATCTTTATTGAGTGTTCAACTGGGGAAACGTCCACCCAGTAACTGATTCATTCTTTCAGACCCACATCTCTCCATAACATTCTAACGTTCACTTTTTAAGATCCACCATCTATAAATATGTTAAACAATCGAAGTGACATCACACACATCTCTGTGTGGAAATAACTGCCTCTTTCCTATATATCTTAACCAGCGCCTCGCTATTCACAATTTTTTTACTGCTCTTAAGTAATCTGTCACCTATTCCATACATTTACAACATCTGCCACGTTGTGTCCCTATCCACCCTATTGTATGCCTTTTCTGAATCCTTAAATGCAAAAACTCCATCTACATACCTTTCCTAAAACGTCTTTGTTCCTCTCCAGCAGTGCTGTCCGTCTTAATTCTTTCAATGGTGTCTACTCAAAGGACATATTCACCTCAAATTCTTACTATTTTAATCCACTTTTCCATTTCCCAAGGAGCTATTGATGTTCTCTGCTAATCCTCAGGTTTCTTTTACCCTTTTATGAATATACTGAACAAATGCGCCAACCACTCAAAAACTGTATCCTCCATTATTTTAACATATCTTCAGTCACATCTATCTCGTGAGTTACGTAGAGATTATCTTGAAATTTAAGGGATACGTCAGTTCCCCTGTTTTCTAAAGTGTTATTTCTCCACTATAATCTACCTTGTCCATAATTACTATCGCATTTGCTTTGTCCGCTTTCGTAAGGTAAAGTCTAGGATCTTTCCTTAATTCATGGTATAACTTAGCAAATCTTTGAGGACAATTGACCTCTGCAACACAACTGTCCTCAAAGATTCGTTAAGGAAGGCACAGGTCCTGCTATTTGCCTCCCCAATATTTCCAATCTTCAAACTCTTAGCAAACACTCTTCATCCTCTGGATATTATTTACACTTGCTTTTCGTCAGTCTAATTCCCTTCAAAATAATATTGTTCATGATTCTGGTTAGTGATGTTTCCGCGTCTACCCCATTTATCTTTCAGTGATTCTCTGTTCTTTTGAAGTATTACTGCCGCTGTTGCTGATTATACTACAAGCTAATTATCCCCTGAGACTCTCTGACCGCGGGTTCGAACCCCACCCGTGGTATGTGGTTAATTATCCCCTATCTGAAATTGCGGAATTCGAGAAGGTCCGGAATCTGAAACTATTTTAAAGCCCTGACATGACGCCACAAATGGAAAATTTCAATTGGATTTGGGAAGGTTCTCAGGCACTGATAAACTTTGTGCATACCCAGACAGTTGGGGCACGGGATCCCACATACCCTGGGTATGTTAAGTCTCTTGGGTCCGGTTTGTTATCAACAGTCGTTACCATCATCGTAGGTAGAGACTGATGGAGGTATACCCTATACTGCTACGCTACTCTTGTTATTGAAAATATTATTTGTGATGTTAAAAATATTTTAAAAACTACCTTCAGGCAATGTGCATAAGCTGTATATGAAATATAAATGTATTGCGTGTATAGATTTGGGTCTCATCTCCAAGCTATCTCATTATATTACAAAATATGACAATTTCTGAAATCCGAGAAAGTGGCAGCTCATGATATTGGGGGAAAAGTGCTGTCATGGATCGAGTCATGGCTCACCAATAGGAAGCAGAGAGTGTGCATAAATGGGGTTAAATCCGAATGGGGACTTGCAACAAGTGGTGTTCCACAGGGATCAGTCTTAGGCCCGTTGTTATTTATAATATATATCAATAACCTTGACGAGGGAATTACTAGTGTAATGAGCATATTCGCGACGACATGAAGATAGGTAGGATAATTGATTCAAACATAGATGTCATAGAACTTCAGGAAGATTTAGACAAACTTAATTCGTGGTCAGAAAAGTGGCAGATGCAGTTCAATATAGATAAATGCAAGGTTCTGAAGCTCGGGTGTGTCCATAACCCAAGCACTTATAAGTTAAATAATGTAGAACTTAGCCATACAGATTGCGAAAAGGACTTGGGGGTGATGGTAAGCAGCAACCTTAAACCAAGACAGCAATGCCTAAGCATACGTAATAAGGCAAACAGATTATTGGGATTTATATCAAGAAGTGTAAGCAACAGAAGTCCAGAGGTTATATTACAGCTTTATACATCATTAGTAAGGCCTCACCTAGATTACGCAGCTCAGTTCTGGTCTCCATATTACAGAATGGATATTAATTAGTTAGAAAACATTCAGCGTAGAATGACTAAATTAATACATAGCATTAGAAATCTTCCGTATGAAGAAAGATTAAAGACCCTTAAATTACATTCAATTGTAGGACAAAGAATGAGAGGAGACATGATCGAAGTATACAAGTGGAAAATGGGTATTAATAAAGGGGATATAAATAAGGTCTTGATGATATCTCTCGAAGAGAGAACCCGCAATAATGGATTCAAGTTAGATAAGTTTAGATTTAGAAAGGATATAGGAAAGTATTATTTTGGAAATAGGGTAGTTGATGAGTGGAACAGTCTGCCTAGTAGGGTTATTGAAGCTAGGACCTTGGGTAGTTTCAAATTTAGGTTGGATAAATTCATGAGTGAGAGGGGTTGGATTTGAGTTGGACTTGCACATGAATAAATAGAATTATCAAAGCTTATTTCTTTGGTAGCATTGAAAATTGGATTGAGCAAATATTCTGTTAGTGGGATGGATATGTGTGTGTGTGTGTGTATATTATGTATATATATATATACACATGTAAATTGTTTAAAAAAAATCGTAAGGTTGAAGAGCGAGACCCTAGTGCAATATTTTGGAATCTTTATTGTGGAAACGTTTCGCCAACCAGTGGCTTCTTCAGTCCAAAACAGAGAACAGTGGAACATAGAGAACTTTGAGGTAATCAGTTGCACAGCCTGGAGGCAATGTGTTCACTTCATCGTTTTCAGACTGAAGCCACTGCATGGCGAAACGTTTACACAATAAAGATTCCGGAATGTTGCACAAGTGCCTCATTCTTCTACATTACCTTGATAAAGTTCGCCCCTGGGTGAAACGTTGCGCCACTAAGCACTTTAATGCAAAACAAAATGTCTGTTTACTACTAATTTTTTTGTAATGGTGAATTTTAATCTTATTTTGTTTACGTATTACTCGGTTCTATTAAATCTCGCCTGGTGAGGTGTGTGCGAAACTAGGGATGTGTGTGTGTGTGTGTGTGTGTGTGTGTGTGCGACAGTAGGGATGTGTGTGTGTGTGCGACAGTAGGGATGTGTATGTGTGTGTGAAAGTAGGGATGTGTGTGTGCGAAAGTAGGGATGTGTGTGTGCGAAAGTAGGGATGTGTGTGTGCGAAAGTAGGGATGTGTGTGTGTGTGCGAAAGTAAGGATGTGTGTGTGTGAAAGTAGGGATGTGTGTGTGTGTGAAATTAGGGATGTGTGTGTGAAAGTAGGGATGTGTGTGTGTGAAATTAGGGATGTGTGTGTGTGAAATTAGGGATGTGTGTGTGTATGTGAAAGTAGGGATGTGTGTGTGTGAAATTAGGGGTGTGTGTGTGTGAAATTAGGGTTGTGTGTGTGTGTGTGAAATTAGGGATGTGTGTGTGTGTGAAAGTAGGGATGTGTGTGAAAGTAGGGATGTGTATGTGTGCGACAGTAGGGATGTGTATGTGTGTGCGACAGTAGGGATGTGGTGCGACAGTAGGGATGTGTGTGCGAAAGTAGGGATGTGTGTGGAAAGTAGGGATGTGTGTGTGCGAAAGTAGGGATGTGTGTGTGTGAAAGTAGGGTTGTGTGTGTGTGAAAGTAGGGATGTGTGTGTGTGTGAAAGTAGGGATGTGTGTGTGAAAGTAGGGATGTGTGTGTGTGAAAGTAGGGATGTGTGTGTGTGAAAGTAGGGATGTGTGTGTGAAAGTAGGGATGTGTGTGTGTGAAAGTTGGGATGTGTGTGTGTGAAAGTAGGGATGGGTGTGTGTGAAAGTAGGGATGTGTGTGTGAAAGTAGGGATTGTGTGTGTGTGTGTGAAATTAGGGATGTGTGTGTGTGTGAAAGTAGGGATGTGTGTGTGTGTGAAAGTAGGATGTGTGTGTGTGTGTGTGTGAAAGTAGGGATGTGTGTGTGTGTGTGTGAAAGTAGGGATGTGTGTGTGTGTGAAAGTAGGGATGTGTGTGTGTGTGAAAGTAGGGATGTGTGTGTGTGTGAAATTAGGGATAGGTGTGTGTGAAATTAGGGATGTGTGTGTGTGTGTGAAAGTAGGGATGTGTGCGTGTGTGAAAGTAGGGATGTGTGTGTGTGAAAGTAGGGATGTGTGTGTGTGTGAAAGTAGGGATGTGTGTGTGTGAAATTAGGGATGTGTGTGTGTGTGTGAATTTAGGGATGTGTGTGTGTGTGTGATTAGGGATGTGTGTGTGTGTGAAAGTAGGGATGTGTGTGTGTGTGAAAGTAGGGATGTGTGTGTGTGTGAAAGTAGGGATGTGTGTGTGTGTGAAAGTAGGGATGTGTGTGTGTGTGAAAGTAGGGATGTGTGTGTGTGTGAAAGTAAGGGATGTGTGTGTGTGTGTGAAAGTAGGGATGTGTGTGTGTGAAAGTAGGGATGTGTGTGTGTGTGTGTGTGTGTGAAAGTAGGATTGTGTGTGTGTGTGAAAGTAGGGATGTGTGTGTGTGAAAGTAGGGATGTGTGTGTGTGTGAAAGTAGGGATGTGTGTGTGTGTGAAAGTAGGGATGTGTGTGTGTGTGTGTGAAAGTAGGGATGTGTGTGTGTGTGAAAGTAGGGATGTGTGTGTGTGTGTGTGTGTGTGTGTGTGTGTGTGTGTGTGCGCGAAGTAGGGATGTGTGTGTGGAAAGTAGGGATGTGTGTGTAAAGTAGGGATGGGTGTGTGTGAAAGTAGGGATGTGTGTGTGAAGTAGGGATGTGTGTGTGTGTGAAAGTAGGGATGTGTGTGTGTGTGAAAGTAGGGATGTGTGTGAAAGTAGGGATGTGTGTGTGTGTGAAAGTAGGGATGTGTGTGTGTGTGAAAGTAGGGATGTGTGTGTGTGTGAAAGTAGGGATGTGTGTGTGTGTGAAATTAGGGATGTGTGTGTGTGAAAGTAGGGATGTGTGCGTGTGTGAAAGTAGGGATGTGTGTGTGTGTGTGAAAGTAGGGATGTGTGTGTGTGTGTGTGTGTGTGTGTGTGAAAGTAGGGATGTGTGTGTGTGAAATTAGGGATATGTGTGTGTGTGTGTGTGTGTGTGTGTGAAATTAGGGATGTGTGTGTGAAAGTAGGGATGTGTGTGTGAAAGGGATGTGTGTGTGAAAGTAGGGATGTGTGTGTGAAAGTAGGGATGTGTGTGTGTGAAAGTAGGGATGTGTGTGTGTGAAAGTAGGGATGTGTGTGTGAAAGTAGGGATGTGTGTGTGAAAATAGGGATGTGTGTGTGAAAGTAGGGATGTGTGTGTGTGTATGAAAGTAGGGATGTGTGTGAAAGTAGGGATGTGTGTGTGAGTGAAAGTAGGAATGTGTGTGTGTGTGTGAATGAAAGTATGGGTGTGTGTGTGTGTGTGAAAGTAGGGATGTGTGAAGGGTAAGAGGGGTACATAAGAACATAATGGAGGAACACAGCAGCAGGCCTACTGGCCCAAACTTGTCAGGGTTTTCTCTAAACCAACCATTCGCAAGAGTGAGGGTCGTGGTTTGATCCCCGGCACGATTGGAAACGACTGGAAAAATCTGGTGATACCGACAATATAAAGATGATAAGGGGATTCAATACTACGAAGTTCTCGCAGCATCAGAGAACAGTAATTCACTTTTTTTTTTAAAATTAGTATAGAATATAATTAGGGTAAGTGTAAGTTGAAGACGGTTTATATATGACTTATTCTTCTTGACTTTAGCAAAAACAAGTTTTATATTGACTCTTATGAAGTGGGGAAAAAATAGAGGGAAGTTTAGGGTATTTTAAGATAAGAACCTAAGAAAGGAGGAGCACTGCAGTATGCCTGTTGGCCCATACTTGGCAGGTCCTTCACAAATCCAACCCACTATGGTATGTTCAACTCGTTTAGTTTTATCAATGCATAAAATTACGGTTTTTGCCTTATTTTCTAATTCTTAGCATTCAATATCTCTAAACATATATCAACTTCAACAAGTTTTACACCAAATAATTTATTGTTGGACTTAAGTCTGTATGTAGCTTTGCTACTTCTCTCTGCTCATAAATGATTTATAATATGTTTATTGTAATGATAAAGCGCTAAACCTACTAGGGTCATATATGTTTATCTCGGCTGATCTGGTTTAAAGACACTGCTAAAAATTTTACACATTAAATTCCGCCTAATTATTGTTTATATACATATACATATATTATACGATCATACAAATGTGGATACAAATTGTTTCTAATTCATGCTAGAGCGTATATATGCTGTAAGATTGGACAGATGATCTGGCTGAATTATATTTTTTCCTATTTTCCTTGACCCTAGTCGGGCGCTTTCTTTGATTATAATAATAATCCTATTTTCCTTTCGTAGATTTCCTATTAGCTTAAAATTTATTTAAATTATTTAGCCTTTTCTGGTTGGCTAGGTTTAATATTCGTACCACTAGCCAAGAATATTTATTCATTTTCCTGGAAATTAAAATATACCGTTTTTATCCATTTACCTTATTTTCAGTTTTGTTTATACAGTTCTTAAACAATTCCACCTGGGATCAGTTGACTGAGCTGCTAGTTACCAAAGAACGTTAGAAATGAATAGATCAGCAAGCTTTTATTTACTTGCACATCAAACAAGCTTTTGATACTCTTGTGTAACACGATACTGTAAACAAGAGGGGTAGGATTCTCTCGTTTTGTATCACAATAGACGAAGTAATTTATGGTTTGAAAGAAAATGGCCAGAAGTGTTACAAGCAAGGCTCCTTTCATCCAAAGACTGGCCCTACACAAAGGTTCTTAACGTCACAAAGTAGTAGTATATAGAGCGTGTTTTTCTAAGAGTCACGTTGGACACTATCATGTGTTAGAGTCGGGATATAAGGATATGTAATAATATTGGTAGAATTACCGACAATATGTTAAGTAAAAGGACACAAATGCAACTAATGTGACATTTTATTGTGGCAACGTTTCGCTCTCCTGGAGCCGCTTGAAAAAGATCCTGGAGAGCGAAACGTTGCCACAATAAAATGTCACATTAGTTGCATTTGTGTCCTTTTACTTTACATATAAGGATATGTTTTAAGGGGTCGTTTTAAGGTATGTTTTAGGAGGGTCGTGTTTTAGGGGGGTCGTGTTTTAGGGGGGTCGTGTTTTAGGGGGTCGTGTTTTAGGGGGTCGTGTTTTAGTGGGTCATGTTTTAAGAATCTGTTATAGGGGATGGTGTTTTCGCTGGTAGTAGTTGGTGTGGTAGTATGTCGTAATTTACTAGATAGTGTAGTGGTACATAATGTCGTAGGTCGTGTATTAGTACGTGTTTTAAGAGGTCGTATTTTAGGGTTTTCTCCATAGGAAAGTGGAACAGAATTCTTCGTCAATGCCTTGGTAGGATATGGCCGGATTGATGAAAAAAAAATGGGGTTTGTATTTGATGGGGGTAGTGTTTGTTTTATGGGGTCGTTTTATTGCGAGTGATTTTTAAAATCGTGTTTTAGGGCGGTCATCTTTTAAGGGGCCGTTTTTTATTGGATCGAGATAGTCTCTTATTTTAGGGGCCGTGTTTTATTGTCATGTTGTAATGAGTCATGTTTTAGTGGGCTGCACATTAATGGACCGTGTTTTAGGAGGACGTCTTTCAAAAAGTCATATATTAACAAGTTTTTATTAGTGTTTTAGAGGTTTGTTTTAATGGGTATTGCATTTGGATATTGTTTTTTATGTAGGGGTAGTGTTTTAGTTGGTGGTTTTTATGTAGGCTGTGTTAGGGGGATCGTGTTTACTAGTGTGATTTAACGAGTCATTGTTCAGTAGGTCGTATTTATAGTTTTTTTTTAGAGCCCAGTTTTTTTTTAGGTATATCAAGTACTCGTGGGTCATACAAATTACACTCCACCTTCACTCTAATATCAAGGAGACTTTAATCTTAGTGTATATTCACTGAGATGCATACCAAATTATATACACTTACACACTACACAAATAACCCGCATACAGAGGAGAGGAGCTTACGACGACGTTTCGGTCCGACTTGGACCATTTACAAAGTCACACTAACAAAAGAATAGAGGGAGTTTATATAAAGGCCAGCCGACGGGGGCGGGAACAAGAGAGAGTGGTGGAGGAGTAATAGTGGTAGTAGTAGTGGTAGTGGAGTCAGTCAAATACTAAGAAAGAGGAGCACTGCAAGAGAGCTAGCTAGAGGGGAAGGCCAATGAAGAATTACTTCATCTCCCTATACCTAAAAAAAAGTGTAAGAAAATTTACTTTTCAGTGTAGTTGATAAATATCGAGTGTATTGCAACAAAAAATATGCATTGTTTTTTATACATATGTACGTATTTTTTAGATTTAAAATGTTGTCCAAATCCCATTTTTCTACCTCCTTGTTGCATTAATCTATAATGCTGAAGAAAGTTATAAATAACATTTATCCTGTGTAAGTGATCCTGAGAGATGGTAATTCCCAGGTAATTGGAACTCCAAATCTGTTCAAACTAATCTTTTGAAGCTGTTGTAACTCATGAGCTGCTAATGGAATGCTTGACTAAGTAAGAAAGTTAATTCAGGTATTCACAAATACAGTTACATACATTATCATACATAGCAACATATGTGTAGAGAACCTAGGATAACCCAAAAAAGTCAGTGACCTATTTCCATTGGAGTCCTTTATATTTCCATTGACGATTTCTTCATTGTTCTACTGAAGTCATCCAGCTCAGAATGACGTATTATATAACTTTTTATAAAATCTTTCTGCGTGAAGGAATATATCAATGAAATATAACTGGCTTTTGTTCCCAATATTATAGAGTATATGGTGCGAGAACCTTGCATATACATCTAATATTACCTAAAAAATATTTTACTTTTCTATTTTGGGATAAAGTTCGTGAGTTCCACTCGTAAGTCAGAAATTGTCTCCTGTCTGTTGTGGCGTCAATTACATTTACTTATTGTGAAAAGCTGAAACCACTTTTGACATTCAGTGATGGAGAATTGATCCTCCATCACCCCATAGTGAGAGTCACACTATTTTGTGTTTATTTCTTTTGTTTGTTGTGGAGACTTCCCGAGAAGGTATGACAAAAAAGTTTTAGGGACAGTTTTCCAGAGATCTTCTTAGCCTAGTCCTTCACAAGGTTACCTGTCCACATACTGACTGACAATCACCATACTCGCATCACTAGAAAGTCGCCACTGGCGACTCGCCAGGACTGGGAAGAACTGCCCTCTCCTCATCTTTAAAGTCAACACCTTCTCCTCTCTCATAGTGCGGAATTTGCTTTACTGTGACCCCCCCAGAGTTAACTTTACTCTCGTGTCAGAGTTCGCTTTACTGTGGGGATAAGACTTTATTTCGCTGTGATCACTTTCCTTTGGTCCAAAAAGCACACAGCTTTTTTTGTTGGTCAGTTTACAGGTATACGAGTGAATTTAACCACTGCGCCACTGCTCGGAGACGCAAATACTGACCAGTACGGTACTAAACGCCAAAGGAATCAACTAATATCGAGTGACGTCAGACGAAGGTGCGCTTGATGATGGGATCCTCACCGATGACATGGAAAAAAATGCTAACAAAAACACCAGACATTAGCTGTGTACCGTATTATGTGGTGTGTCATTCTAGTATGTTCCAGTGGTACGTCATTGGTTCTTTCCTGTGTACGATGTTTAGTGGTACTAGAGAATGTGTACCATGCTCGGCGGTGCTATACTTTCATGTGTACCATGTTACTTGGTACACCTTACTGTGTATCATGTTCACCTGGAAGTGTATCACACTTAATGCTATGCCGGAAGCACATTCTTCTAAGTTACTGACATCGATGAAAAAAAAATAAATCCCTCTCGAGACGCAAGACAGACGATGTTCTCTAAACCTCCCTGAAGGTCTTGTTTATCACGACCAGAATATTGATTCCACCTGGTTCTTTGCGCATGAATAGTTGCAAAATGTTTTGTAATGGTGTAGGACACGTGGAAAGTGATTCGTAATGGTGTAGGACACGTGGAAAGTGATTCGTAATGGTGTAGGACACGTGGAAAGTGATTCGTAATGGTGTAGGACACGTGGAAAGTGATTTGTATTGGTGTAGGACACGTGGAAAGTGATTCGTAATGGTGTAGGACACGTGAAAAGTGATTCGTAATGGTGTAGGACACGTGAAAAGTGATTCGTAATGGTGTAGGACACGTGAAAAGTGATTCGTAATGGTGTAGGACACGTGAAAAGTGATTCGTAATGGTGTAAGACACGTGGAAAGTGATTCGTAATGGTGTAAGACACGTGGAAAGTGATTTGTAATGGTGTAGGACACGTGGAAAGTGTATTTGTATGGTGTAGGACACGTGGAAAGTGTTTTGTAATGGTGTAGGACACGTGGAAAGTGATTTCGTAATGGTGTAGGACACGTGGAAAGTGATTCGTAATGGTGTAGGACACGTGGAAAGTGATTCGTAATGGTGTAGGACACGTGGAAAGTGATTTAATGGTGTAAGACACGTGGAAAGTGATTCGTAATGGTGTAGGACACTGGAAAGTGATTTGTAATGGTATAGGACACTGAAAAGTGATTTGTAAATGGTGTAGAACACGTGAAAGTGTTGTCAATGGTGTAGACACTTGGAAAGTGATTTTTAATGGTGTAGGACACGTGTTAAACTGTTATTCGTAATGGTGTAGGAAACTGTGGAAAGTGATTCTAATGGTATAGACACGTGGAAAGTGTTTTGTAATGGTGAGGACGTGGAAAGTGTTTCGTAATGGTGTAAGACACGTGAAAAGTGTTGTAATGGTGTAAGACACGTGGAAAGTGTTTCGTATGTGTAAGACACGTGAAAGTGTTTCAATGGTGTAAGACACGTGGAAGTGTTTGTAATGGTGTAGGACACTTGAATGGTTTGTATGGTGTAAGACACGTGGAAGTGTTTGTAATGGTGTAGGACACTGAAAGTGTTTTAATGGTGTGCACGTGGAAAGTGTTGTAATGGTGTACGCACGTGAAAGTGTTTCGTAATGGTGTAGGACACGTGGAAAGGTTTAATGGTGTAAAATGTGAAGAAAAACGTTCATTATCGGAGGAGCAACTTAGAAATTCGACTAATGTAGAACCCATGAAAAGTGTTCATTAACTAAATTGTAAATACATGAGAATCGTTCACAGTGATGTATAAATAACATAAATAACCCACTTGTTATTTTTATCATTAACATAGTTTAATATCTTTATTACGCACCCCATACCCATCCTGTGGGTCGTGCGAGATAACATGTAATGTATTCACAGTCAAGAAGCAACATGGAGAGTGCACATTACTGCTTGAAACTGAATTGGTTAGATCTTATTTCTTTAGGAATAAGCCAGTGATCAGTTCTTTTGTAAAGTTAATGTGTAATATCTTAAGTCTTGCAAAGATGCTGGATTTGTTACAATCGAACGAGGTAATATTGGGTAGATAAGATGCATGTGCAACACATGGGTGTGTGTTTTATGTGAAGACTTCGCCAACCACTAGCTTTGTCGATCCAAAATAATCCTGGAAATGTTGGCAGACATGAAGTAGTAGTATGAGATGATCAGTCTCACCATCTCGCTGGAAAGTGTCCAGCCCATCAGTCTGGTTGTATCTAAAGTATATACCTGTGGACGCTGGCTTTTATAAGTCAGACACGCGAAGTAAACACTATTTGACAAAAACATCAACTCCTCAGTAATTTTTTAACCATTAATTTGACAGAAAAAAAAATACCTGTTGGCCAGTAAACACTCTCCCTAGAAGTCAAAACATGTATTTGTACCTGTAACGCAACTCTCATTAAATCTGTGCTCCAATTCCCAGCATTAGGCTTGAATGCCTTCCATCACCCCTTCCCCCTCCCCAAAGGCGCAGTATAATCCCTACGGGTTTAACGCTCCCCAGTAATAATGCAACTCCCAACCCACTCGCACCTTATTAATTAAATGTCTAAGAGTGTAAATAATTTCACTCTCATTCTCCTTGTGCTCTGACCTTAACCAGCTGCCGTCACCACCTGCCATCACCCCGCCCTACGAGTCATGCACCGCCAGGGTGATAGCAGCCAATCAGATTGAATGTAAGGAATGAGGGAATGATTCCAAGCCTTTGGATCAAAAGCCTTTCATCTGCATAATGACATCTTTATCGAAGAACGTTGGGGGGGTAGGGTTGTAAAAGACGAAAATACTTAAATGATCTCTCGTTATCTCTCTTGCTCTCTTGTTTCTCTTGTTCTCACTCTTGCTCTCTTGTTTCTCTTGTTCTCACTCTTGCTCTCTTGTTTCTCTTGTTCTCACTCTTGCTCTCGCTTGTTCTTTCTTTCTCTCTTGTTCTTTCTCTTGCTCTCTTGATGTTTCTTTTGTTCTTTCTCTTGCTCTCTTGTTGTTTCTCTTGTTCTTTCTTTCTCTCTCGTTGTTTCTCTTGTTCTTTCTCTTTATCTCTCTTGTTTCTCTTGTTCTTTCTCTTGCTCTCTCTTGTTGTTTCTCTTGCTCTCTCTTGTTGTTTCTCTTGCTCTCTTGTTGTTTCTCTTGCTCTCTCTTGTTGTTTCTCTTGTTCTTTCTCTTGCTTTCTCTTGTTGGTTCTCTTACATAAGAATATAAGAATGGAGGAACACTGCAGAAGGCCTACTGGCTAATACAAGGCAGGTCCTTATCAAAACCACCACTACCAAAGAATTTACTCCCGTACTCACGACACCAATCAAACCCAGCCCCTCCCACTCATATATTTGTCTAATCTCTCTTTAAAGCCACCCAAGGTCCTAGCCTCTATCACCCTACTCGGAAGATTGTTCCACGCATCTACAACTCTGTTCGAAAACCAGTACTTGCCTATGTCCTTTCTAAATCTAAATTTATCCAATTTAAATCCGTTATTTCTGGTTCTTACTTGGTTTGATATCCTCAGTATTTTATTAATATCTCCCTTGTTCATGCCCATCATCCACTTGTACACCTCGATGATATCTTCCCTCATTCTACGTCTCTCCAGAGAGTGGAGATTCAACGCTCTAAGTCTATCTTCATACGGGAGATTCCTTATACTGTAAATCATTTTAGTCATTCTTCTCTGTATGTTCTCCAATAAATCTATATCCATCCTGTAGTAAGGAGACCAAAACTGAGCTGCATAATCCAAATGAGGTCTCACTAGTGATGTATAGAGCTGTAAAATAACTTTTGGACTTCTGTTGCTTATACTTCTTGAAATAAATCCTAGTAATCTGTTAGCCTTATTGCGCACTTAGGCACTGTTCTCTTGGCTTTAGATTTCTGCTTACCATGACTCCCAAGTCTTTTTCACATTCTGTATGATCAAGCTCTACTTCACCTAGTTTATAAATTCGAGGGATATTTTCATTACCAAGGACTAGTACTTTACACTTGCCCACATTGAACTTCATCTGCCACTTTTCAGACCAAGACATTAATTTGTCCAAATCCTCCTGGAGTTCACTGGTATCCTCATCAGAATGAATCATACGGCCTATTTTTGTATCATCAGCAAATTTACTAATGTCCCTTGTAATTCCTTCATCAAGGTCATTTATGTAAATTATGAACAACAATGGTTCTAAAACTGATCCTTGTGGAACGCCACTAGTGACTGAATTGGGCCTCAATGTATATAATGTATATTACAATTTTCTATAATTTTATATTGCTAATATTCTCGATAATAGCTAAATCGTTAATATTTTGCTTTATATTATTATTAGACTATTATTTGACTTAGCTCTATTTATTAGGTAGGATGTAATATTGTTGTGCTTGAGAGTGTGTAGTAACTGCCTTGGTGTTGGCAAACTACTGTTATGCTGCCGGCGTCTAGTTGCTGGGAGGAGTCAGTCTCTGAACACACCTGAGCTGGGTGGTTGTTCCTCCTTCCTCTCGCTCTCTGGCCTGCTGACCCTCGTCGAGTCAACACCTCACTCCTATTTTCTACTTGTTTTCTCGACATTAGACTCTGTTGGGTAGAGTATGCATTCGTTGGTGAGGCGAATCATACTTCTCAGAACTCTGTGTAACTCTGTTCACAGAGAATAGACTAGACAGTGATTTTCGACGTTGTTCTGGGTTGTGTGTCACATTGACACTCTGATAAAACTCAGGTCTCAAGCTATAGCTCTGGACCTACTTCGATAAGGCATCTGTGCACCGCCACAGTTTGGGATTGTTTATGCTGAACCTAGTTTCAGTAGAAAGGGAGTTTTGGGACTGTTTTGGAGGATCTACTGATGGTCCCCAGTTAGGGTCGATTTTCTATC
This sequence comes from Cherax destructor, assembly GCA_009830355.1. NCBI lineage: Eukaryota > Metazoa > Arthropoda > Malacostraca > Decapoda > Parastacidae > Cherax > Cherax destructor. The sequence continues at coordinate 16,518 of WNWK01000348.1, forward strand.
TCCTTGTTCCTGACGCTGTGTTGCTGTTGCCTGTTATATTGCTGTTCTGCGAAGTGGTCATTTTACTGTATAATCAAGCTGTTCAGATTGTCAGTTTAGTACAGCTAGCTTATGAGAAGTTGTTATGTCGTACACTGGTTGAGTCGAGTCTTAGAGTTACCGGGAGCACACTCATACACACATTTATTATTATTTGTATATATTATTGTAATTATTGACATTGTACCTGATGGTACTTCTGAGTCATTTATATATATGTGCCCTCAGCACAGACTTATTGTATATGAGAGCAGTGTAGGAGCTACCCTCCTAATTAACCTAATTGGTATCTTAATTAATATCTTTATATTTGATTTACTTTGCTACCCTAGATTTTCTCACTTTGATAATAAACCTTTTAAATATATCTGTTTGGTTAGTACCCTATCAGTTGCAATCCTCTTAATCTATATAATATGTCGGATAACTGAACCAGGACACTGACTTTGTTGCAAAAGCCCAGTAACAGGCTGGATGCTAGAAGGGCTATCCTTTCTAGTGTTCATTGGAGATATCTATTATTAATAGATATCGTGTCATTTTGTAACAACCCCATTAATGGAAACTCTCTGTTTTCTATTGTTAAGCCATACCTCTATCCATGCTAGAACTTTACCTCATATACCATGAGCTGCCACCTTTCTTAAGAGTCTCTTGTGAGGTACTCTATCGAAGGCCTTACTGAAATCCAAGTAAACTGTATCATATTCTTTATCACTGTCTACTGCCTCAAATGTTTTATTGAAAAACGTCAGTAAATTTGTCAGGCAGGAACGACCTCTCGTAAACCCATGCTGAGATTCATTAATCAAATTATGTTCTTCAAGGTGACTTCTAATAATATCAGCTATAATTGATTCTAATAATTTGCCTACTATAGACGTGAGGCTTATTGGACGGTAATTTGATGGAATGGACTTATCCCCTGATTTGAATATAGGAACTACATTAGCTATCTTCCTTATCTCTGGCACAACACCAGTTAGGATGGACGTATTAAACACATTCGTTAATGGCTGACTAAGTTCCATCTTACATTCTTTTAAGTACCATGGAAAACAACTCGTCGGGTCCCGGGGACTTATTTTGTTTCAGTTTATCTATCTGTTTGATAACCATGTCCCTCGTGACAGTAATATTAGTTAATTTGAATTCTTCAGGAACTGAACAGTTAAATCAGTTTTACCTTTATTGGAGACTCTTGTTGGCGTATGAGAGAGGCGGGAGAGTTTGTTTGGAGGCAGGACAAGATAGTCCTTCAATATGACAATTATTATTATTATTATTATTATAATCAAATAGAAGCGCTAAACCACAGGGGTTATACAGCGCTGCTCAATATGACAATAATATCACCTCTACAGCTTATTTATCTAGCACAATTTATCTAATATGACATAATAAACAATATTAATAACATAAAAACATGATATATACTCTAGAATGCATAAAACATGTCATTACGAATGTGAGGACTGGTGGTAGTGTGTTGTTGATGGGTTTATAAGGGCCACTGACCATAAGCCGTACATACACCTACTATCCGACTTACGAACTGCGCGACATACGACCACTCGACTTACGACCGTGCGTCTGGCATCAGGGCTGCCAGACGCACAGTATAATGTGATCAGTAAAATGTGATCCTTTATTGACAACGTTTCGCCCACACAAGTAGAGGTAGCTGTTCTTTCTCTTTCTCTCTTGTTGTTTCTCTTATTCTCACTCTTGCTCTCTCGTTGTTTCTCTTGTCCTCACTCTTGCTCTCTCTTGTTTCTCTTGTTCTCACTCTTGCTCTCTCTTGTTGTTTCTCTTGTTCTCACTCTTGCTCTCTTGTTGTTTCTCTTGTTCTTACTCTTGATCTCTTGTTGTTTCTCTAGTTCTTTCTCTTGCTCTCTTGTTGTTTCTCTTGTTCTTACTCTTGCTCTCTCTTGTTGTTTCTCTTGTTCTTACTCTTGCTCTCTCTTGTTGTTTATCTTGTTCTCACTCTTGCTCTCTCTGTGTGCACCATGTTCGTTGGTTCACCAGACTGTGCACACCGTGTTCACTGGTGCGCCAGACTGTGCACACCGTGTTCACTGGTGCGCCAGACTGTGTGCATCGTGTTCACTGGTACGCCAGACTGTGTGCACTGTGTTCACTGGTGCGAAAGAATGTGTGCACTGTGTTCACTGGTGCGCCAGACTGTGCGCACCGTGTTCACTGGTGCGCCAGACTGGGCACACCGTGTTCACTGGTGCGCCAGACTGTGCACACCGTGTTCACTGGTGCGCCAGACTGTGCACACCGTGTTCACTGGTGCGCCAGACTGTGTGCACCGTGTTCACTGGTGCGCCAGACTGTGTGCACCGTGTTCACTGGTGCGCCAGACTGTGCACGGTGTTCACTGGTACGCGGAGGGAAGAACGTTGCTCACGAGACGCAAGACGAATGGTGTAATTTTGAACGATGTGTATCTTGTTTACCATAAAGATTCCTTTCGCAAAAAGATTCGTTTCGTCTATTTCATTTTTTTTTCGTGCTTGAGTTAACCACACTGGAATTGTTCATTAATTAAGAGTGTATTAATCTCAGTATACATGGAAGGTGTTCATGAACAGTGTAGGAATCACAGTATACATGGAAGGTGTTCATGAACAGTGTAGGAATCACAGTATACATGGAAGGTGTTCATGAACAGTGTAGGAATCTCAGTATACATGGAAGGTGTTCATGAACAGTGTAGGAATCTCAGTATACATGGAAGGTGTTCATGAACAGTGTAGGAATCACAGTATACATGGAAGGTGTTCATGAAGTGTAGGAATCTCAGTATACATGGAAGGTGTTCATGAACAGTGTAGGAATCACAGTATACATGGAAGGTGTTCATGAACAGTGTAGGAATCACAGTATACATGGAAGGTGTTCATGAACAGTGTAGGAATCTCAGTATACATGGAAGGTGTTCATGAACAGTGTAGGAATCTCAGTATACATGGAAGGTGTTCATGAACAGTGTAGGAATCTCAGTATACATGGAAGGTGTTCATGAACAGTGTAGGAATCTCAGTATACATGGAAAGTGTTCAAGAACAGTGTAGGAATCACAGTATACATGGAAGGTGTTCATGGACAGTGTAGGAATCTCAGTATACATGGAAGGTGTTCAGAACAGTGTAGGAATCCAGTATACATGGAAGGTGTTCATGAACATGTAGAATTCAGTATACATGTTAAGGTTCCATGACATTAGAATCTCAGTATACATGGAAAGTGTTCAGAAAGTTGATAGTCATTCTATCATAAGGTAGTTCTGGATGTGTTAGGAATCTCAGTATACATGGAAGGTGTTCATGAACTGCTTTAGACTGAAATTGATAGTCATTCTCGGGGTTTCTCGGTTCCTCGAACACCGACGGGCAACACACCAGGATATCAATAATAATTATAATAATAATAATATTAATTCCTACTTACCGGCTATTATATCTTTAGAATTTGTGTTTACCACTAACTGCGGACCGGCAATGTTTTTATAGCGAGAAATCCACAGTAAACAGACCTTGGATATCGACTACCTCTTGTTTCCTTTTGTCATCTCTTAACTGTGTATTTTAATGAAACTTGCAAGAATTCCAAGTGGTTTTTCTGGGCCTCGGACACAAGTGTGTTACTTGCCAGTCCCATGTGCCAGGCACCAAGCAACTGAGCTTGCAAACCTTTTACATACTGTAGCAACATTATTTGCAGTGACCATCAATTGCGATCCAACTGAACCTTCAGAAAAATCGTGAATGGGTTGTTAGTTTACAAAGATGTGACTGGTCGTGGTATTAGAACTATAAACAGATTTGTCATGGTCCAACATGCAAAATCATTTAGCAGCTTTGTAAATTGGAAGGCGCTAAGACAAGACGCAAATTGAAGATCCATTCAAAAGAAAGATTTGGGAAACAGGTGACAACACCAATTCAGTAATGCTAAAGAACAATTCCAACCGGATAACATTATCAAATTCGTATTGGGAATGTACATTCTAGCGAATTAAAAAGAAACTTTCCAACCTGACAGGTCCCTCTAGCCCTTCAACAATATCATACACTGATACACAACCCTGGTGTATAACTAGAGCTGACACTCTTCTGTCCCTTACCAACTCTTACGTATAATTTTATAATCTCATTTTCTGTACTTAATGCTGAAGAGGATTTCAAACGGAGATCGAAAGGTGCAGACAAACTAGTTTTCTAACCGCTGATAAATGCTCTCGATACCTTGATATTTCCTTCTCTATCACACTTTACGTGTGTGTACAAGTATGTTAATGGTCCAAGTCGGACCGAAACATCGTCATAAGTTTTATTCTGCTATGTGCGGGTTATTTGTGAACTGTTCCAGTCAGGGTATTGTGCATTTTTTTTATATAATTTTTAGTTTAAGGATGGTCTGGCAGAACGTCACCCGTTGCTAGGCAACGCCGCTTGTTTGATGAATGTGTGTGCCAACCTGATGATGATACTACACTTTCATGCTTTTGTGTGAATGTTCGTTATGGCAGTAGGGAGGCATGGTAGAAACAAAAATAGGATCTGTGGAGATTAGGTTCTGTGAGGAACATTTTCTTGTACCACAACCGGTCAAGAGTCCCTCTGTGTAACTGTGGATCGTGAATGCGTTGTTAAAATTGTCCTTGTTGCATACATTATTTTCATAGCTATAACAGGCAAATTCTTGCCTGCCTGTCCTATATATATTGCTTTTCAGACTGACCTCCCGAGATTGTGTGGACGTCCGTGGTAGATTTGGTGATTGAGTCGTGAATCGTGTTCTAGTAAGAGCACTGAAGAGGTTGACACACACTAACCTGCACATAGAGAGAGAAGCTTATATGATGGGACTGTGGATTTTGCTTATAGTCAGTTCACATAATAAGTTACATTATAATAAAAATAATAATAATAATATATATAATATCTTTATTTCTACAAGTACAAGGTATATAGGCCTACCTATCATCAGTGACATACTATTATATAGAAAGCCGCTTGTTATGCAGAGCATTTCGGACAAATTAGGTCAATTTTGTCCCAGGATGCGACCCACACTAGTTGACTAACACTCAGGTTTTACTGATGGGTGAACAGGGACATCAGGTGTCTTATGGAAATACGTCCTGTAGGGAATTGGAATTCCTAAGAATAAAAAAAAATGAACTGTTATTAAGCAACTTAGCTTATTGACGAATCCCGAAGTCGTTATACAGGAGTCATCCTTTCCAACCCCTTGGGCTGTTAGAAATAAGTGAATTAGATATAAGATTAATTGCCCCAGAGGAGCATATATCCAAATTTTCAGTCAGTAGAAAGACTGAACTGGTACTCACGGGTTTGGACTTAAAAGTCTACGCATAACCGCCGTCTGTAGATAAATTTTGATGCCCCTGTGACACAAGAACTGCGCAGTCCCCTGCATAACAAGAAACATCAAAATTTACCTTGCTCGTTGCAACGTGAGCAATGGTGTTGACGGAATTGTAGAAACGTCGCTGATGAGTCACCGTCCTAATCTGATGGTGTTACACTCGCATTGTCTCTCCATTGCAGTAATTAATCTACCACAAGCTGCGTACACTTCTCTGTAATATACCGCTATTTTGCATTGTCCTTTACACTAAAACGCGCTGGAACAGAGTTCTTATCCGTAACCCGGAGTTAGTGGAGATAGATAGTCGGATAGAGGTCGAGGGCGCACTATGAATGTCCCTTTGTTAGGTCAAAGCAAGCGCCGCAAGCCCCGTCCCACCCTTGCCGTTTATTCAATCTGTTGCCCCGCTTCTCCGCTCCTGCCCTCGCTTGCCCTGTTTCGCTGACCTACGCACCAGTTCCCCACTTGCTAAACCTACAGAAAGCAATGCAGAATTCTTGATTTCTTGCTGTATCTGGGCTTAGACGATCTTTAACATGATAATAGAGTGGGTGTAGAATTTCTTTAATTTTCCTACTGCTGTAAGAGAGCGAATTTCACTAACTCTCACTCTTTGCAACACTGGTCAGCCATGACGTGACTTTCTAGCGTCCTGGGTACGTACATGTGTTACTAATTAAACTGTTGACCAGGAAGCCAGCAAAGACGTGTCTTCCCCTTTCTAAGGGCTGGGCCCTTGAAAGGGCTGAAAGGCGAACTGATACCCCCTCTCTTGGAAATTTTCTCCACACGTCCTAATGTTTTCCAGCCTACTGGGGATCGACCTCCGGACATCAGTGTGTGAGCCGAGTGCGCTAGCAATCGAGCTAAGGAGAATTGTATTTTTCTTGGTGTGCTTCCTAGGTGTCGAATTAAGATGGCCATGGTTCTCCATCTGCAGTTTTGTGCAGTGAACGATGTGATCTGAAGTTTGGTAAATGTTTACACCATGTAGGCGCATTCTTCCACGAGGAGGGTAGGTATACTACTACTACTACTAATTACTTTTGCCTCGATTAACTCCCCTTTCTGTCTACCACTACTTCCCCTACTTACTAGTACCACTACTACTTTCACTACCAGCATTACCTCTACCACTTCTTCTCCACTTACTTCCCGTCCCTGTCGCCCTGTCCTATATATACAGGTTCACTCGCCTTCGTATATTAGTGTGACTTGTAAATGGTCCAAGTCGGACCGAAACGTTGTCGCAAGCTTCTTTCTCCTATGGCCGGATTATTTGTATATTGTTCCAGTCACGGTATTGTGCCTTTTTGTTCTTCAAGGAAGGCAGGACTGGTAATGAGGAAATGCTATGAATAAAAGCCTATAACTAATCTCTGTTTGGTGAGTGTATGGTGACGCGAGTAGCAGCGTATAGGAAGGTTTTATATATTCTTTGAATGTGAGGGGGAAGGGGTTCCTTTCCTGGAACCTACATAAAACGGACGTCCAGGAAGGTAAGCTGTCCATCCCTCTTGAGTCCAGGGTAAATTTGTTAGGTAAATGGACACATGTGTAACTAATGTAACGTGTACAAGTCTCCACACTGCCGCTTGATCTTCAGTCTGAGGGACTGACAACCTCAAATCTACGTCTTCAAGGGTGATGGACTAATTACATCGTCTTCACATCTCTACTGCTCCTGCCTACTTTCTGTACTCGACTGAAGAAGCCTAATGTGTAGGCGATACGTTTCGGAATAAAGATGCCTAACTGTTGCCTATGTGTCTTACCAATGTAACATATTATTGTGGCAACGTTTCGCTCTCCAGCAGCTTTGTCAAGCCGTTACCAACATTACAAGGACACAGAGGGTATACATAGGTATCACGAGAGATAAGACAGGTAGTGGTGGTAGTAGTTACAGTATGAGCGGAGATAAGTTGCTATGTGTTTACGGGGTTAATTGTTTTGAGTAGAAATTTGGGTTAAGGGTGAATCTCTCTCCTCCAAATGTTGGAAATAGATGTCTTTATAGTTAAGTTATATTTAATGGAACAGTCAACTAGCTCAATAAAATCGTGATGGGCGAGAGGGAGAACACTGTCATCACTGTGGAAAAAGACTTATGTACAGTGGCGAAACGTTTCCTTTAATAAATGTCCTGAACTGTACATGTGTCTTTTTCCACATCTTGTTGTATAGTACCATTTATCAATGATATTAACTGATGGCTGCGTCAGTGAGGACGTTCACGAAAAGAAGTAATGTAAGAAGGTGTCATGTGTTTAGTCATGATGTGGATGATAAGGAATGCATGACAGAGGTCCTCAGTGTTTTAAGTGTGAAGGACTGATGGAAATAAGGAGCGAAGAAAAGTGTTTATTGAGGAGTTTTAGATGTCGGGGACTCCTTGAGTGCCGGCACCACGAAGGTGAGGTGCATATGTGAGGTGCATATGTGAGGTGCATATGTGAGGTGCATATGTGAGGTGCATATATGATGTAAATGTGTCAGAAAACCGACAAGTTGAAGAATGAGACACATGTGTAACATTTGGGTAATCTTTATTGAGTGATCCTTTAGCCAGCCAATGGCGTCTTCAGTCTAATACAGAAAAAAACTGTTGAGAATGATTAGTTTATACCTCAAATAGGTGAAGCACACTGGTTTTTGAGATGGTCTAGGTTAACTCGGTAGAAAGTACACGAGTTAATTTCCCAGCTCCTATTTTTTAAATATACTTCAGACATTCCTAAAGATCTTTGCCGTTACTGAAACAGCCATCTTGCTTAATAATGAGGGTGAACTTTGTTGACTCGACACCGTGATTTAATTCAGGTAAGAAAAATCGAGAAGCATTAAGTGATTAGCCAGAAGCACAACATGTCGTGCACACTTGGGTATTGATTACAAAGATGTGCACTATCTTGTTATCTTTATTATGAGGACTTTTCGCCAGCCAATAGCATTATAAATTCAATAGTCAGTAGAAGATGAGGTAATCAGTCCCTCAGCCTAGACCATAGTCGTTATAAATCTGAAGCAAAGGCAGATGATGGGTAACCTGCAGGAGAGTGGTCACTGTCACGGGTCTTTCCCAGATGGCGACCCCGTCTTAAACTCCCAGTGGGGGAGAGGAACAACTCTCCCCCACTGGGTCTTCAGGTGGGTGGAGACATCACCGTAGCAGAGGTAGGAAGATAGTTGCTTATATAGATGTCAGATGAGGTGCATGTTACGATTCGAACCTTCGTCTAGGGGCCGGTTACACTTCGTAACAATATCACTTTGATAAGAAACTTAGAATCAGGTAATAATGAGAGTTCAACAAGCCTTTTCCGTTTTTTATTTAAAACCTTAAATGCTTATCTGATGTATATAACAAGATCACTTTAATATCTCATCGTCCGATCCTTTTCAATCACAAAATTAGAGTATGTATAAGAGCGCTTAATTTAACACTTTCCATAAAAATAATAGTATTTACAAGAGCGCTTATAGGAACACCACAACCAGTGTCAATAGACACACAAACACTTTAGATTCTATGTATATACACCCGGTTAGCATAGTTCTCTCGAGTATCACTTAGAAGATATTATAATACGTCACTGAATTTCACAACAAATTCCTATGATGATAATCCGACAGGTTCTTAGCAAACAGTTCCTCTAAAGAGTAAGAGCGCTTAATCCAAAGTATTGATTAAGAGCTGAGCCAATCTTCAACATGTCAGAGGTGAGAGAGAACTCAATTGCAGAGCTATTAAGGTAATGCTCACCGTACCAGGGGTGAGAGAGAACTGTCCACAACAGAACACTCCGGTATAACCTCAACTCGGAGAGGGTAGAGGTCTGAACTACCCCAACAAGAGAATACCTCGTTAAAGCTTAGACAGGTGTTACAAACCTACCTAACACATTACTCCCTATATATACATTAAGCTGCAGGAGTTGAGACGAGCACTGGGAAATGGAGCGACGAAGTACCTGAGGAAGTGCTCGTGCAGACTTTATCTATGGATATGAAGGCCCCGACTCAGGAGTCGGCGCTGAATAATTCTGAAGGGGATGTTGTTGGCGAGGAGGTGGGATTGGTGGATCCTACTTTCGAGGACCTTCACAGGATGCTTGATAGTCCAACGATGGTTGGCATGTTGCCTGCGGAGGTGGTGCCTGAGGCGGATGAGTTACGACTTGGATGTGTTGATGGTGTTGAGGTCAATGAGCTTTCCAAGGTTTCGCATGTTGTAATGGAGGTCGAGGTGCATCAGGCTGAAGGGGATGATGTAATGGTTTGCACGGGTGTATCCCGTAAGCGGCCTAGTGAGGTAGCTAGTGATGATGTTTTAACGCCTGGTCAGAGGTCTGGTAAAAAGGCCTGGGCAGACGTGGCGAAGGGGGGGAAGGGGGCATTGTTAAGTCGGAATGGAGGGTTAGGAAAAGGTAGTAGTGCAAGTGGAAGTTCTGTCCTGCCGGGAGGGCATAGGGGGCAGAAGCAGAGAGGAAAACCCCCTTTATAGTTTTTAAGTTTCTGAATATGAATGTTAATGGCCTCCGTGCGGAGGTCAAGAAGAGATGGGTTGAAGTGACTTTGCGACGACTAGGTGTTGATGTATGCTGCCTTCAGGAGCATAATTTCAGGTGTGGAAGGGACTTGAGTTTGAATGGTTTTGTCACGTATACGGGAAGTGCAATGAATTTCAAAGGGGGGGTTACTGTTGGGGTCAGGGAAACCAGCCCTTTTACGTTAAAGTCTTGGGAGGAGGGAGGGGAGGGCAGGATTGTTCGAGTAGATGGGGTTTGGGGGGATATTCAGGTATGTTTTATTGGGGTTTACATGCCTGCTGCGAATAGTCGTCGTGTTAAGGAAGATTTTGTTCGTAATGAGTTGGTTTATTTTCTGAGAGGATTACCGATGATAACTGTTGTTGCTGGTGACTGGAATTGTGTAATCCGTAAGAAGGATGTAGAGCCCAGAGGAGCAGGATGTTTATTGGGTGTGTTGAGGGATGTTTTGGGTGCGATAGGAGTGGGAGATGTGATCCGGGGGGGGAAAAGTTTTGTAGAACATACTTTTGTCAGGAGAGGTTATGCTGCTAGATTAGATAGAATATATGTGACGGGGGAGGTGAGGGTGGAGAATGTGACTTGTGTGGATGTGGGATTTTCGGATCACAGGGGCGTTTTGGCTTGTTTATCATGGGAAGTAAGGTGGACTATGATCGGGTAGCGCGTGGAATAGTCCTAGAGGGTATTGTCTCGAGAATTAGTGATGAGGATCGTATGGGTATGGAGGGGATGATCACTGAGGAGGAGGTGTTGAAGGCGATACAGGGTCAGAGGTTAGGGAAATCTCCAGGAATAGATGGGATCCCTGGTGATTTTTATGTTGCTCATTGGGAGGTCTTGAGGGAGATGCTAGTTCGGGTCTTTAATAGCATGAAATCTGGGGGCGATATGGGGGAAGATCAACGTACTGGGATTGTGGTGCTTGTACCCAAGAGAAAGCATAGTGAGTCTTTGGGAGCGTATCGTGCAATAACGTTGCTTTGTTCTGACTACAAGATTTTTGCGCGAGTGTTGGCGAATCGGATGAAGGTAGTTTTATGTCACATACTAGAGGGTGGGCAGTATGGTGTTCCCGGACGTAGTATGCGGGCGGGGCATAGGAGAATTAGGAGTTTTGTGGAGGGTCGAAAAGGGGGGGGAGTCGTAGGGCTGGACTGGGAAACAGCTTATGATCGTGTCAATAGGGATGTATTGCAGGAAATACTTAGAAGGCAGGGGTTTGGTGATGAAATAGTGGGATGGGTAAGGACATTGTATGCAGGGGTTCAGGTGCGAGTGCAGGTAAATGGGCGGGTGGGGGTAATGGTGGGTATGGAGCGGGGGCTGCGACAGGGGTGTTACCTGTCGCAGCTCCTGTTTGCGTGCTTGCAGGACCCCTTTTATTGGTTGGTGTCTGAGGGTGTCCGGGAAGCGGGTGAGGACAGTGATTGGACACCAGGGATCTTTGGGTATGTTGATGATACATCCATTTTGGTAGGAAGTGAGGAGGGGTTGAGTGTTATCAATAGGATGATAGAAGTTTTTGGGTCAGCTTCTGGCATGAGGGTTAATAGGGAAAAATCACATTTATTGGAGGTGGGGTCTTGGGTAGGGGGAACGTTGGGGCATAGGTATGGGTGGGTCACTGTAAATAGACTTAAGATTTGTGGGGTAACCTTTTGCAATGAAGCTAGGGTAGCACGTGAAATTAATTCCTCTACGGTTGTGGAAGGGGCTTTGAGTAGGATGGCGGGTTGGAGAGCGGGGGATTTTACATTATTGCAACGAGCGGTGGTTATTAATACGTTGGTGTATAGCAAACTTTGGCATGTAGCCGCGGTGTATCCTCTCATGGAGAGGGATGTACTGCGGCTGCAGGCTAGAGTCTTGCGATTCATTTGGGGTTTTGGTAAGCACTGGTTAAAGAAGGAGGTGGTGATGACAAGGGTGGCATTAGGGGGCTTGGGGTTGATACCTTTGGGTAGGAGGTTGCAGGGTCTTTTCGTTAAGCAGGAATTTGTGGTGAGGGGAGGGGTGCGTGGCGCAAAGGTAGATAGGATAATGAGGGAGTTAAGGAGGTGGTGGAGTGGGCGGGAACTGCTGAGATGTGAGGCGATATTGCGAGTTCTGTTAGTGGCGCGTGAGCCGGGTGGGATTAAGGTTAGTAAGCTGGATAGGGTAGGGATGGAAGAGGGGGCAGTATTGGGTGAGGAAACTTTCCCAATGTACGATTGGCGAAAGGTGTGGTTTTTTTTTAGGAGATTACGGTTGCCATCTAGGGTACGTGAGACTGGGTTTCGGTTTTTGCATGGCATCTTGGCCTCTAAAGCTCTCTTGTTTGTAATGGGTTTGGCGAGGGAGGGTAGCTGTATCAGATGTGGGATGCCTGATACAGCGTATCATGCTGTGTATTTTTGCGTGTGCCTGGGAAGGGTTAGGGAATGGTTTGGCCAAGTTCTTCGTATGGTGGGGGGAGGGGGTGTTATGACCTTGCGGGCTTTAAGCTTAGATGTGGGGGGATGTACAGACGACGTTCGACGTGCGGTCATGTATCTTGTTTTAGATTTTTTGCATGTGTCGTGGGGTATGAGGGAGGTTAGGAGTGAGGTACGGATAAGGGCTCTGGCGGGCCGTTTTTATAGAACAAGGTGTAGAAATCAGTGTTTGTATGGGAGGGCGTGGTCGCGTTTTTTCCCGGAAGGGTATCGCCTCCTCACGATGGGTCTTTTGTTGAGGGGTAGTAGAGGATGAGGAATACTTAAGGGGGCTGGTTTCCCAGAAGGGGGGGTTTGTGTGTGTGTGTGTGTGTGTGTGTTGGTAGGTGTGTGCGATCTTGGGTTGGGGTTGGGTGGGGGTGGTAGGTGTGGGGTAGGAATGGGTTGGGGGATTTGTGCATCTGGTTTTTGACTTTTGACCTTTTTTATGCAGGGGCATAGGGGAGGAGGGTTGTTTATGACTTTGACGGGTGAGTGAATGGTTTTGCTTTTTGACTTGGACTTTGGGATGGGGTTTTGTTTTTCATGGTATGATTGGGGGATTCCCTCTCTGCTTCAGTTATGAGGTTAGGGTAGTGGTTAGGAGGGGTATTGTAAAAAAAAAAAAAATATATACATTATACCCGGGTATAATAATTACAAATTCATAAACCAGATAATATTATAAACTAGGGGAATCTTTAATTAGCTTTATTAAAGAAACCTTGATTATAATATTAAGTGAAATAAATTACTCTTGTGACAAGCTATGACGAGGAGCGTAACCCCCCCCCCTCGACGACTAAGTGTCGCACCAAAAGAACAAACTAGAAGCCTTCCATTTGACACTAATTATAAATATTAATTTCTTTCCTTTAAAGCCAATATCTTCATGCGTCACCATATAATAGAAGTGAGAAGCAGTCATTTTTAAGCTTCCCTCCTGTAAGGAAGATCCACAATAGTGATCTTAGGTGTCGCTTTGTAGCAGAGGATGTCAGCGGAAGGCAGCAAGAGTGACAGCTATAGTGGACAATTATTAGCATCCGCTTTTAAACCTATCATCCTCAGAGTTCTCCTGATGTTACACAACAATCATGTGGCTGTAGATGAAACAAAAAATTACTATTAATAAACATAATATATGAAGTGCCAAAAAGGAAAATTTAATTTTACTTTACTTTTTAGAAAAGAAAACCAAGACCAGTACTTAGGGACGAGACAATGCATCGGCTATTACGTTATCTTTGCCACGTACATGGCTAACACTTATAGAGAAAGGTTGAATTCTAAGAGCCCATCTTTGGATGCGGGCATTCTTTGCCTTCATGGAATTTATAAAAGTCAAAGGATTATGGTCCGATCTTACTACTATTTTGTGAGGGGTAGTTCCAAGATATACCTCAAAATGCTCCAAAGCTAATACTAGAGCTAAAGCCTCCTTTTCCACTGTGGCATAAGTTAACTGGTGAGGTTTTAACTTAGCGGAAAAATAACAAATAGGATGTAAGAGGTCTGGGGAAGAGGAGGAAGATTGTAGAAGGACAGCTCCGACTGCGTAACTGCTGGCGTCAACATGCAACACAAAGGGAAGGGCGAAGTCAGGACTCTGCAGTACTGGAGAGGAACCCAGCAATCTTTTCAAGCGGTTAAAAGCTAGATCACTTTCTGAAGTCCAGTTGAATGTAATTTTGGAACTTGTTAACTCGAAAAGGGGTGCCGCCACTTGAGAGAAATTGGGACAAAACCGGCGGTAATAGCCGGCCATGCCCAAAAACCTTTGCACCCCTTTCCTGTCTTTAGGAACAGGGAAGTCTAATATGGCTAGAATCTTGGCGATCACTGGAGTTACAATTCCCTGTCCGATGTTAAATCCTAAGTACTTTATTCGAGCTTGCCCGAATTCACACTTAGCTAGGTTTATTGTAAAATTATGTTCCTCTAGTTTCTTTAAAAGAGCTTCCAGTCGAATAACATGCTGGTCCCACTCGTCACTAAATACGACCAAATCATCCAAATATGCTTCGACGCCCTCTAAGTCGTAAGTTAGAGTATTCATAAGCCTCTGAAATGTAGAGGCTGCATTGCAGAGGCCGAATGGCATAACCAAATAGTTGAAAAGCCCACCAGGCACCGTGAAGGCGGAAATTTCTTGGGCACGAGACGATAAGGGTACCTGATAGTAACCGCGCAACAGATCTAATCTGCTGACATACTTCGCCCTGGAGACTCTGTCTATCAAATCATCCACTCTTGGAAGTGGGTATCCGTCAGGCAAGGTCACAGAATTTACCTTTCGGTAATCCGTGCACATTCTGTACGACCCGTCAGGTTTAGGCACGAGAACGCATGGGGACGCCCAGGGACTTCTGCTCCGCTCAATTAACCCATGCGTTAACAAAAAATCGATTTCCTGACGTAAAACACTACTCTTCATTGGGCTAGTCCGATAAGGGGCTTGCTTAATAGGAGTAGCCCCTTGCACGTCTACATCATGCACACCAAGGTTGCACTGCTGGGGAATATCTCCAAACAGACGCTTATAAGTACACAACAGGTTGCCGATCTCTCGTCCTCTATCATTTCCCAAGTTACTTAGAAACTTATCTAGTGAGTTCATCACTTCCGAATTTTTCAGTCTCACTTCTACAGTTCGAGAACAGTCTTCTATATTTGAGTCTTCCTCTTGAGGCAGAATCGTTGTAATGGGGAATACTCCTTCATGATATTTCTTCAAGTGATTAATATGATAATTGTGCGTGGATTTCTTTTTACCTGGAGTCTTCACTAAATAATTTACATCACCCATTTTTTTTTCTATCACCATAGGTCCCTCGTACCTAGGTTGTAGAGTATGTCCAGGTACAGGTTTCAGGGCCAAAACTTTATCTCCTACTTCCAATGAACGTACGGCCGCCGACTGGTCAAAATGCTGTTTCATCTGGGTCTGAGTTCTCTTCAGATTGTCGGCCGCTAACGCTCGGGTATACGACAGATGTTCCCGCATTATAGAAGGAGATAAATATAAAGGAGGGCAAACTTTCCCTGACCAAGCTTCTTTTAACACAGCCAAAGGTCCACGGACTTCATGTCCGTAGATAAGCTCGAAAGGGCTATACCCTAAACTTTCTTGCTCACTCTCCCGCAGGGCAAGGAGAAGAAAAGGGATACCCTCATCCCAGTCCTTGGAGAACTGTTCGCAGTATGCTCTCATCATAACCTTTAAGGTCTGGTGGAACCTCTCCAAGGCTCCCTGGGTTTGGGGTCTATACGCCGAAGACAATATGGGCTTAATCCCGAGCCTTGATAAAGCCTCTCGGAAAACTTTAGACGTAAAATTAGATCCCTGGTCCGACTGAATTTCTTTAGGTAATCCAACTTGGGAAAAGAACCTTAACAGGGCCCTTACTATAGCTTTCGCATTAATTTTTCTTAAGGGGACTGCTTCTGGATACCGGGTAACCGCATCCATGATGGTCAGTAGATATTGATTGCCCATTCTGGTTTTGGGAAGAGGCCCAACACAGTCAATTATAAGCCTCGAGAAAGGTTCACCTTCAACGGCAATGGGAATGAGAGGTGCCGGGGGTGGGTTTTGAGCCGGTTTTCCAATTTTCTGACAAATGGGACAGTTCCGCAGATACTCTGTCACCCTAGCTTTCATTTGAGGCCAAAAAAAATACCGAGCCAACTTCCGCATGGTCTTCCGTATTCCCAGATGCCCTCCCATAGGGCTAGCATGGGCAACTTCCAAAGCCAGAGTTTGATATCTAGCCGGTAAGACCAATACCCGCTTGGCCTTAGAAGGCGGGCAACCTGAAGCAGTTTCTGACGGAGTTTTTCTCATCAGGACACCATCAGAATAGTAAAAACAGTCGTCAACATCAGCTGCTTCTGTATCCGACAGTGCTTGTTCTCTTGCGCTCTTTAATGAAGAGTCTTCTTGTTGCTCCTTCACTAAATTCTGGTGGTTAAATTCGTCAACCCGCAAGGCGGAAAGATCCATCACCCGAGGTCCAGGAGTCTTATCCTTAACTTCTGGTTGTTGACCATCGCTGAACAGCGCCTCCAAACCCAAATCAGAGGTAACATCGTCCGAGGAAGGAAGTGATACTGGGGACTTTGACATAGCCCTCGTAATCGGGGTAAGAGGAAATAATAGAGGTCCATCTTTACAACCTTCAAGAGCATAGGGTTCCCCAGAGGGGTTTTCAAAAACACAGGGCTCTTTGCAGATTCCTCCCATGCCCAAATCATTCCCGACAAGTAAATCCACCAACTTGATGGGAAAGTCTGTATCAGAAACTCCTACCACTGCATACCCTTGGTAAGAATCTAGATTCACATATACTCTGTGCAGGGGAACCCTAGTGATTGTACCACCGTAAGCTTCTACTAGAACATCCAAATGGGTATAAGTGGAGTCACTCAGAGGAAGAACTCCTTTCCTCAACAGAGTTAAATAACTGCCAGTGTCTCTATACGACACTAAGTCCACCAGTTGGGTCTCAGTAATCCCGGCCTTACCCTTAGAAAAATAAGGGAGCATTGCCTCTGTTATTTCCTTTGTAAACCTACTAGAGGGAATTAGTCATCTAGTATTAGAAGACGGTCCAAGTGAGTCTTGCTCCCTCCGTGGACTCGTTCCTTTCAATTTAGCAGACGACGTCATTTGTACTGGGACAGTCTCCAGAACCTGACGCTTACGGTCCCGATCTAACTGGAAACAGAAATTTCTCGAGTGGCCTGGTATCTGACAATAAGAGCAGAAAGGCCTCCTCTTAGATTTATCTATCTCGTAATAAGGCTTTGAGCACTTTTCTTTAGCAGTATTAGAGTCAGAGCGATTGTAGAAATTTGCCTTACGAGGAGGGGACTTCTGCTGAATTTCGTATCTAGGATGATACAGTTTATCCTTAGGGAAAGATTGTCTGACCTCTCTAGACGGTTTTTCCCTCGTCAAATGAGAAGATATTTCAAAGTGGTCAGCCAAAGAAGCAGAAGCTAACACATCTGAAGTCTGATGCTCGATCAAAAATTTACGCACTTCCCCCGTCAGTGCGTTATGAAATTCCTCCTGAAGTATGAGTTGAATCAGCCTTTCCATTGAATCGCATCCGGACGACCTCAACCACCTTTCGAGAGCTACTTTTTTCTGCCGGGCAAAATCTACCCACGTCTGTCCAGGTTGTCTTCGTAGAGTGCGGAACGTTTTTTGATAACTCAGTGGGAGTAAGTCATACGCCTTCAAAATTACTTTCTTGACTTCATCATAATCTATATACTTATCGTACGGAAGAGTCGCCGTGCAGGTTTGTGCCTTGCCAGTCAGGGTCGTGTGTAGCAATGTAGCCCAGTGTTCCCGTGGCCACTGCATGCTTCTTGCTTGGTTCTCGAAAGTATCGAAGTAGGTATCCAAGTCCTCCTCAATGAACCTAGGCACCAACAAGGCTGCTTTGTGTAAGTCGAAAGACAAGGTTGGAGGATCTGACGATTTCCTCTCTCTCTCAGTTCGTTGCCTCTCATACCGGATATTTTCCCTCTCAAACTCCTCCTTGTAGAGTTGGCGTTGTGCTTCTAGTTGAGCCGTCTGTAATGTTATCAAGTGTTCCATCCGTCGAAAATGTTCTAGAGAGAGAGGAGTCAGAGGCATTGGCGAAGTTGAGGAAGTCCCTCTGGTCGAGTCTTACGCGAGCTCCTTCTCCTGTCGTCGGCACACCACCACGGCTTGGTGACGGGCTTTCAGATACCAAAGTCTCTTTACCTGGCTCTGGTGGCCATTTATCCTGAGACATACCCTCGGCTCCTGGTGCTAACACACTACCCGCCAAAAATGAAGCGGCAAGGTTCATAGGGACTGATGTGGTGCCTTCCATTGACGTCTCTAGATTTTCGTCTCCTGGAGGAAAATGTTCCCTTGGGCGTGTTGGTGTCTCTTCATTAGGTTCCGACATCTGGGGAAGGTCTGATGGAATAGGGAACAATATATTCCGTATTATGGAGCGGACAGTCTCTGCCGTATACCGATTGTTATATGTGACTCCCAGATACTTAGCAACCTGCCAGCACGTCTGCAGTTTTAAAGTCCCCAGTCTATCTGGAGTTAAATCGCACACCAACTGCTGTATTTCAGGATCCATATTGGGGAACTAGTTAGTAGCTCCCGGACAGGCCCCCACTTGTTACGATTCGAACCTTCGTCTAGGGGCAGGTTACACTTCGCAACAATATCACTTTGATAAGAAACTTAGAATCAGGTAATAATGAGAGTTCAACAAGCCTTTTCCGTTTTTATTTAAAACCTTAAATGCTTATCTGAGGTATATAACAAGATCACTTTAATATCTATGGTTGATCCTTTTCAAACACAAAATTAGAGTATGTATAAGAGCGCTTAATTTAACACTTTCCATAAAAATAATAGTATTTACAAACCTTATAGGAACATCACAACCAGTGTCAATAGACACACAAACACTTTAGAATATGTATAAAACATCCGATTGCATAATTCTCTCGAGTAAACGACTTAGAAGATATTATAATAGTCATAGATTTAAACAAATTCGTTAGATGATAATCCAACAGTGTCTTAGAAACAGTTCTTAAGATAAGAGCGCACATCCAAAGTATGATTAAGACTGAGAATCTTCAACATGTCAGAGGTGAGAGAGAACTCAATTGCAGAGCTATTAAGGTAATGCTCACCGTACCAGGGGTGAGAGAGAACTGTCCACAACAGAACACTCCGGTATAACCTCAACTCGGAGAGGGTAGAGGTCTGAACTACCCCAACAAGAGCATACCTCGTTAAAGCTTAGACAGGTGTTACAAACCTACCTAACACATTACTCCCTATATATACATTATACCCGGGTATAATAATTACAAATTCATAAACCAGATAATATTATAAACTAGGGAATCTTTAATTAGCTTTATTAAAGAAACCTTGATTATAATATTAAGTGAAATAAATTACTCTTGTGACAAGCTATGACGAGGAGCGTAACAGTGCAACAGTAGAAGAAATCGTCACAGAGAATGGACCCACTAGTGAAAGTAGTTTATGGCCAAGAGTTGAGCCTGAGGTAGCAAGTAAGTTAGCAAAGGTGTCCTCTGTCAAGACTGATCACCTCGCCCACTACTGTCTCCAGTCTTGCACCGTCAAATACCCGCAGTGTTGAATTGAAAATGCCCTTGGCTGGCGAAACGTCTTAATCTACTCGGTTTTGCATACCATTACTGTTGGCACACATCTGTATCACATGCCGTTAATGGTACCTGTAGGTGTTAGTACTAAGACCAATCTAAAACATGTTTTTGTGTACGAGTTTGGGAACATTTCAAAGTGGCGGCCCTTCTCGGTTAGTTAATGACTATACCGTGATTTCTTCACTAAGCTCATCTAAATCCACACAACCTATTCTACGGAAATCCTTCAGTAGAACACTACTAACTCTACAACGAAGATAGAATTTCGGTGACCTATGCTCCCAAATAAACACAGCCGACTTAACCTGAGTGTAACGATGGTCGTGAAAAGCTGGAGCCCTGATACACACAAAACACTGTCTAGACTACCAAGGTTCTCCCACAAGTGACAGTGTAACAAATGTGTTTGTGAGTGTGTGGTTGTGTTTAATGGATATGATGGGCCCAGCAGCTTGTTTTCCTTGGTTAGCATGCAACTGCTGACTACCTGAGACATTCTGGAAAAGACAATGGAAGGCAGCCCTGGTAGGCAGCCAAGAAATAAAGTCCTCTCACTGCTAGTTAAGGAATAGTTTGCGGGTCTGTGTTGCTCAGAGGTGAATTTTCCACCAGGACTCAGCCCAGGACACCACAGTTTAACAATAGTAATTAAACTGTATCATATATATAAGATAATGTAAATAAGATGACGATATTGCTTATTTAAGCAGCGTCTTTAAGGTTTCATCTGTATAAACATGACAGAGACGTGCGTCCTTCCATAATACATCACGTGAAAAAAATACAATACTATATTTAAATATTTACATAGGTGAGTGACACCCTTCACTTTTGGGTCCTACTTAAGGAGTGACTGATTTTTTTAAACCTATTTACAAAAGAAACCTTCAAAAATTAAACTTGTACTAGAGTTGGTAATTGTTAAGAAGAATGAAGTGTAACTTAAGCCAATCTTTATAAAATAAAAACATTGTATACAATTACCAGTCTGCATGATAAACCGTAGTCAAAAATTGATGATAATCGACCAAGTAGTTGATTAGTAGTCTATCAATCCATGTACCAAACGCATGATAACATGTGGTATTTGGTTTAACTTTAATACTACACTAAACCAATAAGATACATCACACAAAACTTACAAATCCCACAGGATGCAAGTGTCCAGATCCCATCTGGGGTCAGAAAGACTAAGTTCAGAAATAATTTAGATTGGTCTTAGTTCTAACTGTTCACACACACAACATAAAACATACTTTCTACTGTTAACAGTGTGTTATGTGTTCTCTTAACGAAAGTTTGGAGTAACGACCAGAAGCAAAATCAACAATGGAATAAAATACAAACAAAATCCAGCCTTGACAAAGAATTTACACAACATAGCCGACAGAACATAACTTCAACACGAGACGTAAGAACAAAAATTTACGTTTTACGTCTAGTCCCCGTGTAAGATAAGTGTTTGGGAAAGTGTAATGCACTTGGAGACTCTGGCTAACATACCAACAACTCTCCCGGAGTCTGAAGACTAATAATGGTGGCTGTCTAGCGGAGGGGAGAGGACCCCCACACACCAGCCAAGTGGTCCTCGCTCAGAGGCCACAAGTTAAGAAGAAATTATGCAAAGTTAAGGATGAGTAATCAGGCGGGGAGGTCATTCATATCTTCCTCCTGTTCTGAACACTTAAAATATTAAACTTAAGTGATATATAGTAAAGGAAACACGCGGATGGCTTATCTAAATAGTGTTCCTGTCATTGATGTCAGGCGAAAGTTAATATTCTTGGTCACTTTCTACCATAACACAAGCCAAACATTAAACATTAAATACTAATCATTAAACATTAATTACGTATGTAATGAAGCACATTAGGTTAGTCATGTGCCAGAACGTTAACATTTGTTTATTCTTTATATTAAGTATATTTAAAATTTGGTTGGGTCAGATGAGACTGGATTATATTAAAGTGGGTCAGGCAGGGTCGTTTTCCTTCGGTTAGGTAAATTTGGTTTCTTTGGGTCTGGCTGAGTTGTCGGGGGACGATTACTTGAGGTTGACTTGGGCTAGACTGAATAAGCACGGCATGGATGGTTTTCAGGTTAGGTTGGATCCGATCTGATTGGGGTTGATTCAGGAAAAGTTTGAGTAGCATAGATTATCTTGGATTTGCCTGTGATGAGTTGTGGTAGGATGAGTTGGACACGGTTAGTTCCGGGCTGATAACTTTAAGTTGAACTGTGTTCAGCTGGGCTGGTAGGTTTGGTATGGAGGTGAAGGGAAAGGATAGGTTGGGTGAGGTTCGGCGGTGATGGGTTGGAGGTGAATGGAAAGGATAGGTTGGGTGAGGTTGGCTGGATGGGTTGGAGGTGTAGGGAAAGGATAGGTTGGGTGAGGCTCGGCGGTGATGGGTTGGAGGTGTAGGGAAAGGATAGGTTGGGTGAGGTTCGGCTGTGATGGGTTGGAGGTAAAGGGAAAGGATAGGTTGGGTGAGGTTCGGCTGTGATGGTATGGATGTGAAGGGAAAGGATAGGTTGGGTGAGGTTCGGCGGTGATGGGTTGGAGGTGTAGGGAAAGGATAGGTTGGGTGAGGTTCGGCTGTGATGGGTTGGAGGTGTAGGGAAAGGATAGGTTGGGTGAGGTTCGGCTGTGATGGGTTGGAGGTGTAGGAAAAGGATAGGTTGGGTGAGGTTCGGCTGTGATGGTATGGATGTGAAGGGAAAGGATAGGTTGGGTGAGGTTTGGCTGTGATGGGATAGATTTAGGTGGAAATATTTTTCTTTGAGTTTGGTCATTGTACTTGTTAATTAATACATTTTATAAATTTATTTAATCAAATCTAATTTTCATGTATAACACAAAATCATAGGTTTTTCTTAAAGAATTGTAGAGAATTTTAAATAGAGAACTCAACTCAAAATAAAGAAAATGGATATTGCCTACTCAGGCTTTTATAGGGTTTTTAATTTCCAAGGGTTAAGAGAACCTTTAAAAACCGGGAGCCAGAGAAAACACTAATAGTTACAGCGTTCTCACCTCTTAAACTTTAGCTAATAACTTCAGAACGCCTTATCCGATCGGCTTAAAATTTCAACATATTCAGCTGAAGCTTCATGGGTCAACTGACAAATGCAGGTCTACTCTGCTAATTTTTTTGTGTTGAGCGTTCCCAAAATCCCTTTCCAAAGGATAATTTTAGAAATCATTTTCCGATCAGATTCAGAATTTCATCACTGGAGTAACCTATTCAGAAGAAAGTTGGCATTATTAATGAAGTGTGTATGTAGGTGACGTAATGACACTGTTTACTATATATAAAGTAACATTTTTGCATGATATGAGTTGATTATGCTTCCTGAAGGGGGGATGCCTTGATGCTGGTGAGGGGCTCTTGATCTCAGGACCTGGACTTATCCTACCCTTGCTTAAAGCAATTGTGAACGGCATTAATTTATATTGGTTTATCATCGTATGACATGGATATAGTGTTTCTTGGGTATAGGCTGTGAAAGTGCAAATATTGTTAAATTTTGTGCAATAACTACAGTATGCTTTCTATCAGCTTTAAACTTTTATTATTGATGTGTTTTCTTCAAAGGAAGCTTTTCTTGATTTTAGGTGAAAGTTTCTATGTTATTTTCGTTATTCGGAGATTTTTCTGTGAACTAACTGGAGAACGTCTTTTCTGGTTAGAAGTAAATTCATGATTGACTCAAAATGTGTTATTCTTTGTTAAGTCTACATAACATTTGTGTACCCCCAAGACCCTTATAAAATAGTATGTAATGTCTTCAAAGCTTAAATATAACATTCCTATTTACTTTTTTTTAAAGGATGATCAATCTTAGACAAAGGTTTGATCGTGGCCTCTGAAGGTTCCAATTTGCTTTTAAGGGAAGAAATTACGAAAATTGAAATACCTCTTTTGTTACATGACATACTCTGTCCCATCCGATGAACTTCAACGATGATAACTTAATAATGCAACTTCAGAGTGGCTGCAAGTTTGTGTATTTTAGGATACTAATCTCTGAGATAAGGATAAGAAAATGCCATTTCAGTTTAGCTTCAAAGTTGGCGTTTCTTAGTGGAAGGTTTGTATTAGATTTGGGCTGTGTATCTCCTAATTTGACAATTTTATTGCAATTGGGGAATTACTTTCCACATGATAACTTGTGAATGTCTCTTCTCATTCCTTCCAAATCTTCAATACTTATATGTATCGCATTACGAAGTCATTCAACACTCTGTAATACTCCATTCACGCGCAGTGACTAAAATACATCTAGTTTATTGCTGGCTTGCTGGCTTGCTTGCTGGCTTGCTGGGAATATCGCTAAACTCTAGTTGTGGCTGCAGCTTCCTCGGTGGTAGCTATTCTGCGGGACGTGTTGCTGTGAGCCAGGGCTTCCTCCAGGAGGTAGAAAGCCTGCACTTCGATGTTGGGAGAGGCGGTAAAGCACCTGGCTGACTAGTTGGATTTTCTTGGCTGACTCTAGCAGGAGGCTTGCATAAACGGCTGGAAAGCGGCTGACGTGGGACGTCCCGGAGTAGCTGTTTAGTGATTTTGGGTTCCTGACATATGAAATCCCAATGACAGGATTCCAAACAAATCTCAATTTCTATGGGTTCAAGCCTCAACTCGTTCCGTCATTTAATTTTGGATTCTCTAACAGGTATCGTAGTGGACCTGGGTTCTCGCCCCAGGGTACTCTAGCTGAGACTGGCTGCGGTATTAGGTTCACCACCTGCAGATATTGTAACCTAAGGGCTGTTTCATGATTGGGACGGTGGGTATCTTTCCCCCACTGCTGTCGGGTGTGGGAAACTGCATTGGATTCACGCGACTCATGGATTACACTAGTACCAACCTGCACCACTATTCGTGGACTCTTGGGTCCACCTTATCACATTGTTTTGCCTGAGTGGGCAAGCAGGATTTACGTCCTGCGTTTACACCACCTAACACACTAACCTCTTACCGAAAACCCCATCTTTGACGTTGACTCTCACGTTTTAGCGGAACCTAATCTACTGCGCCAATTATTTAAATTTTACTCATGCAGTAATCCCCATCTCCACTAACACTTACCCTCGCACACTTCTAACCTTCGCACATTCCTCCCTCTTCGCACATATCTATTCTGGTTTACCGCTTACATTGATTATATTGCTATTATTACAGGGTTTCCTGTTGAAGACTGGCCGGAGTGTCATGTTCGCCTGTTGCAGGTACTGCTGCAGGTGGGCTGGGGTGCTATGGGTAAAATCTTCTTTGGGAGCATTTTGGTGGCTGTGCTGAAGCAGGAGAGGCTCCTATATGATAACAGTGACCTTTTGACCGAGAAGCAATCATCTTTATTGTCGTATTTCAAGAGTAAGACAGGGATGTTTGTGAAGTTCAGCCGAAATGATTTGTGACAAAGATCTTTAACCCATTACTGGGTAGTCGGACAGAATGAGTGTGTTTGCCTACCTGGGTGTTGGTGTTGAGACAAAAACTGGTGCGATGAGCACAAAGAAACATTAGATTGTACTAAATACACAAATAACTAGCACAAAGAACAAAACTTATGACGTTCCAGTCCGACTTGGACCATTAATTAGTCACAAATCTGACCGAAACGTCTTCATAAGTCTAATTACTAAGGGTGGTTTATTTGTGTATTGGTCCAGTTATGGCACTGTGCCTTTGTACTCTTCATTGTACTAAATCATGCGACTGTAGAAGCCCTATTGAAGGTCCTTTTGTTGACGTTACTGACAAAGGCGTATGTTCTTATGCTGACGTGGTGGCACTGTGATATATACTGGAGATCAGAACACATGCTTCTTCTGGTATGTAGGGAAAGGCAGAGTCGAGGGATGGTTAAGGTGGCAGTCGTATCACCTTACTTCGATCACTGACCATCTCACTTGAAGGACCTATGACCCCGCCTCCTGCTTCGCTTCACCTGACTACAGTATATAAGCCACTTGTATGGCTCTATGCTGTACTTTCTACAAGATTGATGGACTGAACACATCGACTCCAGGCCGAGGGACTGATTACCTCAACTCCTCTTCTCCTTACACCATTCTACTTTGTATTGGACTGATGAAGCCACTGTGTGGCGAAACGTTTCCTCAATAAAGATACCCAAATGTTGCATATGTGTCTAATTTATAACTTGTCGGTTCTCTAAACCCATTCATCTACAAGGAGATTTCTGTTGAAGCCAGGTGGCCCATCTCAGGAACTTGTAAGGCATCCATGATTCTGTGACGTGTGCACCAGAAACAAACTTGGCAACACAAGATGACGGATTTGAAGAATTTCAGGTACTCCCTCTCAAATAATCAATAATGCTTCTGCTGTCTATGTAGGCTTGCCACCGAAGCCATTAAAGGGAATCACATCATTACATCAACTTCGAATATTATTGAGAGCCACAACAGGCCTATAGCTGAATAAGGATGCTCACTTGATGCTGCGCTATTGATAAGTCTTGCAATTCTCACACAGCAAAAATTCGGTGGAAATCTGGTCTCCCAAAACCTCTACAGATATAGATATCCGGCAGTTCCACTCCAACACCTATAAACCGCAAGTCAGGTTCTCCTCCACCTGTGACTACCGTATCTAATAATCAGCTGACCAGCACCGCACCTCAACGAGAGTCGGGCCCAAGCTTGAGCATCAAGTACATATGTGGTATGTCTGGACCTGGGCGTGGAAGATGGCGTGGAAGAGAACATAGAAGGGGACGCAGAAGAGAAAAGTAGCCATGTTCAGACGTTTCTTCCATCGACACAGCACCAGGTATGTCCTCAAGTACATAATCATCACACGCAGCTGCGACCTAATCAACAGCGTCAGTTTCTGAATCAACAGCGAAATATAAGAGGTATACCTAACAGAGAACTGCGTGCAAAACTAAATGAGAACTTGTTGTCATAGGAGAGAACACCAACAGGATCACTGTCGAACCGAGAATGAATTCTGCTGAGAGAATCACCAGTTCTTTAGAGATGGAATTTTTAAACAATCCAAGAGCATCTCAGATCTAGTGACCACGTACGCTTGTCACTGGCCCAGTTACTCCTGCCTCAGCTAAGGAGGTTTTGTGCCTTTTGCAAACCCCATTGTCCTACCTGTCTCAAGGCACTCACTTTATACGCATATTTATTCAATATGAAGACAAACATGAGTTAGTCTGTCAGAATGCCGTCAACATTAGGGGCTTCATTACCAAAATCGGTGAGCTCACGCACAGTTTCGTGAGCATTCATCATCCAGACATAATCGCCATTGTTGAGAAGCTTTTGAACGACAGAAATCCGGAGAGTTTTGCCAAAATATCTGGTTGAACCTCGTGGGTACAGCAAGACAGGAAAGATCATGGATGTGGCATTGACTTATACTGCAGTAGAAGTATACACGTCCACTTAATTGTTAAGTCTAATAAAAAAAAGAAGTCAAAATACTGTGGCAGGAAAAATATACTAACTCCGCGCATAGGAAGGGCAGAGTAATCACGTTTAGGTCCGACTTGGACCGTTGAAAACTGTATATAATACCGACGACACATGTGCAATGAAAATATGGAGAAAGGTCAGGTTAGGTCACGTCACGAGTGTTCCGAAGTCTAGAACTTTAGACAACGTAATACGAAAGACAGTCTTCAATAGAGACAAAAGCAGAACTAAGATAAATGTTAGGAATGTTATATATAAGGGATCCTACTACAAGACGGAGTTTGTGAAAATTAGAAGTGTAGATAGTGTTGTCAGAGGACCAGTTACTAGGATGATTGTGAGGTGACATGACAGGGAAAAAAGGGTTGCAGGTGACAGTAAGGAGAGCACTTTTGTGCTCTTTAAATCTGAGAGAGAGCAGCCAGTTTCTCCAAAATATTGGAGAGGACAAGAGGAGGGGGACACCGTAAACATCAGTGGTAAGTGGAGAAGTATGAACTAAATTGCTACGATAAGTAAGTTTTGTATCTAAAGCACAGAGAGAGTTTCTAAGATTTAAGAGACTGAAGATATAGGAAGGGAGAGTTTAGAAAAAGGAATTTGGGAGAGAAAAAAGTCTGTTTAGGAAGAGATTAGAGGGAGTTTGTGAAATCGGGAAGATAGCCAAGGGAGAGAACGATCTATGTAAAGTAGATATTTCTGAATCGAAAAATTAAGGAGCACAGAGAAAGAGAGAAGCAAAAACACCTTGAAAAGGAAGTATGATAAGAGAAGCAGTGAATGTAAATGAAAAAAAAATCCTGTTACCGAGCGATGGCCATTCGCATCAAGGAAGCTTAGAACTTGATAGGAGTAATATTAAGGGAATCGAGAAAAGGTTGAAAGAGACTAGTCCTGTTGCCAGAGTCATGTGAAACCAGAGAAAAGATCGTATCGCAATAGTAGGAAGCAGAAGAGTTTCGAAATACTCCATATGAAGGTTAGCAAGAACTGTTAATAGGAGAGATCCCATAACAACAACAAAGATTTGGGAATAAAATTTACCTTGAAAGGGAAGAGTTAGTCGACACAAGATTCAGAAAACATCAGTAGGTACTGAGAAAACTGAACATGAAGGACATCAGTGAAGAGGAACTAAACGTAAAGACGTAGCATTTTACAGGCCGAACACGTTCAATGAAGTTTTACGAGTTACGGGGTTCAGCAGGAGAAAAAGAACCCGGCAAAGGGGTGAGTATTAGTCAGCCAGGAGACAAGAAGATGAGAGAAAGAACCTCTAGACGAAATGAAAATAGAGGACGACCGTAGAAATAATGTAGAGAGGGACAGTTAACACGGATGCGTTGAAGATCCAAGTCAGGAGGACATAGACTAGAGAGAGTCTGAAGTTTATGTTGACAAGTTCTCTTGATGAGATAAAGAGGGTTGGGAATGAGTATAAATGCGTGAATCAGAAAGGATTCAACTTTTCCAAAGTAATTCACGGGACCATCTACTACTACTGTTATTACTATTATTGTTATTATCTCTTCATTACAAGTACACTCCTTATTTCTACCTCTACTGCACTACCACTACCACTACACTACCACCACTTCTGCTACTGCCTCTTCCACTACGAGTACTTCCACTTATAATACTACTACAGATGAGAGAAGAGAGGGTAGAGGTCTACAGACGAAGGAAGGAAGTTAAGAGAGAGCGAGCCAGCCTGCAGAGGAGAGGAGTTAGAGCCAACATAATGTTGCACAAGAAACACACATTAACTGGTGTGAGACAGTGGACGACCATTGTTATCACAGCAACAACAATGGTACTCCCAGCTGGTCTACTGCCTCCAGACCTGACTCCTCACTTGTTCTCTTGTCAGAGCATCTTTCAAACTGCACTACTCTCGCACCCCCTATCTGGTGCTGCTGTCCCTAGCAACTCTCGCAACCCCCTGTCTGATGCTGCTGTGCCTAGCAACTCTCGCACCCCCTATCTGGTGCTGCTGTCCCTAGCAACTCTCGCAACACCCTGTCTGGTGCTGCTGTCCCTAGCAACTCTCGCACCCCCTATCTGATGCTGCTGTCCCTAGCAACTCTCGCACCCCCCTGTCTGGTGCTGCTGTCCCTAGCAATTCTCGCACACCCCTGTCTGGTGCTGCTGTCCCTAGCAACTCTCGCACCCCCTATCTGGTTCTGCTGTCCCTAGCAACTCTCGCACCCCTTGTCTGGTGCTGCTGTCCCTAGCAACTCTCGCACCCCTGTCTGGTGCTGCTGTCCCTAGCAACTCTCGCACCCCTATCTGATGCTTCTGTCCCAAGCAACTCTCGCACCCCCTATCTGGTGCTGCTGTACCAAGCAACTCTCGCACCCCCTATCTGGTGCTTCTGTCCCTAGCAACTCTCGCACCCCCTGTCTGGTGCTGCTGTCCCTAGCAACTCTCGCACCCCTATCTGGTGCCTCTGTCCCTAGCAATTCTCGCACCCCCTGTCTGGTGCTGCTGTCCCTAGTAACTCTCGCACCCCCACTCTGGTGCTGCTGTCCCTAGCAACTCTCGCACCCCCTGTCTGGTGCTGCTGTCCCTAGCAACTCTCGCACCCCCTATCTGGTGCTTCTGTCCCTAGAAATTCTCGCACACCCCTGTCTGGTGATGCTGTCCCTAGCAACTCTCGCACCCCCTGTCTGGCGCTGCTGTCCCTAGCAACTCTCGCACCCCCTGTCTGGTGCTGCTGTCCCTAGCAACTCTCGCACCCCCTGTCTGATACTGCTGTCCCTAGTAACTCTCGCACCTCCTATCTGGTGCTTCTGTCCCTAGCAACTCTCGCACCCCCTGTCTGGTGATGCTGTCCCTAGCAACTCTCGCACCCCCTGTCTGGTGATGCTGTCCCTAGCAACTCTCGCACCCCCTGTCTGGTGATGCTGTCCTAGCTACTCTCGCACCCCCCTGTCTGGTGATGCTGTCCCTAGCAACTCTCGCACCCCTGTCTGGTGTGCTGTCCCTAGCAACTCTCGCACCCCCTGTCTGGTGATGCTGTCCTAGCAACTCGCACCCCCTGTCTGGTGATGCTGTCCCTAGCACTCTCGCACCCCCTGTCTGGTGATGCTGTCCCTAGCACTCTCGCACCCCCTGTCTGGTGATGCTGTCCCTAGCAACTCTGCACCCCCTGTCTGGTGATGCTGTCCCTAGCACTCTCGCATCCCCCTGTCTGGTGATGCTGTCCATAGCAACTCTCGCACCCCCCTGTCTGGTGATGCTGTCCCTAGCAACTCTCGCACCCCCCTGTCTGGTGATGCTGTCCCTAGCAACTCTAGCACCCCCTGTCTGGTGCTGCTGTCCCTAGCAACTCTAGCACCCCCTGTCTGGTGATGCTGTCCCTAGTAACTCTCGCAACACCCTGTCTGGTGCTGCTGTCCCTAGCAACTCCGCACCCCTATCTGATGCTGCTGTTCTAGCAACTCTCGCACCCCCTGTCTGGTCTGCTGTCCCTAGCAATCTCGCACCCCTGTCTGGTGCTGCTGTCCCTAGCAACTCTCGCACCCCTATCTGGTGCTGCTGTCCCTAGCAACTCTCGCACCCCTGTCTGGTCTCTGTCCCAGCAACTCTCGCACCCCTTGTCTGGTGCTGCTGTCCCTAGCAACTCTCGCACCCACTGTCTGGTGCTGCTGTCCCTAGCAACCTCGCACCCCTTCTGATGCTTCTGTCCCTAGCAACTCTCGCACCCCTATCTGGTGCTCTGTCCAAGCAATTCTCGCACCCCCTATCTGGTGCTCTGTCCCTAGCAACTCTCGCACCCCCTGTCTGGTGCTGCTGTCCCTAGCAACTCTCGCACCCCTATCTGGTGCCTCTGTCCCTAGCAATTCTCGCACCCCTCTGTCTGGTTGCTGTCCCTAGTAACTCTCGCACCCCCTCTGGTGCTGCTGTCCCTAGCAACTCGCACCCCCTGTCTGGTGTGCTGTCCCTAGCAACTCTCGCATCCCCCTCTGGTGATGCTGTCCATAGCAACTCTCGCACCCCCTGTCTGGTGATGCTGTCCCTAGCAACTCGCACCCCCTGTCTGGTGATGCTGTCCCTAGCAACTCTCGCACCCCCCTGTCTGGTGATGCTGTCCCTAGCAACTCTCGCACCCCCCTGTCTGGTGATGCTGTCCCTAGCAACTCTCGCACCCCCCTGTCTGGTGATGCTGTCCCTAGCAACTCTCGCACCCCCCTGTCTGGTGATGCTGTCCCTAGCAACTCTCGCACCCCCTGTCTGGTGATGCTGTCCCTAGCAACTCTCGCACCCCCTGTCTGGTGATGCTGTCCCTAGCAACTCTCGCACCCCCTGTCTGGTGATGCTGTCCCTAGCTACTCTCGCACCCCCCTGTCTGGTGATGCTGTCCCTAGCAACTCTCGCACCCCCCTGTCTGGTGATGCTGTCCCTAGCAACTCTCGCACCCCCCTGTCTGGTGATGCTGTCCCTAGCAACTCGCACCTCCCTGTCAAGTGTTAGTGTCCCTAATTACAAACACTCCTCCCTGGTGTTGGTGCTGCCTGATGGCGTTCCCTGCTTTCTGTTGGTGCTCCTAGCCGCCCATACCCGTGCCTACTGTCGAGACTTAAATAGAATATAATTTAAAATTAATATAAAAACCTTCTTACACTGATGTGAACAATGTTTTATTACCCGTATTCCACTTTATGCACTGGATCACGCCTAATGCACCACCTGATACATGTGTGTCGTAATTTAAAAATCGAAATTGAAGAAGTACTGGGAGTAGTGTTGAAAGTATACGTAACAGTAGATGGATATGTAGTTCGCTTTGTGGCCGATAACACAAACATGGTTGACCAAGCAGCCCTTAACTACCATCCTACTAAACACCTGTTACAATGTAATATCGCCATATTGTAATTTGAAGAATGTATTATCATCATATTGTAATCTGAACAATATTTAATAGTAAAGATTGGAATTATCTTAAGGAAAATAACATTGAGCATTTTTTGAAAGTAATTTACAGAATGCGTATTTAGTTTAGGGTGAGTAGGTGGTAATATAGTAATAATATAATAGTAAAAATTGAAATTATCTTATAGTAAAATAACATTGAGTATTTTCGAGCATCAGTATTTAGTTAAGGGTGAGTAGGTGGTTTTTGAGAAGTCTTAAAATGATTTTCAGACAAGGTTATTTTATTATTTACTGGTAATGAATTCCAGATTCTGGGGCCCTTTATGTGCATAGAATTTTTACATAGGTTGATATGGACTCGGAGGATGTCAAAAAGTGATCTGTGTCATGTGTTGTGGTTATGGGTCCTATTAAAGTTGGAGAGGAGAATTTTGAGCGGAGGGTTTATATTAGAGTGTAGAGTTCTATGTATGTAGTAGACACAAGAATAAGTGTGAATGTTATTTATGGTGAGTAGTTTTAGGCTTTTGAATATTGGTGTAGTATGCTGTTTAGAGTGGGAATTTATCATCATTCTGACTTCAGCCTTTTGCTGGGTTATGAGTGGTCTAAGGTGACTTACTGTTGTTGATCCCCATGCACAGATTCCATAGATGAGATAAGGGTAGATGAGTGAGTGATATAGTGCAAGGAGAGCTGATTGAGGCACATAGTAGCGTATCTTTGATATTATGCCTACTGTCTTTGAGATTTTCTTGGAAATTTGTTGAATGTGTGTTTGAAATTTTAGGCTACTGTCAATGTGGATTCCTAGGAATTTTCCCTCTGAGTCTTGAGATGGGTGAACCATTGAGCGTTATGTTACGTGGAACATTTGTGACTTTGCTTCCAAACTGTATGAAGTAGGTCTTGTCAGTATTGAGAGTAAGCTTATCAGTCGTCATCCATGTTGATATTTTCTGTAATTCGGCATTAACAGTGTTGGCCAGTATAACTGGATTTGGGTGAGAAAAGACATATGTTGTGTCATCTGCAAATAATATGGGTTTGAGTAGTTGTGATGCATTCGGTAGGTCATTGATGTAAATGATGAATAGGAGTGGACCCAGTACACTTCCTTGAGGGACTCTGACTGTAATTTGTTGTGTGGAAGAGGTCGCTCCATTTGTGTACACGTATTGGCTTCTGTTACTAAGGTATGACTTTAGGTAGTCGAGGGAGTGACATCTTATACCATAGTGTGCTAATTTTGTGAGTAGTAAATCATGGTCGACTGTATCAAAAGCTTTGCGTAGACCAATGAAGATTCCCAGTGGGACTTTTTTCTTCTCAAGTGTGGTGTACATTAACTCTAGCATATGTATAATGGCATCATTTGTGCTCTTGTTGGTCCTGAATCCAAACTGATAGGGGGTGAGTACGTTGTGTGAGACGAGGTAGGAATAGATCTGTCTATGAATTAATTTTTCGAAGATTTTAGAAAGCAGTGGTAAATTAGATATATTGGTCTATAATTATTCAAGTCTGTTTGATCACCTCTTTTGTGGATGGGGGTGACCCCTAGCTATTTTGAGAATTGCTGGGAAGGTAGAGGCTTCAATGGATTTATTGAAGAGTGTTGCTATAATTGGTGACAGTACCTGTGAAGCTTTTTTGTACACTAAAGGTGGTAAGCTGTTTGTCTCATGTCTTGTTTTTAAGGGTGTTGATTATGAGCGAGACTTCTATTGGGTTGGTAGGAGCTAGGAATAGTGTATTAGGGTAGGTGTTGGTGAGGTAGTCTGTTTGACGAGTGTTTGAGCTTGGGATTTTACTCGCTAGATTCTTTCCTATGGTGGAGAAGAAAACATTAAGTCTGTTTGCTGTCTCAGTTGGTGAGAGTAGGGGTTCATCTGCTTTTTGTTAATTTAATGGAATTGTTTTTGAATATCTTTTTATTTCCTAGAATTGCAGATAGGGTGCGCCAGGTCATTTTCATATCACCTTTTATGTTACGTAGTCTGTTCTCATAATACAATTGTTCTCTGGTTATTAGACTCCTTCTGTATTGTTTTTAATATTGGTGCCTTTTGTTAATGGATTTAAGGATGCTGGGTGTTAGCCAGAGATTGTTAAGTCTCTTAGCTGTGATCTGTTTAGTTTTTTAGGGCAATGTTTGTTATAGAGGTCGTGGGTTTTTTTTAAGGAAATTATTGATGCATTCGTTAGTATCTGTATATGTTTCTAACTCGTTATTCCAGTCGATGTTAATCATCGCTGTTATAAAGTTATTAACAGCTGACTATAACACTATAAACACACAAACACATACTCAGTATAATGTGAGCCTTTATTGACAACGTTTCGCCAACACAGTGGCCTTTTTCAAGTCACAAAGAGATCTACCTGGGTCAAAGGTACGTGAGTATTTATAGGATTGTGTCAGGTGGAGAATGCTGGGTCAGGTGGAGAATGCTGGGTCAGGTTTTTAATGCTGCATGTGACCCAGCATTCTCCACCTGACTCCATCCTATAAATACTCACGTACCTTTCACCCAGGTAGATCTCTTTGTGACTTGAAAAAGCCCACAGTGTGGGCGAAACGTTGTCAATATATGATCACATTATACTGATTATGTGTTTATATTTCCATTGTGTCGGTATTTTATACTATATTTCCACAGTTATATTGGAATTAAATCCAACTGATAGGTGTCAGCTCAGCTTGTAGTTGTGGTAATATTAATTTTGGAGAGTACAAATGGAAGGTCGACTGTCTGTAGGTCAGCAGACGGAGGATCAAGCCTCCACCACCAACTATTGCACTGAATATCCCACATGGGTTTAGACATGAATTACTTTTTTTCGTTAGTTTTGTCAATACTTGTGATACTTGTAGTACTAGTTATACTAGTACTGTACTAGATGTGATACTTGTAATACTAGTTGTGATACCTGTGGTACTAGTGATACTAGTAGTACTAGCTGTGATACTTAAAATAAATGCAATGCATAATAATAATAATAATAATAATAATAATAATAATAATAATAATAATAATAATAATAATAATGTAATAAATATATAATAATAATAATAATATTTGTAGTACTAGTAGTGGTAATATTTGTAGTACTAGTAGTGGTAATATTTGTAACTAGTTGTGATACCTGTGGTACTAGTGATACTAGTAGTACTAGCTGTGATACTTAAAATAAATGTAATGCATAATAATAATAATAATAATAATAATAATGTAATAAATATATAATAATAATAATAATATTTGTAGTACTAGTAGTGGTAATATTTGTAGTACTACTAGTAGTAATATTTGTAGTACTACTAGTAGTAATATTTGTAGTACTACTAGTAGTAATATTTGTAGTACTAGTAGTGGTAATATTTATAGTACTAGTAGTGGTAATATTTGTAGTACTAGTAGTGGTAATATTTGTAGTACTAGTAGTGGTAATATTTGTAGTACTACTAGTAGTAATATTTGTAGTACTAGTAGTGGTAATATTTGTAGTACTAGTAGTGGTAATATTTGTAGTACTAGTAGTGGTAATATTTGTAGTACTAGTAGTGGTAATATTTGTAGTACTAGTAGTGGTAATATTTGTAGTATAGTAGTGGTATATTTGTAGTGCTAGTAGTGGTAATATTTGTAGTACTAGTAGTGGTAATATTTGTAGTACTAGTAGTGGTAATATTTGTAGTACTAGTAGTGGTAATATTTTAGTACTAGTAGTGGTAATATTTGTAGTACTAGTAGTGGTAATATTTGTAGTAATAGTAGTGGTATTATTTTAGTACTAGTAGTGGTAATATTTGTATTACTAGTAGTGGTAATATTTGTAGTACTATTAGTGGTAATATTTGTAGTACTAGTAGTGGTAATATTTGTAGTACTAGTAGTGGTAAGATAAGATTTGTTCGGATTTTTACCCAGGAGGGTTAGCCACCCAGGATAATCCAAGAAAGTCAGTGCGTCATCGAGGACTGTCTGTCTTATTTCCATTGTGGACCTCAATCTTGTCCCCCAGGATGCGACCCACACCAGTCGACTAACACCCAGGTACCTATTTGTTGCTAGGTGAACATGACAACAGGTGTAAGGAAACACGTTGAAATGTTTTCACCCCCCCGGGACTCAAACCTGGGCCCTCCGTGTGTGAAGCGAGAGCTCTAGCCACCAGTTGTGATATTTGTCGATCATGACAAATATAACTTCCCTATAGAATATATAACCGAGTCCAGTTGTTAAAAGAAGAAAGAGAAGGAGAAGACAGGATGATAAATAATGAATAATAGTAATTGATGTTAAGCACTAAGGTCATGTAGGTCATTCAACACAAGATTGTGTGGAGGTTTGATTGTCTGTCTGCTGAACACCAAACAGATGAACTTCCTATTTGTACTCGGAACAACAAGAGGAGGAAGAAGTAAAAGGGGGATAAGGAGGATGAAGTAACGACATGAAAGAGGAGGAGAAGTTGATGAAAATAAGTATAGGGAAAAAAATTAAGGTAAGAGAAATGAAGAAGAGTGTGTTGTGTAGAGAATGAAGAAGAGAGTGTTGTGTAGAGAATGAAGAAGAGTGTGTTGTGTAGAGAATGAAGAAGAGTGTGTTGTGTAGAGAATGAAGAAGAGTGTGTTGTGTAGAGAATGAAGAAGAGTGTGTTGTGTAGAGAATGAAGAGATGGATGAGAGATATTTTGAGTAGTTTTTGTGTATATATATTGTGGTAAGATAGACAATATATTTATGAGCAGCTCTCAGCTATTTTGTATGATTTAGAATGAAGTAACAAAAAGAGTCATACAAAACACCCAGAACTCACCACGTGGAGGTGGCTGCCTACATGAGTTCCTTTTTTTTTTTTTTTTTTTTTTTTTTTAATACCTTGACCTCATTCAGATTATACCTTCAACCCACTGCTAAAACCTGCTGCTCAAGTTTTATTCTTAGGCTTCTTTGTACCAGCATCATTTCCTTTTCCATTTTGTGTAGTCTGAATCTTTTTTGGCTTGTTTTTCTTGGTTTTACGTTGGTATTTAGAAGGGTCAACCTTGGTATCCAAGGTGCAGGAGGCATTAGTGTCCTTCGTCACCACTTCAGCCTTAGGCTTTTGTTTTGGCTTAAACTCAAGCCACTTAGGGTCAGGGATTTCCTGGTAGATGACTCGTCGGTCATGCTGCTGTAAGGTGGTGGTGGGTTGAGTAGGTTTAACGTTGCGGTTTACTCTCAACCTTTGGGGTTGACGACGAAATCGAGGGAGCCGCCCGGCTGACACATTATATTCGGTGTGCTTCTGTGGGGAAGGTTTTGATTCCGTTTTGTATGATTGATCTTCTGGAAGAAGATTCACTGTACCACTGGTGTTGAAGCCTCGCACAGCCTGTTGTGCCCTCGTTTCTTGAACATGTTTTTTACTGGTGTTGATTTGTTGTACAGGCTGTTGTGCACTCGTAGGCTGAGCATATTTCCCACTGTTGTAGAATTGTCGCACAGGCTGTTGTGCACTCGTGGGTTGATGATGTTTTTTACTGGTGTTGATCTGTTGCACAGGCTGTTGTACACTCGTGGGTTGATGTTTTCTGCTGGTGTTCATCTGTTGCACAGGCTGTTTTGCACTCGTGGGTTGATGTTTTCTACTCGTGTTGATCTGTTGCACAGGCTGTTGTGCACTCGTGGGTTGATGATGTTTTCTACTTGTGTTGATCTGTTGCACAGGCTGTTGTGCACTCGTGGGTTGATGTTTTCTGCTGGTGTTCGTCTGTTGCACAGGCTGTTGTGCTCTCGTGGGTTGATGTTTTCTACTCGTGTTGATCTGTTGCACAGGCTGTTGTGCACTCGTGGGTTGATGTTTTCTACTCGTGTTGATCTGTTGCACAGGCTGTTGTGCACTCGTGGGTTGATTATGTTTTCTATTCGTGTTGATCTGTTGCACAGGCTGTTGTGCACTCGTGGGTTGATTATGTTTTCTACTCGTGTTGATCTGTTGCACAGGCTGTTGTGCACTCGTGGGTTGATGTTTTCTTGGTTTATCTGTTGCACAGGCTTTTGCACTCTGGTATGTTTAGTTTGATCTGTTGCACAGGCTGTTGTGCACTCGTGGGTTGATGTTTTCTACTCGTATTGATCTGTTGCACAGGATGTTGTGCACTCGTGGGATGAATATGTTCTTCCTCGTCAGGGACCTGTGGGTCAGACCAGGTCTTGAAGTTCTGAAACATTAAACCAATGAGGAAACCCAATACCTGCACAACCATTATTGAAATATTATGATTGGTAGTGTTCTTGTCTTTCAGACCCTGCAGCCTTTTCCTTAGGGCTGGTACCTCACTGTAGGCTTGATAAGCCCTCGAGAACATTCCAACTACATTCCATTCACTTGTGTCTAACTGAGGGATCACCTCTGAGGTACTCTCAGATGGGGGTCCAACCACCATACGCATCACCTTACCCACATGTGGAACATCGTAAAGACCGTTCCACCAGCTCTTGCTGCGCTAGATTTCTAGCAGCATCTCCAAGCGAAGGTTTTCGTACTCCTGTGGAAGGTCTTCCACTAGGTAGACCCACAACGATTTTATTGTTATCCATGTAGCAACAATTGCTAAGGCAAAAAAGAATGAACAGAGCGCGCGTTTTGTATTAATCATTTTTGATTTCATCTTGAAAATTTTAATACTTTTTATAGGGGAAAGTTGTTGTTTATAATATTAAATTTTGTTAATAAAATGCAAATAAATATAAATAGTTATATTGAAATATAGTAATAAATAATACACTAGTAGTGGTAATATATGTAGTACTAGTAGTAGTAATATTTGTAGACTAGTAGTGGTAATATTTGTAGTACTAGTAGTGGTAATATTTGTAGTACTATAGTGGTAATATTTTAGTACTAGTAGTGGTAATATTTCTAGTACTAGTAGTGGTAATATTTGTAGTACTAGTAGTGGTAATATTTTAGTACTAGTAGTGAATTTGTGTATAGTAATATTTGTAGTACTAGTAGTGGTAATATTTGTAGTACGTAGTAGTGGTAATATTTCATAGTAGTAGACTAGTAGTGTAATATTTGTAGTACTAGTAGTGGTAATATTTGTAGTACTAGTAGTGTAATATTTGTAGTACTAGTAGTGTAATATTTGTAGTACTAGTAGTGGTATATATTTGTAGTAGCTAGTAGTGGTAATATTTGTAGTACTAGTAGTGGTAATATTTGTAGTACTAGTAGTGGTAATATTTGTAGTACTAGTAGTGGTAATATTTTAGTATAGTAGTGGTATATTTTAGTGCTAGTAGTGGTAATATTTGTAGTAATAGTAGTGGTATTATTTTAGTGACTAGTAGTGGTAATATTTGTATTATATTAGTGTAGTGGTAATATTTGTAGTATATTATTAGTGAAGTAATATTTGTATTACTAGTAGTGGTAAAGTAATATTAGGGTAGAAACTAGTAGTGGTAATATTTGTAGTACTAGTAGTGGTAAGATAAGATTTGTTCGGATTTTTACCCAGGAGGGTTAGCCACCCAGGATAATCCAAGAAAGTCAGTGCGTCATCGAGGACTGTCTGTCTTATTTCCATTGTGGACCTCAATCTTTTCCCCCAGGATGCGACCCACACCAGTCGACTAACACCCAGGTACCTATTTATTGCTAGGTGAACATGACAACAGGTGTAAGGAAACACGTTGAAATGTTTTCACCCCCCCGGGACTCAAACCTGGGCCCTCCGTGTGTGAAGCGAGAGCTCTAGCCACCAGTTGTGATATTTGTCGATCATGACAAATATAACTTCCCTGAAGAATATATAACCGAGTCCAGTTGATAAAAGAAGAAAGAGAAGGAGAAGACAGGATGATAAATAATGAATAATAGTAATTGGTGTTAAGCACTAAGGTCATGTAGGTCATTCAACACAAGATTGTGTGGAGGTTTGATTGTCTGTCTGCTGAACACCAAACAGATGAACTTCCTATTTGTACTCGGAACAACAAGAGGAGGAAGAAGTAAAAGGGGGATAAGGAGGATGAAGTAACGACATGAAAGAGGAGGAGAAGTTGATGAAAATAAGTATAGGGAAAAAAATTAAGGTAAGAGAAATGAAGAAGAGTGTGTTGTGTAGAGAATGAAGAAGAGTGTGTTGTGTAGAGAATGAAGAAGAGTGTGTTGTGTAGAGAATGAAGAAGAGTGTGTTGTGTAGAGAATGAAGAAGAGTGTGTTGTGTAGAGAATGAAGAAGAGTGTGTTGTAGAGAGAATGAAGAAGAGAGTGTTGTGTAGAGAATGAAGAAGAGTGTGTTGTGTAGAGAATGAAGAAGAGTGTGTTGTAGAGAGAATGAAGAAGAGAGTGTTGTGTAGAGAATGAAGAAGAGTGTGTTGTGTAGAGAATGAAGAAGAGTGTGTTGTGTAGAGAATGAAGAGATGGATGAGAGATATCTTGAGTAGTTTTTGTGTATATATATTGTGGTAAGATAGACAATATATGTATGATATGCAAATACAAATAAATACAAATAGTGGTAATATATGAAGTACTAGTAGTGGTAATATATGAAGCACTAGTAGTGGTAATATTTGTAGTACTAGTAGTAGTAATATTTGTAGTACTACTAGTGGTAATATTTGTAGTACTAGTAGTGGTAATATTTGTAGTACTACTAGTAGTAATATTTGTAGTACTAGTAGTGGTAATATTTGTAGTACTAGTAGTGGTAATATTTGTAGTACTAGTAGTGGTAATATTTGTAGTACTACTAGTGGTAATATTTGTAGTACTAGTAGTGGTAATATTTGTAGTACTAGTAGTGGAAATATTTGTAGTACTAGTAGTGGTAATATTTGTAGTACTAGTAGTAGTAATATTTGTAGTACTACTAGTAGTAATATTTGTAGTACTACTAGTAGTAATATTTGTAGTACTACTAGTAGTAATATTTGTAGTACTAGTAGTGGTAATATTTATAGTACTAGTAGTGGTAATATTTGTAGTAATAGTAGTGGTATTATTTTAGTATTAGTAGTGGTAATATTTGTAGTACTAGTAGTGGTAAGATAAGATTTGTTCGGATTTTTACCCCGGAGGGTTAGCAACCCAGGATAATCCAAGAAAGTCAGTGCGTCATCGAGGACTGTCTGTCTTATTTCCATTGTGGACCTCAATCTTGTCCCCCAGGATGCGACCCACACCACTCGACTAACACCCAGGTACCTATTTGTTCCAAGGTGAACATGACAACAGGTGTAAGGAAACACGTTGAAATGTTTTCACCCCCCCGGGACTCAAACCCGGGCCCTCCGTGTGTGAAGCGAGAGCTCTAGCCACCAGTTGTGATATTTGTCGATCATGACAAATATAACTTCCCTAAAGAATATATAACCGAGTCCAGTTGTTAAAAGAAGAAAGAGAAGGAGAAGACAGGATGAAAAATAATGAATAATAGTAATTGGTGTTAAGCACTAAGGTCATGTAGGTCATTCAACACAAGATTATGTGGAGGTTTGATTGTCTGTCTGCTGAACACCAAACAGATGAACTTCCTATTTGTACTCGGAACAACAAGAGGAGGAAGAAGTAAAAGGGGGATAAGGAGGATGAAGTAACGACATGAAAGAGGAGGAGAAGTTGATGAAAATAAGTATAGGGAAAAAAATTAAGGTAAGAGAAATGAAGAAGAGTGTGTTGTGTAGAGAATGAAGAAGAGAGTGTTGTGTAGAGAATGAAGAAGAGTGTGTTGTGTAGAGAATGAAGAAGAGTGTGTTGTGTAGAGAATGAAGAAGAGTGTGTTGTGTAGAGAATGAAGAAGAGTGTGTTGTGTAGAGAATGAAGAGATGGATGAGAGATATTTTGAGTAGTTTTTGTGTATATATATTGTGGTAAGATAGACAATATATTTATGAGCAGCTCTCAGCTATTTTGTATGATTTAGAATGAAGTAACAAAAAGAGTCATACAAAACACCCAGAACTCACCACGTGGAGGTGGCTGCCTACATGAGTTCCTTTTTTTTTTTTTTTTTTTTTTTTTTTTTTTTTTTAATACCTTGACCTCATTCAGATTATACCTTCAACCCACTGCTAAAACCTGCTGCTCAAGTTTTATTCTTAGGCTTCTTTGTACCAGTGTCATTTCCTTTTCCATTTTGTGTAGTCTGAATCTTTTTTGGCTTGTTTTTCTTGGTTTTACGTTGGTATTTAGAAGGGTCAACCTTGGTATCCAAGGTGCAGGAGGCATTAGTGTCCTTCGTCACCACTTCAGCCTTAGGCTTTTGTTTTGGCTTAAACTCAAGCCACTTAGGGTCAGGGATTTCCTGGTAGATGACTCGTCGGTCATGCTGCTGTAAGGTGGTGGTGGGTTGATTACCTTTAACGTTGCGTTATACTCTCAACCTTTGGGGTTGACGGCGAAATCGAGGGAGCCGCCCGGCTGGCACATTATATTCGGTGTGCGTCTGTGGGGAAGGTTTTGATTCCCTTTTGTGTGATTGATCTTCTGGAAGAAGATTCACTGTACCACTGGTGTTGAAGCCTCGCACAGGCTGTTGTGCACTGGTGGGTTGAACATATTTCCCACTGTTGTTCTGTCGCACAGGATGCTGTGCACTGGTGGGTTGAACATATTTCTCACTGTTGTTCTGTAGCTCAGCTTGTTGTGCACTGGTGGGTTGAACATATTTCCCACTGTTGTTCTGTCGCTCAGCCTGTTGTGCACTGGTGGGTTGAACATATTTCGCACTGTTGTTCTGTAGCTCAGCCTGTTGTGCACTGGTGGGTTGAGCGTATTTCCCACTGTTGTTGTGTCGCACAGGATGCTGTGCACTGATGTGTTGAACATATTTCCCACTGTTGTTGTTCTGTTGCACAGGCTGTTGTGCACTCGTGGGATGAATATGTTCTTCGTCGTCAGAGACCTCTGGGTCAGACCAAGTCTTGAAGTTCTGAAACATTAAACCAATGAGGAAACCCAATACCTGCACAACCATTATTGAAATATAATGATTGGCAGTGTTCTTGTCTTTCAGACCCTGCAGCCTTTTCCTTAGGGCTGGTACCTCACTGTAGGCTTGATAAGCCCTCGAG
This sequence comes from Cherax destructor, assembly GCA_009830355.1. Taxonomy (NCBI): domain Eukaryota; kingdom Metazoa; phylum Arthropoda; class Malacostraca; order Decapoda; family Parastacidae; genus Cherax; species Cherax destructor. Next base: position 59,603 of record WNWK01000348.1, read on the forward strand.
AACATTCCTACCACATAACATTAAAATGTCTGTAACTGAGGGATCACCTCTGAGGTACTCTCAGATGGGGGTCCAACCATCATACGCATCACCTTACCCACATGTGGAACATTGTGAAGACGGTTCCACCAGTTCTTGCTGCCCTAGATCTCGAGCAGCATCTCCAAGCGAAGGTTTTCGTACTCCTATGGAAGGTCCTCCACAATGTAGACCCAGAATGATTTTATTGCTATCCATGTAGCAACAATAGCTAAAGCAACAACGAAAGATCAGAGCGCATGCTTTGTATTTATCATTTTTTATTTCATCTTGAAATTTTTAATACTTCTTAGAGGAGTTATTGTTTATTATATTAAGGTTAATTAAATGTATAGGATTTAAATAGTTATATTGAAAATATACAAATACATATAAATGCATATACAAAATTTATTTATTCGCAATTTTACATAGAAGTTTACATAGAAGTGCAAGGAGAGCCACTGACATGCTATGGCATTAAGAGCAGCTTAATCTAATCGCTTATAGACTATGTACATAATATTAGAGAAATTGATTGAGTTTGTCTTATTTAAGAAAGAGGAGTCTTCTGACCGTGCTTCAACTTTGGTTGCGCTATATGGCTAGCAAAAACAAAGACTTCGTTTTCTGTCGGGTCCCTGGACACGTTTATGTGCAGGGCAATGAACAGGCGAATGCTGCTGCGCGGTCAGCGGTACATGATTTTCAGGTTTTCTATAGAGCTATTATGTTCAGTGATTATTCTAGTCATCTCTGCCCGTCTTCGCAGCCGTTGTCAAGAACGGTGGTCGGACATGCACCATAACAAATTGCACTCTATTAAACCGCTTTTAGGTTTGTGGCAATCTTACCACCGTTGCCGTACTCGAGAGACTGCGCTCTCCCGTCTCCGCATTGGTCATACTCGCCTTACCCATGGCTATCTCATGGAACGACACCCTATTCCTCTCTGTGAGGTTTATAGGGTCCCTCTTTCGGTTCTTCATTTTTGTAGATTTCCCGGTTTACCAGCGAGCTTGCAGGATTTACCTCCAACGCCGCCACCTCCCTACCACTCTTACTTTGTCTTCTCTTCTTGTAGACGCTCCTGCCTTTGACTTACAATCACTTTTCGACTTTTTGTCAGCAACTTCTTTACTGTACGAACTGTGACACAGCCCTTAGCGTCCCTTCCAGCCCCTTTCTCCCCTCACCTCTGATCCCCTCTCCACCCAGCTGTTTATAGCCCCGCTTAGTTAAAGCTATATTAAAGCTATATGTATTAAAAAACGTACATAAAGCTAGAGATATTAGCTAGGATAGGTAGTCTGGAGTATTAGAATAAATAAAGTTAGGGGTATTCTAAAGCATCGATAAAGTAGACACTGAAAGCATAAAGTTAGTTTCAGAAGCCATAACTAAGGCTAGGGTCATTAGATAGTATAAATAAAGGGCATAACAAAGTATAGATGAAGGTAAAAGTATTATAAAACTAAGGGTATTAAAAACCAGATACAATTAAGACAAAGTATAAATAAAACTAAGTATTAAGAAGTGCTAATAAAATAGTAGTGCTAAAAAGCATAGTTAAGAGTATTTAAAAGTACAGAATAAGCTAGGGGTATAAAAAAGCTTATGTAAGGGTATTAGAAAGTATAGACGAAGCTAGGGATATAAGAAAGCATAAATATGGCTAAGAGTAAGATCAATTATATTGAAACACACAACACCGCTGCCAGGTGTAGAACTTGCACAAAATCTGCCTCGGTGCCACCAGTTCACATCGTCAATATATATTTTTTTAATTAAATTTTAAGGTAAGAGTTTTTATGAAAATCCAATGTTGTGATGGTAGTAAAAATGGCTACCTCACAGATGCTGGACCAGTGGAAGTCTGGAACACTGGTGGAGGTAATATTACTACCTCACACACCCTAGAACAGTGGAAGTCTGGAACACTGGTGGACGTAATATTACTATCTCGGAGACGCTGGACCAGTGGAAGTCCTGTACAGTGGCTGGAGCTAGGGAAGTCATGAAAGCAATATGGCTAAGGGAAGTCTTATATTGGAAAACCAACAGCTGGCCAGGTGTAGAACTTGCAAAAATCTGCCTCAGTGGGCCACCAGTTCACATCGTCAAATAAGTTTTAATTAAATAGGTAAGGTTTATGAATCCAATGGTTGTGATGGTAGTAAAAATGGCTACCTCACAGATGCTGGACCAGTGGAAGTCTGAACACTGGTGGAGTAAATTATACCTTTACAGACGCTGGAACAGTGGAAGTCTGGAACATGGTGGACGTAATTTACTATCCAGCGCTGGACCAGTAGAAGTCCTGACAGTGGCTGGACTATGGAAGTCCTGTACAGTGGCTGGACTAGTGGAAGTCCTGTACAGTGGCTGGACCAGTGGAAGTCCTGTACAGTGGCTGGACCAGTGGAAGTCCTGTACAGTGGCTGGACCAGTGGAAGTCCTGTACAGTGGCTGGACCAGTGGAAGTCCTGTACAGTGGCTGGACCAGTGGAAGTCTTACTGGTGCATGGAGTCCTGTACAGTGCTGGGTAAATTATTACTTCATAGAACGGGAAATACGCAATTTTCGTTTTCCCGGAAAGTAAATAATCATGACTATTATTTAGATCTTTGCATAAACCTCGTCTGCGTATATTATGTCTATCCGTAGTTTTCGTATATATGTTTAATATTCTTTTTCGTCTCAATTTTCCTTATTACTTCTCATTTAGTGTGAGAATTATGTTTCTTTGTAGAGGTCGTCTTGTGTTGAAGGTCGTTTGTTGTTGGAGGAAGAAAGGTTCTTTGTTGGAGGAAGGTCGTTCTTTCTTGGGAGGGTCGTTCGTTGCTGGAGGGAAGGTCGTTCTTTGCTGGAGGGAGGGTCGTTCGGTGCTGGAGAGAGGGTCGTTCTTTGCTGAAGTGAAGGTCGTTCTTTGCTGAAGGTAAGGTCGTTCTTTGCTGAAGGTAAGGTCGTTCTTTGCTGAAGGTAAGGTCGTTCTTTGCTGAAGGTAAGGTCGTTCTTTGCTGAAGGTAAGGTCGTTCTTTGCTGAAGGTAAGGTCGTTCTTTGCTGAAGGTAAGGTCGTTCGTTGCTGGAGGGAAGGTCGTTCTTTGTTTGTGATGTCCCAGTTTGTTTGTGGCCACCATCATAGCTGGTTTTAGTGTTATAGCTGTGAAAGGCTTGCAGCCAGTAATAGCTCTATTGCAGTTGGGGCCATGCACTCCCACTATGTTGCAGTTGGGGCCATGCACTCCCACTATGTTGCAGTTGGGGCCATGCACTCCCACTATGTTGCAGTTGGGGCCATGCACTCCACTAGTTGCAGGGGCCATGCACTCCCACTATGTTGCAGTTGGGGCCATGCACTCCCACTATGTTGCACCTGGGGCCATGCACTCCCACTATGTTGCAGTTGGGGCCATGCACTCCCACTATGGTTCAGTTGGGGCCATGCACTCCCACTATGTTGCAGTTGGGGCCATGCACTCCACTATGTTGCACCTGGGGCCATGCACTCCCACTATGTTGCAGTTGGGGCCATGCACTCCCACTATGTTGCAGCTGGAGCCATGCACTCCCACTGTGTTGCAGCTGGGACCATACACTCCCACTATGTTGCAGCTGGGGCTATGCACTCCCACTGTGTTGCATCTGGGGCCATGTACTCCCACTATGTTGCAGCTGGGGCCATGTACTCCCACTAGATTACCAAGGTGATCTAGAAGACCCTGACATATTTAGAAGCTCTGCTCTAAAATGAATGCCGGACCCAGCAATGATGCCCTACTATTAGCTAAATAGTGTACTGTGTGGTATTAACCTTGGTAATTCACACAGGCAAATTTATTTAAAGACAAGTGAGCAAACACTGGGACATGTTTATTAGAAAACGTTTCGGTCCTGGGACCTTAATGATAGTCCCAGGACCGAAACGTTTTCTAGTGTTCTAGTGTTTGCTCAAGTGTCTTTCCAAACAGTGTATTGCTGAGTTAAACACAGCAGTGACTGATTGCATCGTGTTTGCATCTCTGCTGCTTCTGCTGTGGCCTCTGTATTAGACTGAAGAAACCTAAACTACTTGAGATATTGAAGCAAATTCTCGAAAACCTTTGGGAAAAGGTTAAATAAATAAGTGGGTGGGAATGGTTCGTTTTCAGTAACATTTCAAAACCGAAACATTTACCAATGTTTCGGTTTTGAAAGCGATTTATTCACATGGACCAGTAAACCATCTGTAGTGTTCCTCCATTCTTATGTTCTTTAATAATTCAGCTGATACCGTGGAGGAGGATAAGAAAATTTGCAAGATAACATAAGAACATAAGAAAGAAGGAACACTGCAGCCGGCCTGTTGCCCCATACTATGCAGGCCAACCCAATTTTCAATGGTACCCATAAATAAGCTTTGATGATACCCTGGAAGGCTTTAAGTATTGCTCGTCGAACTAGTCAGACTGAAAGGGAGCTTTTCATCCATTGTTTGTGATGGAAAATTTTAAGATAATTTTCCATTATGGACTTAAGTCTGGGATTATCGATGGCAGGATAGCATCGCATAAAAGTTAGATGAGCCTAGTGAGAGGCTACCATCTAGAGATTGGGGATTTTGTTTCGTCTTGCCTTGAACCAGGTTCTTGGCAATGGAACCGAAAGGAGCACCAGGGAGAGCACTGCTGGCTGGATCAGAGGCTTGTGCTTCAGACAAGATAATAATGATTTGGTTAAGGATAAGATTGTTTTAGAAGACAAGATCACACATGGAAGCTTTTAGGATAGTCCTATGTATGGATCCTGCGTCTACTACACTCATCAGGAAGTGGAACAATGTGGAAACTAACGATAAAGAATAGATAGAGAGAATGGAAATATTAATGAACAGTTGGGATTACGGCATCCCTTCTAAGCTAAATGCGTTGATAATTTGTTTGTGTGTTTTTGTTCTGTTAAGTTAGTAATGTAGGCCTTAATTGAATTGGTTTTAGCACTGTGGCTGCATCGTTATTTAAAATTCTTTGGAAACAGAATAATGTATTGAAAAAAGTGTGGCCTAATAGTCTGAGACACTGCCAGTTAAGCAAATATTTACAAATCTGGTGAGCTTAGAGAAAAAGCTCTCTGCTATATCACCACCTGCTGGAGTGGGCATTTGTGAGTAGTGGCTATAAAACAACTTGCCGAGCCTAGTGAATGATATTGCTGCATTATAAACATGTGAATATTGAAGGATTAAAGACTCTTGTCTGGGAGGTCAGTGTTTGGAGCTCTGGGCAGATGCTTATCCTATGAAATGAAGGTAAATTTACACTCCTTGATGCCATTCTTGTCGGGGTCTTCAATACTCCCGTTCATTTTGGTTGCTATGGTTAATATCCTGAGACCAGATGGAGTGACGACAGGAACAAAATCGTATGATACGTTAAGGAACACGACGCAATTAAGGGAGTGAGGGGAAGGAGCTGTGGCTCACTCGACACTTTCAACTGAAGTCGAAAGGAATGAAATCCACAGCCCAGATTACCTGAATATTTTTACCTCCAGTTTGTTTACATGCTGACGGGCGTACTGTTGGAGGCTTTCACACATTGTCCACCGAAGAGAAATGTGTACTTGTCCATACGCATTTAGATAAAAATCGGTATGAGTTCGTGGGTGAACCAGTGTCTGTCTCTCTCTCTGTCTCTGTCTCTCCGTCTGTCTTTGTTTGTCTATCTCTCTCTCTCTGTCTGTCTCTCTGTCTGTCTGTCTATTTGTGTCTCTGTCTCTCTGTGTGTCTCTGTCTGTCTGTCTGTCTGTCTCTCTCTGTCTCTCTCTGTCTCTCTCTGTCTCTCTCTCTGTCTCTTTCTCTCTCTGTCTCTCTCTCTCTCTGTCTCTCTGTCTCTCTCTCTGTCTCTCTCTCTGTCTCTCTCTGTCTTTCTCTGTCTCTCTCTGTCTCTCTCTGTCTCTCTGTCTCTGTCTGTCTCTCTCTCTCTGTCTCTCTGTCTCTCTCTCTGTCTCTCTCTCTGTCTCTCTGTCTCTCTCTGTCTCTCTCTGTCTCTCTCTGTCTCTCTCTGTCTCTCTGTCTCTGTCTGTCTCTCTGTCTCTGTCTCTGTATGTCTGTCTGTCTGTCTCTCTCTCTCTCTCTCTCCTCTGTCTCTCTCTGTCTCTCTCTCTCTCTCTGTCTCTGTCTGTCTCTCTGTCTCATTCTTGTCTTCTGTCTTCTCTCTCTCTCTCTCTCTCTCTCTCTCTCTCTCTCTCTCTCTCTCTCTCTCTCTCTCTTTGGAATAATATCCACTTGTGTGACTTCAGTCTAATTATATCTCAGTTCTATTTCAATTATATTTTTCTCTTTTTCAGCTGCTGAAGTGGCCGGCCTGGCGAACCAAGAGCTATTGTGGACCACTGAAAGCTTCAAAGCTTCATACGAATTTCTGAAACCGAGACATTGCAAATGAATCCCTTCATCAGGATTCCTACTTCCGTATACCTGAATTCAAATCCCTGCGTCCTTAAGAATCCAAATCCCTGAATCTGAGTTCTTGAAATTCTTATTCTGATGTTGTTTATTCAAATCCCTAATTATAAATAAATGCAGCTGAATCCTTTTATTCGAATCCCTGGATCAGATTCTTTGAATCCGTATCTTTGAATCAGAATTCCTGAATCCTAATTCCCGAATCTGTTTCTATATATGAATCTCTGAATCGAAATCCCTTCCTCTGAATCCCTGATTCAGAGCCCTAGTCCCAAATTATCTGAATCCGGGATTTGAATCCCCGATTCAGGGTTCATGAGACTTAATCCTTGAATTCATGAAGATTACAATGTATTTCGCTGGTGGTTAAGTAACCTGTGAGTGCTGGCTGGAAGTTTATAGTGCATTACTTAGTGAGATATGTAGCACTCTGGCCAACACTGCCACCTTCGCCTAGCGGTGATGACACCGATAGTGGCACTCTCAGCACCCATGAGAGGTGCCGTCACTACTATCATAGTCCTCTTCACTATTCTCCCTCCTGCCAAAGGTAAGATTTAGCTGTGTGTTTTGAGTTACTGCACATATGAAAAAGACTCTTATGTACAATTTAGAGGACTGAAGAAGTCACTCGGGGCGAAACGTTTCGTCTAATAAATGTCCTGAAATGTACGTGTCTTTTTCAACTTCTTGTCGGTATCACCATACAATTATTCAGGTGTCAAGATGCAGTACAACACTAACAGTTTGCTTGTATGGGTGACCACCCGTCGATTCGTTCGTTCTATATCCGTTCGTTCGTTCAATTGACCCTCCATTTGTTTACTGGTTTTTCCCATCTATGTGAACATTCGCTTGTCTTTCCATTCGTCACCCCTTAAGGGAAGTTCCTTGACGTTGGTGAGGGGCTCTTGATCTAGGGAATTGGATCTGTGCTCCTGTTCCCTGAATTAAGCCTGAATACCTTTCATCCCCCCCCCCACAGGCGCTGTATAATCCTACGGGTTTAGCGCTCCCCATGATTATAATAACAATTGCTCTTAATCTCTTAAATTAATGCAATCACATACCGTCAATAAAAGTCATGTTCCACCAGGAGTCAACATAACAGTGTAGCCATTACACTGACTATTAGTTTTGACTGTTACTTACAAAAAACATTACACTGACTATTAGTTTTGACTGTTACTTACAAAAAACATTTGCTACAAGTATTGTTACTGCATATCATTTCTGTTGTGTTAAAAAAAATCATAATAGTAAAGTATGTCAGACACTGTAATACTGTGCTGTAATACATATTAAATATGTATTACAGCACAGTACGCATTTAGATCAAAATCAGTATGTTCGTGGGTGAACCATTGTCTGTCTCTGTGTCTTTGTCTCTGTGTGTCTGTCTGTCTCTCTGTCTGTCTCATATTACTGCCGCCCTTTAGAAAGTAGTGTGTGGGAATTCAGTGTACTTCAGTCAAGTCTTGCCACATGCAGTGAACAACGAAATAGATTTGAAATGCTTAACAATTCGCAAACAGGTGAAATTATTTACAAATATTGTCTCTACGTCCACAGCAGGACTCGAACCTGCAAACTCTGCATCAGAGTCCACAGTACTTTATCCACGACGCCAGAGCCCGGAGCTAGACGATGTTTCCCAATACCCCGGGGCACCAAGCTCGTTTTCTGGGCTCTGGCGTCTTGGATAAAGTACTGTAAACTCTGATGCAGAGTTTGCAGGTTCGAGTCCTGCTGTGGACATAAAGATAATTGTGTGTGGGGGGGGATTAAGAACTGCCTCAGAAAACTCAATGATAAATTTACTGAAGTGTCTCCTGATATCTGTTAATCACATTTTTCAAAGTGAAGCTTAATTAAACAATGGTAAATCTCACTGTTACTTCTAAAATAAGTGTTTTTTCCACAATGAAAGAAATCCCACTATTTTTTACAAGCATGAGATAAATTAAGTTGAACTGGGTTTTTTTTAGTACATGTGGCTAGAAATTTTACTGTTTTGCATAGGTTGATATGAACACGCGCACGCACATGAGCGGACACGCAAGCACGCACGCATGTACACGAGCAAGGTTAAAAAGAGACGTCAGGGCAAACTAAGAATAACATAGCGACAGCCAAACATACAAAAAGGAAACTGTGAAAGAAGAAGAAATAAAAATGAATGATGGAGGAGAGTTCACTAGGTATGACCAGGAAGTCTGTGAGGAGCTGATCAAAGGATTTAGGCATTAGAAAAAACTGCCAGCAAGTCAAAGACTTGCATTACAATCAACGGGAGGAGAGGCGAGTCAGTTATCTCGAAGGCAATGGGACCAGACATCTTCCCATGTTGGGGAAGAGAGCAGGACTGAGTGAACCATTAGCAGTGATCTTTAACAAGTCAGATGAAAAGGGGTATTTGCCAGACGTCTGGAAACAGCCAATATGATCCCAGAAACGTTATTCAGACCAGTGTTACTGACGTGCATAATTTGTAAAGTCATGGAAAAGATTACCAGAAGAAGAGTGGAACACCTGGAAAGGAGTGGATTCATAACCAACAGCCAGCATGGTTTAAGAAATTGTAAATCTTGTCTTACAAATCTGCTAGTTTTATGATAAGGTAATAAAAGTTATGAGAGAGAAAGGTGGGCGGACTGTATATTTTTGGACTGCAAGACTTTTGATGCAGTATTCCATAACAGACAGGAATAGAAGCTAACAGAACATAGCAGGAATAATGGGAAGATCTACAGTAGATGAAATACTTAACAGGAAGAAAACAAAGAGGAGGATGGAAGGATGAGTCAAAACACGCGAATGTGACGGAGTTCCTCAAGGGTCAGTACTTGGTTCGGTACTATTTTTGTGAACGTGATGGGAATGACAGAAAATATCAGGTCAGAGGCATTCCCGTTGGCAGGTGACGTGAAACTACTGAGGATAATACAAAGAGGAGACAGACCAGGGAAGACTACAGAAGGTGGTGGACAAGCTGCAGGAATGATCTGACAAGTTGATCTTATAAGAATCTAAACCCCAGCCAATACAAAGGTATGAAAGTCGGGAGAAAGAAAAAAATCAACACATTACACGCTTTTGAATGTCGCTAAAATTTCAAATTGTCACTTACACTAAATGTTTTTCTTCTTATAGAATACATCATCGTTCGTTATATTTTCAAGCCGGTCAGAAGAGGCGTTCATCAGTTATTGAACGTAAATCACTACCGCTATTTAGTCCATAAAATGGGCAGATTGAGAGATGCGCTAAATAACAGTACCAACTTCACGTTCAGGAAGCCATGTTAGTGCAGAAAATTTGAAGACGATCAGAAGAGTCATTCTCCAGTTGCCTCATGCTAATAAATTCGTTCACAAACTAAATATATTGAGTACTATCAGTGTGATGAGATACGTCAGCCATTAAATACTGCAGTCCTTCAGCAGAGGAAGATTTAAATTTAGTTAGCAGGATTTAAAGGAAATAATTTCACAAGATTTTTCACGAATAATATAGACAAATGTACAACTACACATTTAAATTTGATTCTGTCATCGTCGCATTAAGAGGCGCCGTTTTTTGAACGTTTGTTGCAAATAGGTACCGTGGTGTAAATGAAATGGTGTGGGTTGCATCCTGGGGATAAAATTAACCTAAGTTGCCCGAAATACTCTGCATAACCAGAGGCTTTCTATATAGTATGTCATTTGTCACCTGTGTCTCTAAGTATTATTATTATTATTATTATTTTTTAAAATTATAAATTCATCTATTATTATTATTATTTATTATTATTATTATTATTATTATTTATTATTTATTATTATTATTATTTGAAGTTACGCCACTGAGGTTTTGGAACTAATTTAAGCCATTTCTGGATGTTGGGAATAGGTTTAATAACATGCAAAGTGATCCTAGAATCTATCTCTAGGTACTGATCAGGGATGGAAATTTATAACGATGCAAATGACCTAGAAATCCAGGTTGACGGGATAAATTCTGAGATATGACCAAATTAAAAAAAAAAACGAAAAGTTAACGGAATAAATAAAATTCCTGCAGTGATTTAAATGTCCCCCGTTGGGGATACCTATTATTAACAAAAGCAAGTAAAAAAGGCTTTCTAAGCCAACTCACCCCATACACTACTTGCCCTTGTCCCCCTCTTAGGATGCAGCAACTCTAGCAACTACCCTACACACTGCCCTTCCCTCTTTCCCAAGCTCCAATTTCCCACAACCTCACTGTTGTGGACCCTAACTCTCGCCCTACACCTTTACTCTACCACACTTGCCATTACCTTCTCCAGTCGTCCTCCATTTTCCAGTATCCACCTCCCACACCCCTCCACCTCCCACATCAGCTCTTCATATACAACATTTCATAAAATATTCTAAAACATCCCAGAGAACCTTTTCTCATTATATATTCTATATTCTTCCCCCGACACGCTAGTCCTCCAAGCTGGAGATGCCTCCACCAGCCTCTTCGTTTTCCAAGATGGCATTCTTCCTTTATCCCTTATGTCCCAGCCTGCTTTCTTGTTACTGGCATCAATCATTTCAAAACAGTGGGAAGGGCGATGTATGCTGCGAATTCCCAGTTAATTTAGTGATTTATCACGTTGATAATGTGAAAAATCACGAAAGTGCTTGGAATATAACCATTCATCCCTTATGTTATTTTATTGCATCTTAAGATATCGCCTGTTTCCTGTGGTCTTAATGTGCGTACACGTGTGTGTGTGTGTGTGTGTGTGTGTGTGTGTGTGTGTGTTAGATAGGAGTGAGTGGCGGCATATGCTTTTTATGACGATGTGCTGTTGGAGTGTGAGAAAGATAACGTTTAATAAGGGATTCATAAAAACCGGTTAGCCGGACTTGAGTCCTGGAGGTGGGAAGTACAGTGCCTGCACTCTAAAGGAGGGGTGGAGATATGTTGGAGTTTTTGAGAAGACAATGGTCAAGAAAAGCGAGGGTCAGTGCGATGATGAAAGTGTTTTTCTTTTCCCCGGAGTCATCCTTGCCTTGCTGGGAGATCAGCCAGTATTTAAAATTTTATTATATATAATATTATATATGTCAAGGGGCAACCACTATGAAAAATATAGAGGAATATCCAAGCCCGGCTTTGTGATCTACTCACATAATGATAATTGTGAGTAGTCACGAAAACAACTTTCCATAATCTCCTTCAATTTTTCTTTATTTAAATCATTTGATATCACCTATTTACTGTGATCTTTTTTGCTATATATTATATATATATATATATATATATATATATATATATAGAATCTGGAGTATACCTGGAGAGGGTTTCGGGGGTCAACACCTCCGCGGCCCGGTCTGAGACCAGGCCTCGTGGTGGATCAGGGTCTGATCAACCAGGTTGTTACTGCTGGCCGCACGCAAACTGACGTACGAATCACAGCCCGGCTGGTCAGGTACTGACTTTAGGTGCCTGTCCAGTGCCTTTTTGAAGACAGCCAGGGGTCTATTGGTAATCCCCTTTATGTATGCTGGGAGGCAGTTGAACAGTCTGTGTTGTCTCTCAGTGTACTCGTGGCGCCGCTGCTTTTCATTGGGGGAATGTTGCATCTCCTGACAAGTCTTTGGGTTTTATAAGGAATGATTTTTGTGCGCAAATTTGGTACTAATTCCTCTATGATTTTCCAAGTGAATATTATCATGTATCTCTCTCGCCTGCGTTCCAGGAATACAAATCAATGGACTTCAACCGTTCCCAGTAATTTAGGTGCCGTATCGTACTTATGTGTGCCGTGAAAGTTCTTTATCACACTCCAGGTCAGTAATGTCGCCAGCCTTGAAGGGGACAGTTAGTGTACAGCAGTATTCCAGCCTAGAGAGAACAAGCAATTTGAAGAGAATCATCATGGGATTGGCGTCCCTAGTTTTGGAGGTTCTCATTATCCATCCTATCATTTTCCTAGCAGATGCGGTAGATACATTGTTGTGGTCTTTGAAGGCGAGGTCCTCTTGACATTATCACTCCCAGGTTCTTCACATTACTTTTATCTCTATTGTATGGTTAGAATTTGTTGTATACCCTGATTCCGTTTTAATTTTCTCAAGTTTTCCATATCTGAGTAGTTGAAATTTCTCTTCATTGAATTTCATATTGTTTTGAGTGGCCCATTTGAAGATTTGGTTAATGTCCGCTTGGAGTCTTGCGGTGTCTATGATCGAGGTCACTGTCATGGCAATACGGGTGTTATCCTCAAAGGAAGACACGGAGCTATGGCTTACATCTCTGTCCGTCAGATATGAGGATGAGGAATAGAATGGGAGCGAGTACTGTGCCTTGTGGAACAGAACTTTTCACCGTAGCTGCCTCGGACTTTACTCTGTTTACTATTACTCTTTGTATTCTATTTGTTAGGAATACCAACTTTAACTGGTATTCCTTTATCACGTATTTTGTGCGCTATTACACCGTGTTCACACTTGTCGAAGGCTTTTGCAAATTTAATCACTAGCCATCTCCCACCGAGGCAGGGTAACCCGAATAAGAAACACTTTCACCATCATTCACACTATGGCTTTTGCTAGAGGTGCACAGGTACAAAAGTCTAGATGTCACTACAAACAGCAAATATTCCCACCCCTCCTTCAGAGTGCTGCCATTATACTTCCCACCTCCAGGACTCACGTCCGGCTAACCGGTTTTCCTGAATATCTTCCCAAAATGTTTCCGTGCTCACACTCCAACAGCTCGTCAGGTTTTAAAAACCATTTGCTTTCATTCCTATCTAACACGTTGGCACATTCCTGCTGGATGTCTAACCTCCTTGCTCACAAAACCTCCTTTACCCCCTCCCTCCATCCTTTCTTAGGACCACCCTTACCTATCCTTCCCTCCAGGTCATCCTATTTTGCTCCATCCTCTCTAAATGACCAAACCACTTCAACAACCCCTTCTCGGCCTTCTGGGTAATACTTTTAGTAACTCCACACCTCCACTTAATCTCCAAACTACGAATTCTCTGCATAATATTCACACCACACATTGCCCTCAGACACAACATCTCCACTGCCTCCAACCTTCCCGCTGCAACATTCACAACCCATCCTTCATGGTAGGTGGGAAAGTCTTGCAACTTGTTACGACATTTATTGAAGTGCTTTCAATGCTTCGGTGACAACCCAAACACCATCGTCAGGATACATTTCTGAAACACGACTGAACAGTAAACAACATAGAAAACTCAACATGCACTAAGCCGATTACGAAACCTAATTAAACTAGCAAGTTGAAAGGCATTGCTCGGATGTCTATATAAAATAACCTAGTTACTGTCTGACCCCTCAAAGGAGGTTCCTCGATGCTGGGAAGGCATTATTATGGAGGAACGTTAAATCCTTACGGGTTCAATGCTCCTTAATAATAATGGTTAGTGTCTGAAGAGTGACCTGGTCAGTGCCTGGGGAGTGACCTGGTTAGTGCCTGGGAGTGACCTGGTTAGTGCCTGGGGAGTGACCTGGTTAGCGCCTGATGAGTGATCTAGTTAGTGCCTGGGGAGTGATCTAGTTAGTGCCTGGGGAGTGACCTGGTTAGCGCCTGATGAGTGATCTAGTTAGTGCCTGGGGAGTGACCTGGTTAGTGTCTGGGGAGTGACCTGGTTAGTGCCTGAGGAGTGACCTAGTTAGTGCATGGGGACTGACGTGGTTACTGTCTGGGGACTGACGTGGTTACTGTCTGGGGACTGACGTGGTTACTGTCTGGGACTGACGTGGTTACTGTCTGGGGACTGACGTGGTTACTGTCTATTGACTGACCTGATTATTCTGAGTGACCTGTTAGTGTCGGGGAGTGACCTGTTAGTGTCGGGGGAGTGACCTGGTTAGTGTCTGAGTGACCTTGTTAGAAGTGACCTGGTTACTCAGAGTTACAATAATATTCAAAACATAATACGTCATCAAAATACAATAAAGTCACATCAAAACAATAAAGTAGTTAAATAAACTCGCCAGAAAAAAATTAAAGTTATTTCGGAGTAAAAAATATATTCCAGTTAACTGCAATAAATTACTTTTGTATTATATACACGATCATTTATAATAAAATGCTAACTTTTTTTTAGTGTTTTAGATAATTGAGACACATTTATGTACTAAAACAGAATTACCGTTTTTGTTTTGTTTTCATAAAAAAATTTCCCCCCTAAAAATTACGACACATGATTTTCACGATACAATATTGTGAATTACTGTATAGTCAGTTATATAATGTACCTTATAGAAAAGAATTGTGTCATTTTTTCACGTATTAAGTAGTCTTCTTGTAGATAATAGGCGGACTCTACATGTCAACAAGCGTGTTGTCTCTTCTAACCTGATCTACATTCAAATGAAATTTTCTTTTTTCCATTAGAAGTTACTAAAATATTCGTGATCGGTACTCTGGTAATTGATGCACAAACATCTAGGCTATTTCCTAGTTAGCAATTGTCGCATCACGATCTTTGTGTACCTAGTATAGTATGAAGTTGTTCAGGTGTTACTGTGGTATTATGCTATGGAGTCAAATTTTCAATATTCTCAACGCACTGAAGAGTCTTTCTGCCTCACATGAACTTCGTTGAGGTCAGAAAAAAACTGAAGTGGTTTTTAACACCGACGAACTTAAGTTTATAGTTCTGCACTGTTGAGACACGGAAGTGTGTGCTGAAGAAACTCCTTTTGATTTCTGATAGATTTTACCTTTTAAGATGTCACATATACTTGAGTATTCTTCTAAATTACTCGTCAAGGTTGACGTACGGACATAAGAAAGGAGCACTGTAGAGGCCTATTGGCCCAAGCAAGTCAGGTCCAACTTAAACCCACTCATGTACTTGTTTATAAAGCTACACAAGGTTTTAGCTTCAATGACGCTACTCAGAACTTTGTTCCACTCATCCACAACTCTACCAAACCAATACTTTCTTGGTCAGATATATTTTGCACATTACTTATATCCCCTTTATTCCTGTTTTCTGTGCAGAAGATTTCTTCAACGGACTGTGATTCTTTAGAGTTGATATGATGTAGTCGTTTTGAAACTTTACGTGGGCGAGGCTTTGCAAATGGACACAGATGTAGATTTTCTTTCTTTTCTGCTTCATATATTTTGATAAATGTATTTTCACTTTGGAAAATTTTAGTGCATCTGAAGCATCTTTTCAGCAAGCATGTTTGACACAGTCATATCTGTCTCCTCAAGAGCTTTATTTAAGTGGTTTAGACACAGGAAGAAAGACAGCTGATAAGAAGGCAGAGAACAGTCTCTCCATAATATGTCTTAGTAGTCCATTAAATCGTGAAGCAATAGTTTTAAAATCTTAATTAAGCTCCTTTTACTGTCCACAGAACTGCCTCGTAATTTTTCAGAACAGTCAACCGCTATAGAATGAATTAACCACCGTCATGGACAGACTGTCTTTAATTTATTATCTGGAGACAGAACCTCAGTGACGGTATCAACCTCTTCCGAAATCAAGTTAAAATACCAGTGTTGGATTTTTCCATATAATCAATACAATTTGACATGTTTATCAACATTGTGCATCCTGATCATTGGAATATTTTTGGATTCTTATACATGTGATCAGGTGTGTGAGATGTGCTCCACAATGTGCATATTTGACTAGGGATCGAATTTCCTTACAGGTGCTTCACATCCTTCGTATTTTTCGGGTATATACCTGCACCGTCATATATACCAGCACCGTCATATATACCAGCACCGTCATATATACCTGCACCGCCATATATACCTGCACCATCATATATACCTGCACCATCATATATACCTGCACCGTCATATATACCTGCACCGTCATATATACCTGCACCATCATATATACCTGCACCGTCATATATACCTGCACCGTCATACATCTGAGCTCGGAGACTCTGGATGTCAATAAAATCCTCAAATCGAAAATAAGTGAAGACATAAGAACACAGATTCACTTTTCTTCAAGCCCTTGAATTTTCTTCCCCTCAGTTATGATGTCCAACTCACCTGCTTTATTAACATGGCAAATATTTTTCAGATCAAAATTTTTCATTTATCTCCAAGATATAATTTTGTACCATGCATCTTATGTAAAATAATTTACCTTGCAAATCAGGTTTTGATTATAGTATCGTCTTTATCACGCAATTCTAACTTTTTCTATTTTTATCCAAATACTTTTTGCCCACGGATTCTCAACCCTTGATTGCTGACCAAAATTTCAGAAAGATTTTTCCAGTTTGTTGTTGAATATTAAAAACTCTGTAGTTGTGCTTCCTGTTGCCTACTTTTTGGGGAAGGATTCATGTCTGTTTCTTAAGTCAGTAAGGAAATTTGCTTGCGTTTCTATTCTTCTTGTGATTCCTAGTGAGGTTTCTCACAAGACGTCATGCTGATCTTGACTTCTAAATGATTCCTCATCAGCTTCTTTGAGAAATAATGGATCTTGCCTTATTTTTTCGGCTGACTCTGGCTAATGTTGAAAAGAGTCGGAAGATGGTGAATCTTTTTCTTTTGAAATTGACCCTGATATATTGAGATGGTGAGGGGGGTCGCCACTGTGATGGTGAGGAGGTCGCCACTGTGATGGTGAGGGGGTCGCCACTGTGATGGTGAGACAGTCGCCACTGGATGGGAGGTCGCCCTGTGAGGGGGGTCGCCACTGTGAGTGGCGCCAGAAATCGCCACTGTGATGGGGGTCGCCACTGTGAGAGGCGCGGAAGTCGCCCTGTGAGAGGCGGAGGGTCGCCACTGTGAGGGGGCGCCAGAATCGCCACTGTGATGGGAGGTCGCCACTGTGATGGGAGGTCGCCACTGGAGGGAGGTCGCCCTGTGATGGTGAGGCTAGAGTCGCCACTGTGATGTGAGTCGCCACGGATGGTGATGCCACTGTGATGGTGAGGTCGCCACTTGATGGTGAGGTCGCCACTGTGAGATGGATGAGGGTCGCCACTGTGATGGTAGGTCGCACTGTGATGGTGAGGGTCGCCACTGTGATGGTGAGACAGTCGCCACTGTGATGCGGCGGGACATCGCCACTGTGATGGCGAGACGTCGCCACTGTGAGATGACGCGGACAGTCGCCACTGGGGATGGCGAGACAGTCGCCACTGTGATGGGACGACGAGACAGTCGCCACTGTGAGATGGCGCGAGACAGTCGCCACTGTGAGATGGCGCGAGACAGTCGCCACTGTGAGACGGCGCGAGACAGTCGCCACTGTGAGATGGCGAGACAGTCGCCACTGTGAGATGGCGCGAGACAGTCGCCACTGTGAGACGCGAGACAGTCGCCACTGAGAGACGACGCGAGACAGTCGCCACTGTGAGGACGCGGAGTCGCCACTGAGGAGACGCTGAGAGTCGCCACTGAAGGGAGGGACAGAGTCGCCCAAGAGGAGATTATAATTACGTATTCATGTAGATGGTGAACTAAAACATTTTCTTAAGTTCATATTTCTTTTAAAATCTGAAAAATGAAGAGGACATTTAAGTGAGATGCCCAGAGAAATTATCTCGTATCCTGTTTTATTATTTTATTTATTTTTCAGTTGCTGTATGTGTTTAGCGCTCAGTTTTGATTATAATGTTTTTTTTCAGTTATCTTAAGTCTAAATTTTACATAGGTTGATAAGGTGACACAAAACCATTTTTTCTCTTTATCGGTACTAAATGTTTGGAACATACTTGTTATACAAGATGAACACACATTAAGGAACATACTTGTTATACAAAATGAACACACATTAAGGAACATACTTGTTATACAAAATGAACAAACGTTAAGCTACGTAAATCAGAATCTGAATCAATGATCCGCTGGGAACAAGATTTAACCCATTTTAATTCTTTGTATGAAAATGAAAAGCAAGAAACTTTCCTCTTAATATCTTTCATAAATCAATAATTCAAATTTTCTTAAAGTATAATTTTCCTTAAACTATAATTTACAAGCTGAGAGTTGTATGGTGGTTTTAATGCTTAGTTGTGATTATATACTACAGGGGGCTTTTAAAAATGTGGGGAGGACTATTGATATGTATTTCTAATATCCTCTTATGTCTCATAGGGATTTGCATGCACGATTCCCATTTTTGCCTCCATGGATAACGTTCTTTGTCTCTCCCGATGCCTCGGTGCACTACCCACCTCTTTCCCTTTCCTTCTAAAGACCGGTCCACCAACAGGTCCCCTCCCAGATATCTCAGAACGTTCACTTCACACTCCATCCCCTCCTTCCTGCTCACTGCTCATCCTCCTTCCTGCTCACTGCTCATCCTCATTTCCTTCATACCATCACAACTTATGCCATCAAAATCTGGAAACGTAATATAAATGGCTGAAAGATTAATGTGCATAAGACTTTACCAACAAAAATGAAGAACTAAATAAAAGGGTAGCACTCAAGATTTCACACATCAGAGCACTCAAAACTCTCAGGGATAATGTTCACTGGAATATTCCCTGAGGGATACCATATAATGAGAGGTGAAACTAAAAATGGAGTGACACTTTGAATTAGAAATCAGTGATTTTTTTAAGCTAGAAATATGGCTGATTTTCAAGACTATATAATAGAAGCTATAATTGTAGGACCCAAGACAATTGCATTAATATACAACCCTTAACTGAATAACAGGAGACCACGGCAGGAATGTGAGGAAAATAACCGTGCCACAACAAAACTCTTAAGAGTTAGTAGCAAAGAAGACAAGTGGAACTCTTATTAAATTCTTTACGGTATTTAAATAAAAAAAATCAACAATAGGGGACAAAAACAGGGAGAATGATAGTGATAAAAATTACATTGTGAAAAATTCCTTGTCTCGAAAAGAAAATAAGGATAAAAGCAAATGATGAACCTGTACATCTGGATCTTTTCTTTAGTCAAGTGAATCATAGATGAATTCAGAGATGCTGTGATAGTTTTAAATATCCCAGAAATGTAAATATAGGGAAATATGGGTCAGTGAAAAATGACTAAAGAACAAGAGACTGAAGGAACGAGAGGTTTCCTAGATGGCGTCCAATAGAAAAGTGAGAGAGGTCATCTACTTGGAAACACTTAGTCTAAATCACTCTTGAAATCCTCCCAAAGTGGTCAGGCCACTTAACCTTCTATTTCCATTCTCTTTAGCAACTCTATCCACCCGATTTCTACCCCTCCCCATTCTTGAAATATATCTTATGTCCTACGGAATGAAGATAAGATAAGATTTTCTTCGGATTTTTACCCCCGGAGGGTTAGCCACCCAGAATAACCCAAGAAAGTCAGTGCGTCATCGAGGACTGTCTGTCTTATTTCCATTGTGGTCCTCAATCTTGTCCCCCAGGATGCTACCCACACCAGTCGACTAACACCCAGGTATCTATTTGCTGCTAGGTGAACATGACAACAGGTGTAAGGAAACACGTCAAAATGTTTCCACCCCGCGGGGAATCGAACCCGGGCCCTCCGTGTGTGAAGCCAGAGCTTTAGCTACCAGGCCACCAGGGCCTGGAAAAAAAAATCTATCGACGTCAAAATATGATTTATACCAACACAGAGAAATATAATTATAAACATGAGAGAAAGCCCATTGATTAAAGTAGGGAAAGCAAAGGAAGGACCAAATAAGAATACGGACAAGCAACGAACAAGGAAGAGAGGAAAACAGTGAATCAGTTGAGGTTAAAACGAATGCACGAAGATAAGTAATGAGTCTTAAAGGCAGCTTGAGAACAAAATATTTTCTGGAAACGATATCGTTCCAGAAAACGGAGCTGAACTCTTCTCAAGGCTGAGGGACTGACCACCTCAATTAATTTTTCTTCAAGGTTGATGGACTGATTAAATCTTCTTTATTTCATTACTATTACTCCCTTTGTATTTGACTGAAGAAGCCAGCTGTGTAGACGAAACATTTACAACAAAGATTCCCAGCTGTTACACATGTGCAACATGTGCAACATGTGCAACATGTGCAACAATGTTGGAAGAATTACTATCAAAATGTTAGGCAAAACGACACATGTAAAACTAACGTAAAATTTTATTGTGGCAACGTTTCGCTCTCCAGGAGCTTTGTCAAGGCGTTACTTATAGGGACACAGAGAGTATATGTAGACAAATGAGAGGTGAATAACGGCAAGTAGATAAGTAAGGTGCTTGTGAAACAGTTAAGTATCTTTATTCCGAAACGTTTCGCCTTCAGAGTAGACTTCTAAACCATATAGTCTAATATAGAGGAGGCAGCGTAAGCAGTGGAGATATAGAAACGATGTAATCACTCCATCCTCGAAATTGAAGTTTTGAGGTGGTCAGTCCCTCAGTCTGGAGAAGAGTTGAGCTCCAGCGTCTGGAACAATGTAAAGCAGAAGCATCAGAATGGAGACTTATAAACACCTCAGCTTCACATTGTTTCACACACTGAACTGGTATGATTACATCGTCCCTATAGGTCTACTGTCTTCAAATTATGTCCTAGAATATGTATTGATAAAGCCACTGGTGGGCGAAACGTCTACAATAAAGATACCCAGATGTTCCACATGTCTAAATTTTTCATCGTCCCGACATTTCCACTGCTTCTGCTACCTCCTGTATTTTCGACGGAAGAAGCCAGCTGTGTACGACAAATATTTCGGAATAATAACTAAATGCTGCACGTCTTATTTACCTACCAGCATGAGAGATACAGTAACAACATAAGCACTGTAGTAGGCGTACTGTCCCATGTTGTTGGTAGTAACAGTAGTGATAGTAGTAGTGCTAGCAGTACTAGTAGTAGGACTAGAAGTACTAGTAGTGCTAGTAGTAGGACTAGTAGTGCTAGTAGAAGTACTGGTAGTGCTAGTAGTAGTGCTAGTAGTACTAGTAGTAGTGCTAATAGTAGTACTAAGAGTACTAGTAGTGCTAGTAGAAGTACTGGTAGTGCTAGTAAGTAGTAGTAATAGTGCAAGTAGTAGTACTAGTAGTAGTGCTACTAGAAGTACTAGTAGTAGTGCTACTAGAAGTACTGGTAGTGCTAGTAGTAGTACTAGTAGTAGTTCTAGTAGAAGTACTAGTAGTGCTAGTAGAAGTACTAGTAGTGCTAGTAGAAGTACTGGTAGTGCTAGTAGTAGTATTAGTAGTAGTGCTAATAGTATTACTAGAAGTAGCAGTGGAGGATGATAGCTGGGTTCATTGTTCTTGCTAATACTTCAGAAATGACGAGGATGCCTTTATTCTGTTTAATAGTTCTTGAAATGGCGATTAAGGATGATTCAAGGCTTTCCTGAGGAAATTGGGTTCTTTAATCACTAGGCGGGCGTAGTTAAATTTCATCATATGGTTGACGGAATTCCGGTATTGTACGCAGGCGTTGTTATATTGTTGCTACGTGCGTTAATGTGTTCATTGAGACGTGTTTCCAGGCTTCTTGCTGTCTCGTCGACGTGTTAACGACGCATGCCTTGTGATCGAAGAACCTAATTTCCGCAGACGTGAATGCATTGAATCATTCTTAATCGCCATTTTCAGCAATATTAAACAATCATTTCTGATGTATTTACAAGAGTTCTCAAAACAATGAACTCCGCTATCACATAACCAGGAGTTACCTCCGTGGCGGCTGCTGTTTCTAGTAGCAATACTAGTGCTAGTAAAACTACTAGTACTAGTAATACTAGAGTTGGTAAAACTAGTACTAGTAACACTAATGCTAGTAAAACTAGTACTAGTAATACTAGTGCTAGTAAAACTAGTACTAGTAATACTAGTGCTAGTAAAACTAGTACTAGTAATACTAATGCTAGTAAAACTAGTACTAGTAATACTAGTGCTAGTAAAACTAGTACTAGTAATACTAGTGCTAGTAATACTAGTACTAGTAATACTAGTGCTAGTAAAACTAGTATTATAGTAGTACTATGCTAGTAAAACTAGTGCTAGTTAAAATAGTGCTAGTAATACTAGTGCTAGTAAAACTAGTGCTAGTAAAACTAGTACTAGTAATACTAGTGCTAGTAAAACTAGTACTAGTAATACTAGTGCTAGTAAAACTAGTACTAGTAATACTAGTGCTAGTAAAACTAGTACTAGTAATACTAGTGCTAGTAAAACTAGTACTAGTAATACTAGTGCTAGTAAAACTAGTACTAGTAATACTAGTGCTAGTAAAACTAGTACTAGTAATACTAGTGCTAGTAAAACTAGTACTAGTAATACTAGTGCTAGTAAAACTAGTACTAGTAATACTAGTGCTAGTAAACTAGTACTAGTAATACTAGTGCTAGTAAAACTAGCAATAGTAATACTAGTGCTAGTAAAATACTAGTAATACTAGTGCTAGTAAAACTAGTACTAGTAATCTAGTGCTAGTAACTAGTACTAGTACATGTGCTAGTAAACTAGTACTAGTAAACTTAGTGCTAGTACTAACAGTTAAGTTTGTAAATAATGGTTCAAATAGATACTAATGAATACTTGAGATGCTGAGTAAACTAGTCACTAGTAATACTAGTGCTAGTAAACAACTTGTCAAACTGTGCAGTAAAACTAGTATGAGTATACTATGACTGTCTGTACTATGTAATACCTCACTGCTAGTAAACACTACTAGTCTTTCTGTGGGAGAAACGATGACAGGTTGTTGGTTATTGTTGAGTATCAGTGAAGATGGTGGAGATGTTGGGAATTTGAACTCTGGCATGTTATTTAACTTGAGGAGTTCATTTATGGATGAGTTGAAGGTTCAGGAACAGCAGCATTGTGCATATGAGCATATATCATACAGTAGTATATGGTGGTTGGGTCACAATCAGGTGCGGTGGTGGCAGTGGAGGGTTGATTCGAAGCTTGGAGAATTTTTGTTGTGGTAGCTTGTAGTTTCGTAATAGCAGCATAGGTGGGTGATTTTGAAGATGACTTTCTACATGATTGATGGACTGAACACATCGACTCCAGGCTGAGGGACTGATTACCTCAAACTCCTCCTCTCTTTACAACTTTCTACTTTGTATTGGACTGATGAAGCCAGTGTGTGGCGAAACGTTTCCTCAATAAAGATACCCAAGTGTTGCATATGTGTCTAATTTATCAGAAAGTAGGCAGGAACAGTAGAGATGTGGAGATGATGTAATCAGTCCATCACCCTTGATTTGAGGTTGTCAGTCCCTCAGCCTGGAGAAGAGTTCTGTTCCATAGTCTGAAACAATGTGAAGATCAGCAGAAGCTGAAGACTCACAGGTAAGACCCAAGACGAGTGGGTGAGGGAAGTGGGGATAGGAGAGGAAGATCTTGAGTTGTAGATGACAGGGCCAGGGCTAAACCCAGCAGCATAGCATTGTGGGGCAGTGTAGGAAGAATAGAGTGGAGGCTGTGCTAACCGGCTGACATGACTTGAGTACGGTGATGAGATCTTGACTGGTTAGGCGTCAGATGTTGGGGGCTCACGTCACTGAGCCTAGAGTTGAGTATACGATGATCTAGAAGGTGACTGGTGGATAGAGGTCGGCAGGAGGGCGGAGGAGGGGCAGCAGCTTAAGGTGGTTTGTCGATTAAGATGTCGGTGAATTTTGTGCAGTTACAAAGCTTCTTATATCATCAGTGAAGATTCCATTACCTGGAGGTTGTTGACACAGCCTTCGATTCATCAACAACAGCAAAGAGTTCAGAAAACAAGGAACAATTCAGAGCTTCCGTGTCAAGAACATCGACACGTTCATCTACCAACTTCCATCTGTATAAATTAGCTTTGGATTCAGTTTTATTTATTTTATTTTTCATTTTATCTTTAAGATAGGATTTTATGTTCATGTTGAAGTATTAATTATTTTCATAACTTTCTATTAAATAAAGTGCTTATCTTCATTGTTATTATTTATCTTTTCCATTTTTTTGTAATTTTCCTAAGGAGGAGCTGAGCTTTGATTCATCTTGGCTTAAAGATTGAACCAGGACTGAGTAATAAACCTTCACAATGATGGTCGTTCCTGCAGGTGATGCATATAGGTGTAGTAGTGGAAGTACAGGTTCGAAAATCATGGCCGTCGTTCCCACAAGTGGAGCAGATCTTTTTATTCTTGATGTGGCAGTCGGTGGTGGAGTGGTTGTATGAGTAACACCTCCAGCATGGAGATACCTGTTTGAAATGTTCTGGCTCGATGTGTTGTGGATTAATAAAGTAATAGGAGATTGCCAGGCCGTTTGATAGGGCTCTGGTAGCCATAGAGACGTAATCTTGAGCATTGATTAGGCAGTGGGAATCTTTGTGATGCTTTCGATAGTGGCCCAGTCGTTTGTTCTTTAATTGAGAACTTGAGTTCAGCAGTGGACAGGACCGTGATGATCCTGTCTAGACGTTTCAAGAATACAGATCTTTTTGTTTTCAAGTAAGGAGAGCTAGAGATAACAGCCATGTTCATCAAGAGTCTTCATCGCACTTGGGGAGTAGACTTTCTCGACTTCCTCGTCATCAGTGAAGGTAACGAGGAAGGCTTCCTTCAGTGAAGCACTGCCCGAGAACTTGACCTGCAGGCAGCTTTTCAGGGCTGCCGCAAGTGCAAGCTTCGTGGCATCGTTGATGATAGAGCTTTTAGGTTTATCTTCACACGATGAGACATCGTGGAAGTGTAGTCGCTTGGAGACAGGTAGAGGTTCCCCTCCCCAACGGGAATCGTAGGAAGACTGATGATAGGAGATACTGTGACTGCACACGGCAAGGTCAGCAGAGCGAGTGTACCCCTCTTCTGTCCCTAACGATCGGTATTTGGGTACTTTTCCTGATACCTATGAATGATCTGCCAGAGGTCACTTTCTGTGTATCTCTGTTTGTTAATGTGTTACAGCTGATAAGACACGTTCACTACAAGATGGACGTAAAATTTTGAATAAATAATTTAGCTAACCGACAAGTTAGTAAATGAGACATTTGTGCAAAACTGAGGGACTGATTACCTCAAACTCCTCCTGTTCTTCACCATTCTCCTTTGTATGGACTGATGAAGCCACTGTGTGGCGAAGCGTTTCCTCAATAAAGATACCCAAGTGTTGCATATGTCTAATCTATCAAGTCTCATCACGTTAACATATTACAAAACACTTGGCCAATTTGGTAATAGAGTTGTGGATGAGTGGAACAAACTCCCGAGTACTGTCATAGAAGCTAAGACGTTGTGTAGTTTTAAAAATAGGTTGGATAAATACATGAGTGGGTGTGAGTTAGACTTGACTAGCTTGTGCTACTAGGTCAGATGCCGTGCTCCTTCCTTGGGTGAATGTGGCCTGACCTGGCTTAGGCCAGTGGGAGACTTGGACCTTCCTCGCATGGGCCAGTAGGCCTACTGCAGTGTTCCTTCTTTTTTATGTTCTTATATGCGGATATCTGTTTACAGTAAAATGCGGATGCGGATGTAAGAAATTGTGCGGATGTTCCCACGGATGCGGATATCCAATGCATCACTAATCAGCAGCCCATAAGATAATATTTTCGGATTTTTAACCCCGGAGGGTTCAACATTTTAGATTATGGAGCACCAGCCCTTAGTTCACACCTTAGAAACCACGTTCCCAAGTAGGAGAAAGAACAAAGATTTGCAACTACGCTGGTTTCAAACACAATGATGATGTTGAAATATAAGAACGTTAAAAAACAAGTAACCTCTGCCATCCTGGGAAGAGAGAAGCACCAGAGGGAGAATTGGTAAACAAATCACTTTGAGGGATCGAATGGGCATACAAGGACAGTGTGTTTGCAATACAAGGCGTATGCACAAAGGGGTATACATGGGTGCTAAGAACACTGATGAACAATAGATGTTAAGAATGAGTAAGCCTTTAACCTTAGAACAGATGACAAAGAGGGAAGAATTGAGCTTGAGGTGGAGGCAAACTGCTTACGCAGTTCCACGATTAGGTATGATACTCCAATAGACCTGGAACCAGTACATGCTGGACAATTTGTGAACTAGAAAAATGGCTCAGGAGCTGAATCTTGACCCCCACAAATACATCCCCGTGAGTACATACACAGGTGGAATGAACTACTTGAAGAGGTAATGAAGACTATCTCCGAGACCCGTGGCTCAGTAGGTAGCTACCTCAGATCACACACTCATGGTTCGTGGTTGGATCCCAGGAACTAGGAATACAGAGGAATTGGGAAATTTAGTTAGGAGTAATACTGGGTCTAGTTAAAGGTAAGGAGAGAGCTAGGAAAAGGAGAATTAATAAGCTAGATCTTAGGTGGATTTTGAAGGCCTTATTGGATGCTAATGAAGAGACGTAGATATAGAGGATTAGAATCCCTCCAAGAAAGATTAAAAATAAGATATATGAGACTCAGGGCAAGATTTCTTGCCCTGATGATCCTGTTTACAGAGGCCGCTGGTAAACATTACTAGTGGTCTATAATACACAAATAGCCCAGACTTAAGAGAGAGAAAAAAGTTTACGATGACGTTTCGGTCCAACTTGGACCATTTACTAAGTCAGGTTGACTTGTAAATGGTCTAAGTCGGACCGAAACGTCGTCGTAAGTTCCTATGTGCATGTAATTTATGTATTGTTCTTAGCCTCTTAAGTCCCTTAAATCGTCGATACTAAGGATTTAGGGCAACTTGAAATTGAACCTGGGCGCCGTATGTTCGATACAGGTTTAGCGCTCCCCCATGAATTCAATAATAATTAACTTGTATATTCAACTGTAAAAAATAGGTCAGCACCAAGCAATTTTCAACCAATTTAAAATTTATATGCTTGTCCAGGAGCTAGGCCTCAACCCCGCAAGCACAGGATTGTGGGTACAGCTAGGCGAGACACATCCTTCATTCTTCTTACTTTGTCTCCCTTCCAATCATACTTTATTTTCGTTTCCTTCATCTGTCCTTATACGTTTTCATTCCGTCTATATAGGTTTTAGTTGAAAACATTACTGGTAATACAGCATTACTGGTAATACAGCATTACTGGTAATACAGCATTACTGGTAAAACATTACTGGTAATACAGCATTACTGGTAATACAGCATTACTGGTAAAACATTACTGGTAATACAGCATTACTGGTAATACAGCATTACGGGTAAAACATTACTGGTAATACAGCATTACTGGTAATACAGCATTACTGGTAATACAGCATTACTGGTAATACAGCATTACTGGTAATACAGCATTACTGGTAATACAGCATTACTGGTAATACAGCATTACTGGTAATACAGCATTACTGGTAATACAGCATTACTGGTAATACAGCATTACTGGTAATACAGCATTACTGGTAATACAGCATTACTGGTAATACAGCATTACTGGTAATACAGCATTACTGGTAATACAGCATTACTGGTAATACAGCATTACTGGTAATACAGCATTACTGGTAATACAGCATTACTGGTAATACAGCATTACTGGTAATACAGCATTACTGGTAATACAGCATTACTGGTAATACAGCATTACTGGTAAAACATTACTAGTAATACAGCATTACTGGTATTACAACATTACTAGTAATACAGCATTACTGGTATTACAGCATTACTGGTAATAGAGCATTATTGCTAATACAGCATTACTGGTAATACAGCATTACTGATAAAACATTACTGGCAATACAGCATTACTGGTAATACAGCATTACTTGTAATACAGCATTACTGGTAATACAGCATTACTGGTAATACAGCATTACTGATAAAACATTACTGGTAATACAGCATTACTGGTAATACAGCATTACTTGTAATACAGCATTACTGGTAATACAGCATTGCTGGTAATACAACAGTATATAGTATTTTCCAAGCAACTTCATCAATTCTGGAAAAGTTGTTATTAAAGCATTAGATAAATTCTTTCCCTTGTAAGTCACGATGTTCATAAGTTTCGTGTATTGACTTTTAAAACTTACCGGGGAATGAAAGCTTTAATGAGTTGGTGAAATTTAGAGGAGACAGCCGGAGGTAAACCAATGGGTGGGTTATTGGCGCTGTTTTTAACGCCTCTACTGTCGTCTGATGATAGTTATGGCGCTAGGCAATACTGACTACAGTATCTTCTTGCAGTATCTGGTTAGTTATGGTATTAATCCTTTATCTCGCTTTTTCTTATTTTCTATTTCTCTTTTTTTGTTTCTCGTCTTCTCTCTCCTTTCTGTGTTCTGTCTGTCTCTCTGTCCATCTGTCTGTCTCTGTGTCTGTGTGTGTGTGTCTCCTACACTGTATTATCTTCTATTATACACTAGTCAGCCCTAATCAATATCAAGGGTGGTAGGTGTCAGAACTCCTTAATTACACAGTCAGCTGTGTAATGCTGCTGCTGATGCTACTGTTTCTGCTTCTGTTGTTGTAGGTGCTGTTATTTTATCGCTGTTGTTGGGTTGCTTCTGGTGCTGTTTAATGTTATTGGTCTGCTAGTGTTGTTCCAGTAGCTGGTACAGCTTTTGTTTGATGGCTGCCGCTGTTGATGCTATTGTTACTGATGTTATTTTGCTGTTGGTTTTGCTGTTGCTGGGTGTACTGTTGTCGTCATTGTTGTCATTGACGCTATTGTTGCTGTTATTGTTTTTAACCTAACTATTGCTTGTGGTGGTGCTGATTTTGTTAACGAATCTGTTACTCTGCTGCTGGTAGTGCTGGTGCTGCTGTTTATGCTGTAGAAACAGTTGGTCTTGTGGCTTTACCTGTAGCTGCTTCTGCTTCTACTGCACTGCTGCTGCT
Organism: Cherax destructor; assembly: GCA_009830355.1. NCBI lineage: Eukaryota > Metazoa > Arthropoda > Malacostraca > Decapoda > Parastacidae > Cherax > Cherax destructor. The sequence continues at coordinate 88,780 of WNWK01000348.1, forward strand.
TATACTACTACTACTGCTGCTTCTCCTTATACTACTAGTACTGCTGCTGCTGCTAAGGATGTTTCTGATGCTGTTTCTGCCGTTTCTACTGTCGACGGTAATATTGTTTGGCCAGGAGTAGTTGGTTGATCTGGTAAATAATGCGAGTGTACTTTTTCCAGTACCGCCACTAACTACTGTCACCACAGCCTTGCAGTGGCCTGTGGTTGACAACCACAGCCTTGCAGTGGCCTGTGGTTGACAACCACAGCCTTGCAGTGGCCTGTGGTTGACAACCACAGCCTTGCAGTGGCCTGTGGTTGACAACCACAGCCTTGCAGTGGCCTGTGGTTGACAACCACGCCTCGGTTTGTTTCTAATAAACCATCAATTATGTTACTGGTGAAAAATATAGTAGTAGAAACTCAGTCATTACTGTCTGTATCAGACTGACACAGGATAAGACTGCGGGGACAACTAGGTGAGACGCACCCATCTGTTTTCTTACTGTCTCCCCTTCCCAATCTCAATATATTAACATTTTCCTTACCTCCATATGTCCTCATTGTGCGTTTTCCTTCTTCCTTTCATCTGTGCTTACCCGTTTTTCTTAATTCCTCTATATATCCTTAGCATGCGATTTAGTTGAAACTTGAAAATATTAATGGTAATATCAGCATTTTTTAGTATTTTGGGGGGAGAATTTTCTTTCTTTTTGGGTCACCCTTCCTCGGTGGGAGACGGCCACCATTACCGAACGAATTTACTCCTTTAAGGAAAAATGTCACGTAGGTTAGTCTATTTCAGACCCCCCCAAAAATACACTTCCACAAGCACTTACAATATTATATTTACATAATTATACGATTTCCGGGGTTTACGAAACTCGGGGGTCCACTACATGGTTTCGTAAAGATGTTGATAAAACATTAACTAAATTCTTTTCCTTACAAGTCAGAAGATTCATAAGCTGAATATAATAAGTCTGAAAACTAACGTCAGAATACATCAATAGAGACTTTCATGAGAATGTCTCGCTCATTACTATGTAAGGAGGGGTATATAAGAACTAGCTTCAAAGTAGCTCGGTTGGTAGCGCACTCGCCTCACACACTCAGTGTCTGGTGTTCGATCTCTGGTACGGGTGGAAACGCTGGGAATGGTTTCTTAAGACACCTGCTGTCCCTGTTCTCCTAGGAGTAAGTAGGTTCCTGGGTGTTAGCCGGCTGGTGTGGGTCGCATCCTGGAGGACAAAATTAACCTAAGTTGCCCGAAATGCTCTGCATAACCAGGGGCTTTCTATATAGTTTAATAATAATATCTATATTTACTACATGTACAAGGTATACAGTCCTAGCTGACATCAATGACATACTACTATATAGAAAGCCGCTTGTTATTCTTAGCATTTCGGGCAAATTTGGTCAGTTTTGTCCCAGGATGCGACTCACACCAGTCGACTAACACCCAGGTACCCATTTTAAACTGATGGGTGGACAGGGAGAGGTGTCTTATGGAAACACGCCCCTAATGTTTTTCAGCCATACCGGAGGAGATTCGAACCCCGGACCTCAGTGTGTGAGCTGAGTGCGCTAGCGATCGAGCTACGGGACACTTTGTATTTTATGTCAGCTATGGTCTGTATAAGTTGTAGAAATAAATATTATTATTATTATTATTATTATTATTATTATTATTATTATTATTATTATTATTATTATTATTATTATTATTATTAGCACCCGATCTTCTAATGTAAACGTTGTTTATCTCATGTAAATAAATCTCTCGATTTACGTTTTGGGGTTTTGTTTACTCTTGGTTAAGTGCAAACGTTGTCTATAAGCAAAATGTTTGTAATTACGTACCATGTTGATAAAAATGCAATATTGCCTCCCAAAAATGCAATTTTAAATAACGATAGAAATATTTCAGGCGCGATCAGAAGAGAGACCCACCGAACGCAGGTTATAATAACAGTCGGGAAATTCACTTTTCATTGCAATATAATAATAGACATTTGACTTAAATAGCTGATGTGATGAAACTGATGTTGGTGAGAAGAATGTGCTGACACAAATTAGCACACAGATAATAAATGATTACTCTCGATATCGTAATAGCAAGAGTGTAAACACATCACAGAACGGATGGGGATCGAACCCATGGCAGGTGAATCCTAAGATTCACAGGCCGAGTGGTTAACGCACTGGCCTGTGAGGTTTGGGACTGGCCTGCCATGGGTTCAAGTCCCACTTGCTTCGTGATTTATAAATGTTTAGTACAATAATAATGGTGTGCAGACATGACTGGCAAACGAGAAAAGTACACTTCAAGAAATAATATATAAATCTTGCTTAAAATTGAAGTAATTATAAGGTAAGAAAGTTAACGGAATTATTTCTTAAAATAACCTGATATACCATCAAGAAAAACATAAACACTTCATTACTATGAGTTTATGAATATCTGACTTAGAGAACTGTGTGTACTCGCCTAATTGTGGTTGCATGGGTCGATTCACAGCTCCTGGCCACGTGTGTGTGTGGGGGGGAACAAGAGTTCGCAAGTTTACCCACCACCCATGTTATTCCAGTCACATCTGACACAGGTATACCAGAAGATACGTAGACGTATTCTTGTTAAAAAGCTCCAATTAACATAATTTCGCTACAAAACAAAAGACATAACCTCGCTACTAAATGCACGAAATGAGTTGTTACACATGTTACAAAAGAGATGACGTGAGATGTCATGAAACACAAGAGTCCTCGATACATATCGTGACGTAATAACCTGGTATATCGTTGGGTACGTATGACATGAGACATCACGCTCCACCAATAACGTCAAGACACATGAGATGCGATAAGTATAAGTTTTCTGTCGTAGTTTCTCAGGTAGTGGGAACTTTCTCGTATTCGTACTGGAAGAGTCTGTAGCCATCTGAGGAGGTGAGGTGACTGGTCGTGTAATAAGGTCTACGATATATCAGCTAAAACCACACTTTTGGCTGGTATCGTTCATCGTGAATAAGACTTCCAGTAATCACTGCAGTAGTCACGTATGATATTGTTCATTGGCTATCGTGTTATTACGATTTCGTAATTCATTGGTAGTAGTGGAGGAAGCTCGGAATACAGCACTACTGAATAACTGAACAATTAACTTCAGTACAGTCACTTATTTTACTGGTATTGAATTATTATTTACAATAAATAGTAGTCCGAACTCTAGGAAATTTTTAAAAGTGAGGTAAAGCAAATTTTTGATCACAAATATAAATAATATCAAACAGCATATACTTAAATATCACTAGGTTTGGAATATTTGTATTAATTACGAATAATACAAATACAGTGAAATGCATTTGTTGATGTACTGATATATACTCAAGTTTACCAGTCAATTACTCAAGAGTTCAGTATTTGTTGTAAAATTCCCCCACAGATGGACAATCTCAATAGGTTGTAACTACGTTGCTATAGATGTTTAAAATATAACTAAGGCAACGAGTCGTCTATTGATTGCGCTTTGTAAAAACATTGGAAGTCCTTTGACACTACGGGAAATGTTGTAGAGAGAACTAATTCTTTCTACGACCTTAGATTGTGGGCTTGAGGTAGCATAAGTCTGACAAACATTGTAAGATGAAACCCTGGTTTCACAGCTTCTTAAATGAGCTTTTATGAAAGATCCAAAGTTAAGAGAACATGGATCATCAGCACTCTTCATTTTCTGAAGAAATTGGGTTCTAGCCATATATATCATCGGGTGAAATAGCACTGAAGACTGTTGAGACTCGTGTTGAGTTATTTTCCAAGACTTTTTTATCCAGAAAATTCTGTATATATTGGAGTTAATTCCATAGTTTGTTTATGATCATCGGTGCTTTATTTTCGCGACCATCGTGAAGGAAAGTTACTTCAAATTTGTCCCGATGATCTTAGTGTATTTGTTTTGTGTCTTCAAAACATCAGACAGTAGGAGTACGAGGTCTACTCTTCGGGTTTTTTTGTCTGAAAGCCTGGAAAATGACGTAGAATACCAAGCATCAGTGTTGTTAATCTGTATTGCTGACTCCTTTTCTCACATTTTCACACATCTGGCAAGTACGTGTCTATATTTTGACAGATAGCAGCGCATACAGGGCAGTTACACATCAGACTTGAGCACATGTTTAGCAAAGTAAACATCACTTTGAATGACAAATAGAGTGAGAGTAGGGCCAAGAGCTTTGCATTCCTTCAGATTTTCAAAGAAATTATGACACATGGAGGTTCATCACACCATAGATTCTTTTCAGGAAAGTTGTGATGAGATTGTGCGACACTATATGCAGGGAACAAGGCTATTAAGTTCAGCTTTCTGTATAGTCCGTCATTAGTTGCTGTGTTAGCAGCCTCACCATCAGTTGAAAATTAATCACTTAAAAACGGGTACTTTGAAGATGAGTAAGAAATATGTGCTGTAGGTGGGCAATTTTAATGTCGGAACGTTCCGCCTACAGTAGGTGTCTTCAGTTGACTACAGAGGCGACAACACCAGTGGAAATGTAACGATGTGATCAATCCATCAACCTCGTAGCAGTAGTTTGGAGGTTATCAGACCCTCAGCCTGGAGAAGTGCTCACCTCCTAGTCTGCTACTTTAACATTCGGTATCAGTGACAAGATCCTCGTCTGTTTTAACTTTATCTGGAGTTTCCTTAAACTGATGAGCATAAATTGGTACATCTCCAGAATCTTCAAAAATTCTCCTAGGGCCTCCATTAGATGGTTTGCACCCTTTACGGTGCCCCGTGGTTTGGTGGCAAAAGCTCTCGCTTCACACGGTGAGAGTCCGGGTTCGATTCCTGCGAGGGTAGAAACATTATGAGTGTTTCCTTACGCCGGTTGTTTGTGTTCCCCATCACTAAAATGGGTACCTGGGTGTTAGTAGACTGGTGTGGGTCGCATCCTGGGACAAAACTGACTTTATTTGCTGGAAATGCTCAGAATAACAAGGGGCTTTCTATATAGTAGTATGTCATTGATGTCAGCTAGGACTATATACCTTGTACATGTACTTGTAGAAATAAAGATATTAGTATTATTTTCAGTCATCTCTGTTCTTTACCACCACTGGCTGCTACGAACATTATATCCAGTATGTTGCAATACTTTCAGATATCGATGCTTTACTGAACATTTTTCGTAGCATTATCTTTGTCTAAACTTATTAGCATTTCATTATACTAGTTTGCACTCTAATTCAATTAACCAGTACCATTTACATTTTTTTATTTTATGATGCGTTTTGTAACTTGTATCTTTTGTTAGGCTCCTAGTAATACCACGTGTTAAGTCCTCGCTTAAAATATTAAATAAAACTATGTAGATTTTAAGTATATTGTAAATTTTGCCCGAAATGCTATGCACCAGTGTTATATGCTTTGTAAGTGCAGTAATTTTGAAATAGATTTGTATTTGCCAACTAGAGTCCCAAGAGCTCATCCCGTGTGTTTATTTAATCGAACACATTCATGTGTCATAATACACATCAGTATAACCTGTTTTCCCAAAGCACTTTCAACCTGTCAGTTCAAAAAAAAAAAAAAAATCCAGGACACATTTAAAGTCCTGAAAAAAAATATATGCCCAAGTTCATCACAGAAGCTTTGAATAACCCATTGCAGTTTGTTATTGTAGCGATCCATTGTCAGAAGAATGAGAGGGGGGGGGAACTTTCTATATTCTATATATCATAAAACGGGTTGACCCAACTGTGCTTTTCAGTTTGACCTTGAAAATGATTACTCGGGTGACACGAATATTTTTTTAGGGGAGGGGGCTACTGTATGCCCAGTTAATATTTTAAAAGTAGGTCTGACAAATGACCTGTGAAGCTAATTTCTTCCAAATTATTATGCAAGAACATCCTTCAGATGAATTTCATAAAGATTCGTCGTGTAAAAAAAAAATTAACTGCACATCGGAAATCAATTGTGACAATACAAAAATATGAAGCGCCAGACACTGCATCAGCAGCTATATTAAAATCATCGAAACCGACATTTTTCTTCCAAATATTTTGAATAAGTCATAATAATGAACAAATACCGATTCTCTAACTTGGTAGTGGGCTAACACAGTATAAAAGTAATCTAGAAAATGATTACATTCAGAGTTAGTATAGATAACTAGGAAAGAGGTTTATTTCCTGGTTAAGTTTACCTGTCATTTGACACACATTGGACTTTTAAGCATAAAAAAATTAGGGTACTGAGCATGTGTTTCGGAAATAAATATACAAGGGAACATTAAAGATGATGTGTGTCTATAGAGTATGATAAAATATCCTGATAAAGAAGAGAAAAGGATCTTAATCTCTGAACGGGAGAAAAATCTTTCTATATAAGAAACTCATTGCATTATCATTAGAATCTTCAGACTGATTTGTAAGTGTTATTAGTCGTGATCTATTATCTAGTCCAGGGATTCTCAACTCTCCCTCCATCAGTAATCCCCTCGGCTTGATGTATTTCACCATTTACCCCCATACTTCCATACAAAAATTTTAACGCCATCATAAAGGGACAGAAAACAAGAAGGTTAGAAGAAATAAATTAGGTTTTGCACAAAAATATTTACTCCTTGTCATGTAATTTTTTACCCCCAAGGTGTAAATTTACCCCTGGTTGAGAATCACTGATCTAGTGGGATTGAGGAGTAGTAGGTTGACCCTTTGGTTAATCTACTACTACCAGCGTAGACGACTCGCTAAGTGATTTATCTGCAACAATGTTATTATGATTTTGAGAGTCATGACTCATTCATTAACAGTCAGACCCAGGCAGTGAGTCGTCTCAATATAAAGATACACGTGTGTGTATTCACCTAATTAAACTCATCTAATTGTGGATGCAGGGGCCCCTCCTCTTCACTGGTTGCTACTAGGTCCACTCTCTCCCTGCTCCATGGGCCTTATCATACCTCCTCTTAACGTTATGTATGGATTCTGCCTCCACTACAACAATCTCCAGACTATTAAACTTCCTGACAACTCTGTGACTGGAAAATACTTCCTAACATCCCTGTGACTCATCTAAGTCTTCAACTTCCAATTGTGACCCCTTGTTGCTGTGTCCCATCTCTGGAACATCCTATCTCTGTCCACCTTGTCAATTTCTCTCGGTATTTTATATGTCATTGTCATATCCCTCCCCTCTCTCTCTCTCCTGTCCTCCAGTGTGATCAGGTCGATTTCTCTTAACCTCTCCTTGTAGGACATGCCCCTTAGCACCGGGACTAGTCTCGTTGCAAGCCTTTGCACTTTCTCTAATTTCTTGACGTTCTTGACAAGGTGTGGGTTCCAAACTGGTGCTGCATTCTCCAGTATGGGCCTGACGTATACTGTGTACAGAGTCCTGAACGATTCCTTACTGAGGTGTCGGAATGCTATTCTTAGGTTTACTAGTCGCCCATATGCTGCAGCAGTTATTTGGTTGGTGTGCGCCTTAAGAGATGTGCTCGGTATTATACTCACCCTTTTCCTTGAGGGAAGTTTGCAGTCTTTGGCCCTCTGTCTGCGGTCTTCTTTGCCCTTCCCTGATATTTATAACTTTGCACTTGGCGGGGTTAAACTCTAGAAGCAATGTGCAGAAAATTCTCCAAGATGGGGGTGTCAGCCCCTTTCAGCCCTTTCAGCATGAGGGACGACGCTTTCAGAAAGGACAGTGGTGTCTTGTTTGCTTCCGCATCAAGTAATTGGAAGCAGATGCTTTACCAGCGTGTACTAGACATGCCACTTCCTTGTAAGATAAATCATGGCTGACCACTGTTGCAACTAGGATGGGTTAATGAGAGACAATCGATCTCTTACAGCATCATAAAAATTAAGAAAATTCTGCACCCACTTTAGTATCATGTTAAAGATAGTACACAGTCGTCTAAGCCCAGACATCAAGAAATCAAGCATCTTATATAGTTCCTGTAGAAGTTTGGCATGCGAAGGAAGCATGCTTGATCGACACTTCTTGTGTCGGGAGACGCCCAGGGCACGCCACGGCGGCGAGGGGCGTCATAGATCAGATTGCTATAAACTACGACTGAGAGTTACGCTTACACGCGCGTGCATTGACCTAAACAATGGAATGAACAGTGCGTCCTCATCCTTACTGACAATCTCCATCTACACAAATTAAATAAATAGACAAATATTAAAGAACGTATAGTGACATTACGAGTGTTACAAATTTCCAGACTAGGACGTGTGACATTCCTCAAAGACACTATTCTTCAATCTAGTCACCGGATACCTATTGTATGGTGCAACCAACACCATAGCTCACGTTACAACGAGCAAGGTAGGTTTTGAACCGTCTTATGACACAGGGGGAACTGCGCAGTTCTTGTAGTCACAAGGGGTTTGAAACCGTCCTATTGACGGCAGTGAGGTGTGGGCTTTTGAGCCCAAACAGGCAATCAGCAACAACACTCAGTTTTTGAGATATGCTGATATAACACCCCTTTGGGGTAATTATATTCATACTTGTTCCCTACCGCTAAGTGGCGGTAGAACACACTGGGTCACGTCGGAGGAGGTTTCTGGGTGCAGCTGCAGAAAGCTGACCCAGCAACAAAGATAAGTACAGTATTTCCTGTGTTCCTGTACAAATTGTTGGTGTTCTACAAATGTCTCACGAAATCGTAATGCCACGAGCTAGAGTTCGTCACGGCCATGCTAGCGGGAGATTCGTCTGTAAAAACTTGCATTTGTGGACACAGTGGTGCCTATGCTAACCTTCCTATGGTATAGAAATATACCTAGTTGGATGAATCTTATTGAAGCTAGCTGGCCCAGTGGCTTACGCGACGGTCTGGAGTTTTGAGACTCTCTGACCGCGGGTTCGAACCCCACCCGTGGTATGTTTTTTTTTTTTCTACAAATGTAATTTAACCACAAGCAAGTTACTGTACCAGGCTTGCAGCCTATCCAGGTTCCTCTGTAGTCCTGCCTGATCCTCATCCGAATGAATTCTCATTAGCTTTACATCATCTGCAAACAAGGACACTTCTGAGTCTGTCCCTTGCATCATGTTATTCACATATACCAGAAACAGGACTGATCCCTGTGGAACCCTGCTCATCACGGGCGCCCACTCTGACACGTACCATTACTCGCTGTTGCCTTTCTGTCAGGTAGGTATTCTCTGATCCATTGTAGTACCTTCCTTGTTATACCTGTCTGGTCCTCCAGCTTTTGCACTAATCTCTTGTATGGAACTGTGTCTGAAGCTTTCTTACTTTACAAGGAAACGCAATCTACCCTTCTTTCTCCCTCTCTTTTGCCTCACTGCCGTCACCTTGTCATAGAACTCCAATAGGTTTGTGACAGGATTTTCCTTCCATGAAACCGTCCTGGTTGTTGTGAATAACCTCATTCCTTTCTAGGTGCTCCACCACTCTTCTGATAATCTTCTCAATGAATTGGCATACTATACATGTCAGTGACATTGGTCTGTAGTTTAATGCTGCGTGTCTCTCCTTTCTTAAAAACTGAGGCTACATTTGCTGTCTTCCATACCTCAGGCAGTCTCCCTGTTTCGATAGATGTGTTGAAGATTGTTGTTAGTGGTACACATAGCGCCTCTGCTCCTTGTCGCAGGACCCATGGAGAGATGTCCGACCCCATCGCCTTTGAGGTATCTAGTTCGCTTAGCAGCCTTTTCACCTCCACCTTGATTGTATTGTGTCCAGCACTTGGTGTACCCCACCTCTGACTTTCTGGAGTCCTTTTTGTCTCCACTGTAAATAGTTATGTCAATCTCTTGTTGTGCTCTTCACATACTTCTCGCTCGTTTCTTGTGATCTCCCCTCCTTCCTCCTTCCTCCTTCCTCTGCCTGATTATATTTTTCTTGACTGCTGTTTTCCTCCTGATGTGACTGTACAACAGCTTTGGGTCAGACTTGGCTTTCGCAGCTATGTCATATTCGTATTTTCAATGAGCCTCCCTCCTTATCCGTGCATATTCATTTCTGGCTCTTCAGCTAATCTCCTTATTTTCCTGGGTTCTTTGTCTTCTATACTTCCATTTTCTAGCCTTTGGGTGAATCAAGGGCTCGTCCTGGCTATCTCGTTATTTCCTTTGCCCTTGGGAAAGAACGTCTTCCCTTCTTCCCTGCATATTGTTGTCACATATTCCCCATCATATCATTTACTGATTTTCCTGCGAATTCTCTTTCCCAATGAACCTCGTGCAGGAAGTTCCTCACGCCTGTGTAGTCACCTCTTTCGTAGTTTGGCTTCATTCATCCTGCTCTTCTTGCTTCTCTTTTCACTTGTAACTTTATGTAGTCGAAACTCAGGACCGCTTGATCACTAGCTCCGAAGGGCCTTTCAAATATGATGTCCTCTCCTCTCTTTGTAGTGTCCCTAACGTGTTGATGCATGAGGTTTTCTAGTACTACCTCCATCATCTTACCCCTCCACATTTCTGGGCCCCCGTGTGGCTCCAGTTTCTACCAGTCAATTTCCTTGTGACTGGAGTCACCCACAGCCAGTAGCTTTGCCCTGCCTACGTGGGCCCTTCTGACCAATTCTGCCATTGTGTCGACCATGTCTCTGTTACCCTCATCATATTCTTGTCTTGGCCTCCTGCTATTTTGAGGTGGGTTATACATCACTGCAATCACCACCCAGGGACCTCAAGTCTGAAGTGCTCCTACTACGTAGTCCTTTGTTTACCTGGAGGGTATTCCGGGGATCAACGTCCCCGCGGCCCGGTCCATGACTAGACCTCCCATTGAGTCAGGGTCTGATCAATTCGGCTGTTACTGCTGGCCGCACGTAGTCCAACATATAAACCACAGCACGGCTGATCCGGTACTGACTTTAGGTATCTGTCCAGCTCCCTCTTGAAGATAACCAGGGGCCTATTGGTAATTCCCCTTATTGCTGGTGGGAGGATGTTGAACAGTCTTGGGCCCCGGACACTTAGTGTTTTCTCTTAGCGTACTAATGGCGCCCCTACTTTTCATTGGAGTTATGTTGCATCGCCTGCCAAGTCTTTTGCTTCCGTAGGGAATGATTTCTGTGTGAAGATTAGGGAGCAGTCCCTCTAGGATTTTCCAGGTGTACGAGTCAAGTGCTTCCAAGTGTTCCCAGTAGTTAAGGTGTTTGACGAATCTTAGATCTTCCCTTACCACTCCTCAAAATTCCATTTGTTACTGATGAACAGTGCAACTCCTCCACCCCCTCTGTTCCCTGTCTTTCCTCAGGATCTTATATCCATTTGGAAAAATGGCGTCTGTTATCATTCCCGTGAGCTTGGTTTCTGTGAGAGCTATGATGTGTGGTGATGCCTCTGCGATTCTTTTGTGCCACTCCTTAACTGTTATTCCATCAGCACTCGTGTAACAAACCTTCAGTTTCCTCTCCAGCACTGTACTCTGGGGGTTTGTGGAATCGGTGACCTGGCAGGTTGCTGTGGAGTTCTACTGTGTAGGGCGGGGACTGTGTGAGTGTGGAGTTGGTTGGTTTTGGGGTAATATGTTTGGTTGTGGGGTTCTGTGGGTGGTTCTGTGGGTGGTTCTGTGGGTATGCTTGTTGTTCCACTCGACTCTGGTTGTCCCCTACTGACTCTAGTCTTGTCCCTTTCGTCTTTGTGTCCTCTCAACTTCTGTCATTCTGTTCTCATTCTCTTGCAATCTAGGAAAACCATTCGGTATGTTATTGATTCCTCTAACAATGTTTTCTCCTGTATGATCCTGTTTCTCACTTTGGCCGATTGCCTGTCCACTTTGTCAGTTCATCTCGGTATTTTATATGTCGCTATCATGTCCCCCAAACTCTCCTGTCCTCCAATTTCGTCAGGTCGATTTCCCTTAACCTCTCCTCGTAGTTCCGGGACTAGTCTCATTGCAAACCTTTGCACTTTCTCTAATTTCTTGATATGCTTGACCAGGTATGGGTTCCAAACTCGTGCTGCATTCTCCGACACCACAGTAAAGAACGCGAATAGCAGTTATTTGGGTGGTGTGCGCCTCGGAGATGTGCTCGGTATTATGCTCACCCCAAGATCCTTTTCCTTGAGTGAAGTTTGCAGTCTCTGGTCCCCCTAACTGTAATTTGTCTGCTGTCTTTTTTAACCTTCCCCGATGTTCATGACTTTGCATTTGGTGGGATTTAACTCTAGGAGCCAGTTGCTTGACCAGGCTTGCAGCTTGTCCAGATCCCTTTGTAGTTCTGCCTGATCCTTGTCTGATTGAATTTTCCTCGTTTACTTCACTTCTCAGTCTATCCCTTCCCTCATATTCACATACACCAGAAACAGCAACGGTCTTAGGACCAACCCACGTGGAACCCCGCTCAGTCGACCCACCCCTCTCACTCTTGCTGTTACATTGTCATGCAACTTCAATAGGTTTGTGACACAGGATTTCCCTTCCCTGAAACCGTCCTGGTTTTCGTGAATTAGTCATTCCTTTCTAGGTGCTCCACTACAACTCTCCTGATAATCTTGTCCATGACTTTGCATACGATACACGTCAGTGACACTGGTCTGGGCCGTCTCCTTAAAGATTGGGACTACATTTGCTGTCTTCCACACCTCAGGTAGTCGCCCTGTTTCGATAGATGTGTTGAAGATTGTTGTTAGTGGTACACATAGCGCCTCTGCTCCCTCTCTCAGGACCCATGGAGAGATGTTATCCGGCCCCATCGCCTTTGAGGTATCTAGCTCACTTAGCAGCCTCTTCACCTCCTCGGTTGTATGTATTGTCCAGCACTTGATGTATCCTACCACTCCGGCTTTCTGGGGTCCTTTGTGTAGTGTGTGTGTACTCACCTAATTGTGCTCACCTAATTGTGGTTGCAGGGTCGAGACTTAGCTCCTGGCCCCGCCTCTTCACTGAGTGTGTGTGTGTGTAGTGTGTATGTGTGCGCGCGCACGTACTTGTGTGCATGTGTACATGATTGCATGCTTGTGTACGTGTACTTGCCAATATGTACTCGCCTAAATGTGATTGCAGTCATCCAGTCTTGGCTCCTGGCCCCGCCTGAACTTGTAGCTTGCATTATTCACTCCCTCTTAGCCTTTTGGACCCTATCGTACCTATTCTTTAAACTATGTATGGAGACTTCCTTCACCACTACTTCGTGGAGGTCATTCTACTCTGACCACACAGAATCAAGAAATACTTCCTGACATTTCTATGGCTCATTTGTGTTTTTACCATCTGTGCCCCTAAGTACCTGTTTCTCGCTTCTCAAGCACAATGTGCCTGTCTGCCCTGCCTGGGGTACATTTGTACTTCTCAAGGGTACATAAGGGTTCGTCTGGAGTTGTTAATTTTATCAATTTTTGATCCTTAATTTTTAGGTGTACATGGGGAACCTGTCAGAATGCCCAAGGAGTTCAGAGGAACAAAAATGCTGGGAACTCCCTGATCTACATAATGCCACCCACCATTTACACTCGCTTCCTCCCCTCCGTTTTCATTGTTCCCATACTACCACTTATCACCACCACCACCACCACCACCACCACTACTACTACTACCACCCCATCATGAACACCCCATCACTGTTATTATTACCCCATTACACCTATCATAACCTACACCACCACTGAAACAACCATTACAACCTCAACTGCCACCCGTCAACATCGCCACAACCTCAACTGGCACCCGTCAACATCGTCACCACCACAACTGCCTTCCCTTCCTGAAGTCCATGATAAGAGTTCATTACTTCCAATGCCAGATTGGTGTATCTCCTGCCTAGAGCCTCCCAGTACCAGGCTGTGAAGGCTGGGGGACCTGAGCTGAATATATTACCATCTGCATCTTACTTCTTGATGAGAAAGCTTTATTAAAATGAACTGGAGGGTGAAGAGAAAGATAGGGCAGTTTTTAGAGCCATATGTCATGAAAGTTTCCTAATCACCATCTGCGTCCACTGACCTATTTGTATGCTTAGACAATATTCCCGCTAGAAGAGAGATTGTACCAATACAGTGGTACCCCGGATTTCGTCAATAATTCGTTCCAGAATGCTGTTCCAGTGCCGTTACCGAACGAATTTGTTCCCATAAGGACGAATGTAAATTAGGTTAGTCCGTTTCAGACCCCCAAAAATACACTTACAAAAGCACTTACAAAAATACACATACATAAATTTTCGAGTTGGGAGCTGTACCAAATCCGGGGTACCACTGTATATCTCTGTGTACTAGAAATCATCCAGGATAAGTAGCTCTGCTTTAGCCTTATGCTCCTTCTGCTATGATGGTAACCACTGCTTTCTCTTCATATCTGTTTCCTCCTGTTAGGTGGGGGATTGTATATCGCTGAATATCACTAAGAACACTGTATTTGTGAGACGGCACTGTAATGAAAAGGTTTGTCAGTGGGCTTTTCTGTGTATTCGATATTTCTGTTCACCCTTTAAAAGGTTCTGTCGCCTTTGTGTATTATTTCATTTATTCACTTTATCGTATGTAACAAGTGATCACTTTTACTAACTGAAAAAAATGGGGTAACAAGGAAGCTTAAATTACCCAACCTAAATAATGTGTACTGAGAAATTTACTTAATGTAAGAAATTTGTAGTAGGATAAGTGTGACTTTAAGACGAGGCAGGAAAGTTATAGTAAATTCTGTGAACATGAGCATAGAAAAACTGTTTATTCTTATCCCTTAGTTAAAAAATAAAGAACAGGAAGGCACAATACCGTGACTGAAACAATACACAAATAACCCGAACATGGGAAAGAGGAGCTTATGACGACGTTTCGGTCCGACTTGGACCATTCACAAGTCTTGTAAATGGTCCAAGTCGGACCGAAACGTCCTATGTGCGGGTTATTTATGGATTTTTTTAATTGAAAAATCTTCTATCGTTTTCATTCATATTTTTTTCAACAAGTCGGACGTCTCCCACCGAGGCAGGGTGACAAAAAAAGAAAGAAAATCCCCAAAAAGAGAATACTTTCATTATAGGCGTATTAACAATATAAATATCCTTTTAGGATATTTTGTAGTTATCTTGCATAAAACCCGGAAATATGACTTAAATATGATGAAGTATACTTTGAGTATTCTTCCAGGAACTAAACAATTTAATAAAAGCCTTCCCAGAACAACATTTTCAGGAGTACAAAACAGAAAGGGAATCTACTATATTTGTAGTGGTTGTTTTCATAAGAACCTGCCTCGCATGGGCCAGTAGGCCTTCTGCAGTGTTCCTCCATTCTTATGTTCTTAATGTTTCGTGAAAACAACGAGCAACATTGGCACGAGATTCGTGACCACAAACTGTCACGAATCTCTGAAAGATATTGCCATATGATCGTGAATCACGATTCACAGATAACTTGTTGAAAAGTATACTCGATTGTTCAGAGAGCTGAGGAGGGGTTGTTGAGGTGGTTTGGACATGTAGAGAGAATGGAACGAGACAGAGTGACTTCGAGAGTGTATAAATCTGTAGTGGAGGGAAGGCGGGGTAGGGGTCGGCCTAGGAAAGGTTGGAGGGAGGGGGTAAAGGAAGTTTTGTGTGCGAGGGGCTTGGACTTCCAGCAAGCAGGTGTGAGCGTATTTGATAGGAGTGAATGGAGGCATATGGTTTTTAATACTTGACGTGCTGTTGGAGTGTGAGCAAAGTAACATTTATGAAGGGATTCAGGGAAACCGGCAGGCCGGACTTGAGTACAATAAAATATCACAAGTAAATCATATACTTAGTGATTATCAAGTCGCTGCCGTCTTCAAGTGTCACGCAGGACACTACCACACCTATGCCACCGTGTCCTCAGACATCCTTATCTCTGTGTTACACACGCCATCGCTCAGTGTCACACGACACCTCTGTGCCACATGGCACGCCCCCTGCATCATGAACCCATTCTCTAGTGAAACCTATGCACCGCGTCTTGACACACACCAAATATAAGACTCTTAACTTGTGTCGTGCCACCAGATGTCACTACACCCTGAACATTAATGAGACCTGACACCACGTCTTACCAGTGTCACACAAGACACCACGTCTTACCAGTGTCACACAAGACACCACGTCTTACCAGTGTCACACAAGACACCACGTCTTACCAGTGTCACACAAGACACCACGTCTTACCAGTGTCACACAAGACACCACGTCTTACCAGTGTCACACAAGACACCACGTCTTACCAGTGTCACACAAGTACTATGCTTTTTATAGAGTACCGCACCAGAGACTGTTAAAGAAAGTGGCAGCTCATGGCATTGGGGGAAAAGTGCTGTCATGGATCGAGTCATGGCTCACCAATAGGAAGCAGAGAGTGTGCATAAATGGGGTTAAATCCGAATGGGGACTTGTAACAAGTGGTGTTCCACAGGGATCAGTCTTAGGCCCATTGTTATTTATAATATATATCAATGACCTTGATGAGGGAATTACTAGTGATATGAGCAAATTCGCCGACGACACGAAGATAGGTAGGATAATTGATTCAAACATAGATGTCATAGAACTTCAGGAAGATTTAGACAAACTTAATTCGTGGTCAGAAAAGTGGCAGATGCAGTTCAATGTAGATAAATGCAAGGTTCTGAAGCTCGGGAGTGTCCATAACCCAAGCACTTATAAGTTAAATAACGTAGAACTTAGTCATACAGATTGCGAGAAGGACTTGGGGGTGATGGTAAGCAGCAACCTTAAACCAAGACAGCAATGCCTAAGCGTACGTAATAAGGCAAATAGATTACTGGGATTTATATCAAGAAGTGTTAGCAACAGAAGTCCAGAGGTTATATTACAGCTTTATACATCATTAGTAAGGCCTCACCTAGATTACGCAGCTCAGTTCTGGTCTCCATATTACAGAATGGACATAAATTCGTTAGAAAACATTCAGCGTAGAATGACTAAATTAATACATAGCATTAGAAATCTTCCTTACGAAGAAAGATTGAAGAACCTAAAATTACATTCACTTGTAAGACGTAGAATGAGGGGAGACATGATCGAGGTATACAAGTGGAAAATGGGTATTAACAAAGGGGATATAAATAAGGTCTTGAGGATATCTCTCCAAGAGAGAACCCGCAATAATGGATTCAAGTTAGATAAGTTTAGATTTAGAAAGGATATAGGAAAGTATTGGTTTGGAAATAGGGTAGTTGATGAGTGGAACAGTCTGCCTAGTAGGGTTATTGAAGCTAGGACCTTGGGTAGTTTCAAATTTAGGTTGGATAAATTCATGAGTGAGAGGGGTTGGATTTGAGTGGGACTCGCGCATGAGTGGGTAGAATTGTCAAAGCTTATTTCTTGGGTAGCATTGAAAATTGGGTTGAGCAAATATTCTGTTAGTGGGACGGATTGTGAAGGACTTGCCTAGTATGGGCCAACAGGCCTGCTGCAGTGTTCCTCCTTTCTTATGTTCTTATGTTCTTAAGACACCACGTCTTACCAGTGTCACACAAGACACCACGTCTTACCAGTGTCACACAAGACACCACGTCTTACCAGTGTCACACAAGACACCACGTCTTACCAGTGTCACACAAGACACCACGTCTTACCAGTGTCACACAAGACACCACGTCTTACCAGTGTCACACAAGACACCACGTCTTACCAGTGTCACACAAGACACCACGTCTTACCAGTGTCACACAAGACACCACGTCTTACCAGTGTCACACAAGACACCACGTCTTACCAGTGTCACACAAGACACCACGTCTTACCAGTGTCACACAAGACACCACGTCTTACCAGTGTCACACAAGACACCACGTCTTACCAGTGTCACACAAGACACCACGTCTTACCAGTGTCACACAAGACACCACGTCTTACCAGTGTCACACAAGACACCACGTCTTACCAGTGTCACACAAGACACCACGTCTTACCAGTGTCACACAAGACACCACGTCTTACCAGTGTCACACAAGACACCACGTCTTACCAGTGTCACACAAGACACCACGTCTTACCAGTGTCACACAAGACACCACGTCTTACCAGTGTCACACAAGACACCACGTCTTACCAGTGTCACACAAGACACCACGTCTTACCAGTGTCACACAAGACACCACGTCTTACCAGTGTCACACAAGACACCACGTCTTACCAGTGTCACACAAGACACCACGTCTTACCAGTGTCACACAAGACACCACGTCTTACCAGTGTCACACAAGACACCACGTCTTACCAGTGTCACACAAGACACCACGTCTTACCAGTGTCACACAAGACACCACGTCTTACCAGTGTCACACAAGACACCACGTCTTACCAGTGTCACACAAGACACCACGTCTTACCAGTGTCACACAAGACACCACGTCTTACCAGTGTCACACAAGACACCACGTCTTACCAGTGTCACACAAGACACCACGTCTTACCAGTGTCACACAAGACACCACGTCTTACCAGTGTCACACAAGACACCACGTCTTACCAGTGTCACACAAGACACCACGTCTTACCAGTGTCACACAAGACACCACGTCTTACCAGTGTCACACAAGACACCACGTCTTACCAGTGTCACACAAGACACCACGTCTTACCAGTGTCACACAAGACACCACGTCTTACCAGTGTCACACAAGACACCACGTCTTACCAGTGTCACACAAGACACCACGTCTTACCAGTGTCACACAAGACACCACGTCTTACCAGTGTCACACAAGACACCACGTCTTACCAGTGTCACACAAGACACCACGTCTTACCAGTGTCGCACAAGACACCACGTCTTACCAGTGTCACACAAGACACCACGTCTTACCAGTGTCACACAAGACACCACGTCTTACCAGTGTCACACAAGACACCACGTCTTACCAGTGTCACACAAGACACCACGTCTTACCAGTGTCACACAAGACACCACGTCTTACCAGTGTCACACAAGACACCACGTCTTACCAGTGTCACACAAGACACCACGTCTTACCAGTGTCACACAAGACACCACGTCTTACCAGTGTCACACAAGACACCACGTCTTACCAGTGTCACACAAGACACCACGTCTTACCAGTGTCACACAAGACACCACGTCTTACCAGTGTCACACAAGACACCACGTCTAACCAGTGTCACACAAGACACCACGTCTTACCAGTGTCACACAAGACACCACATCTTCATTTCAGGTATATAGTCTCAGGTACACAATCTCAGGTACAACAGTCGGTACGGTGAATAAGCCAGTAGATATAGTCTAAGGCCGTCACCAGCACGAAGAGTCACTCTCAAGGTCTCTCGAACGTAGCACTCTCCAGTAGTGTATGGGAGAGTCTACTCTCCAGTGGGAGAGACTGATGAACACTTTCCATAGGAGAGTCTGGTTAGCACTTTCCAGTAGTATATGGGAGAGTCTGGTACACTCTCCATGGGAGAGTCTAGAACTCTCCAGTAGTGTATATGGGAGAGTCTGATACACTCTCCATAGGAAAGTATGGTAGACACTGTCGGTCCAGCCGGCTCAGCAGTCCAACATTACGCTTGATGACGTCACCAGTGACTGCCGGCCGGCAGGTAAACTACCTAACTGCCATGTTAGGTAGGGGGCCGCAACAATTCCCATATATTGCATAAGTGTCTCAATCTTCAACTTGTCGGTTTTAAACCATCACATAACACGACGTGCGTGGGATTTTTTGACATTAGCTAGAAATCGTTCAGTATTACGGTTAGATGGTAGCGAACTCGGTCCAGAAACCCCAGGGAACGCCTTCCTCATAATGTTTTCCCGAAAAGAATGAAAAGGCACAACACCTTGACAGGAACAATATACAAATGACCTGCACGAAGTAGGAGACTTAAACTTATAATCGGACGTTTCGGTTCGACTTGAACCATTAATACACACCGAAAGGTCATCGTAAGTTTGTCTCCTACGTGCAATATTTGTCCAATGTCCGAAAGATGGCAGCCATAGCTGCCGACACGATGGTGATATTGATGTAATGTGTCCAGGTGGCCGTGTATAAAGTGTCCGATTTTCACGTTCAAATAGACGAGGAGAGGGAGACGTTAAAGGGGAGGAATGGAGAATGGGATGAATTGGTGGTAATGACAACTGGGAAGTGAAACTCAACTGATACAGCCTAGTCGATTTCCAATGCAATACTGGATGATCACAGTAGGTTTAGCGCTAGGTTTTGATGATAAAAATAATAATATAATGCAACAGAAGATGAGCAGATAGATATATCTACTTCGAGGTTGTGAAATCATGATAATCGAAGTGCGAAGAGGTGTTGAAGATATTGAGAGAGAAAAAGGGTTGTGACAGAATTTTAGGTAATCTCCTCGTGAGTCACAGTGGGACCTCCTCAAAACAGATGGTGAAAGTTTTAAAACTCTATTAAAATATGATGTGCTGGTGAAGATGATGTGAAAATCTTGCAGGTCAGGTACAGATAAGGGGGCTAAAGGAAGAAAAGATAGAGGAAACTGTGTATCACTTAATTGCGTAGTCGTGGTGGCAGTGTAATGAAGTGGGGTACAGATAAAAATTTGAGAAAGTTGTATATCGTTGAGTTCCATTAGTGTACTATGGATATAATACTCGTCGGGATAGCATACTATAGAACATAGTGTAGACAGAGATTGTTTGGTTACTTGTAGATAGATACACACAGGTGAGAAATGAACATTTGAAGTTCTGCCTGGTTCTTCCAATACTCTCATACTGTACTGTAATACTGACATTTATCACTATTTTACAAATAAATGATAAGGAAAGTCATCAGCGGCTATGGACTAGGGTGGTCAGTGACGTTAATTAGAGGCGGTAAAAGCATTATAGTAACAAGATTGTCGTGCGTAATGTGTGGGATAGTGTACAGGGTTGGGGAGTACTCATAGTAAGTACGTCCGTGATGTACTCATAGTAAGTACGTCCGTGATGTACTCATAGTAAGTACGTCCGTGATGTACTCATAGTAAGTACGTCCGTGATGTACTCATTAGGTTAAATAGAATACGTCCGTGATTCTCATAGTAAGTACGTCCGTGATGTATCATAGTAAGTAGTCCGTGATGTACTCATGTATAGTCAAATAGAAACTCCGTGATGTAATAAGTGTTAAATTTTAGTAAATAGTTCCTGATCGTGATGTACTCATAGTAAGTACGTCCGTGATGTACTCATAGTAAGTACGTCCGTGATGTACTCATAGTAAGTACGTCCGTGATGTACTCATAGTAAGTACGTCCGTGATGTACTCATAGTAAGTACGTCCGTGATGTACTCATAGTAAGTACGTCCGTGATGTACTCATAGTAAGTACGTCCGTGATGTACTCATAGTACGTCCGTGATGTACTCATAGTACGTCCGTGATGTACTCATAGTAAGTACGTCCGTGATGTACTCATAGTAAGTACGTCCGTGATGTACTCATAGTAAGTACGTTCGTGATGTACTCATAGTAAGTACGTCCGTGATGTACTCATAGTAAGTACGTCCGTGATGTACTCATAGTACGTCCGTGATGTACTCATAGTAAGTACGTCCGTGATGTACTCATTTCGTGATGTACTAGTATACATATCTGAAAGTGCTCTTAATTTTGCTGTGAGAGGCAATTTTTGGCCTAGACACGAGAGCATAGGTCTATGTGGTGTTTGTCCACAGTATAAAAAAAAATGCCCTTTACGCAGTACATGATGTGAACAATTATTTTTTGACCGATTAGGTTAAAATAGCAACTTCGATTTGTTTTCTACGGTGGTTTTCATGAGTTTTTTTACTCGGTTCGTTTATTATTGGGGCGGTTTAATATGACCAAATATTCTTTATGGTTTATTAGCAAAAAATAATGGAAGAAACTTTTTTTTTGGGGGGATGAGGAAAAGTTGCAATTTTTTTTCAAATGTTTATAAATTAGAATTTGTTGAAAATAGTGTAAAATTGTAAAAATTACCGATTTTGCGCTCTCGGTAGTAAAGTTATGTTGGTTGAATAGGCAGTTTCTTGCGATAAGTGGACAGGACAGAAGAATTACTAGCAACGCTGCCAGAAATTAAGGCAATTTGAGCATGGAATAGACTGAAAATAGGCCTCGATGTGGCCGAAATGCTATTGCGTAAAGTGCTCATAGCCCTCTAATTTCCCGACTGCGTATTTCCGTTAATTTTACATCAAATTTCGCATTTTAAAAAGACTTTTTTTTCTTAAGAATTAATACTGGTATTAAATAGCTTTACGTGACTGTTCCAAGGGATTCCATCATTTAAATCAGCTTTATCAAGGTTCATTTCTAGTCCTGTCTAATACATATGTCTTTATGTATTCTAGATTGCCCCATGAGGTCAGATAAGGTCAAAACGATGTGATGCGACGGACGATAGGAAATGAAAGATAGGGAGAAGTTTGTGTGAGGAAATTGTACTCTATCACCACTTCTGTTAGAGTCCTTATCACTCTTATATCATCACTACTGCTGTATCATCACTACTGTTATCACTACTGTTATATCATCACTACTGTTATATCATCACTACTGTTATATCATCACTACTGTTATATCATCACTACTGTTATATCATCACTACTGTTATATCATCACTACTGTTATATTAACACTACTGTTATATCATCACTACTGTTATATTACACTACTGTTATATTAACACTACTGTTATATCATCACTACTGTTATATCATCACTACTGTTATATCATCACTACTGTTATATTAACACTACTGTTATATCATCACTACTGCTGTATCATCACTACTGTTATCACTACTGTTACATCATCACTACTGTTACATCATCACTACTGTTATATTAACACTACTGTTATATTATCACTTTTGTTATATCATCACTACTGTTATATCATCACTACTGTTATATTAACACTACTGTTATATTATCACTTTTGTTATATCATCACTACTGTTATATTATCACTTTTGTTATATCATCACTACTGTTATATCATCACTACTGTTATATTAACACTACTGTTATATTATCACTTTTGTTATATCATCACTACTGTTATATTATCACTTTTGTTATATCATCACTACTGTTATATTAACACTACTGTTATATCATCACTACTGTTATATCATCACTACTGTTATATTAACACTACTGTTATATCATCACTACTGCTGTATCATCACTACTGTTATCACTACTGTTACATCATCACTACTGTTATCACTACTGTTATATCATCACTACTGTTACATCATCACTACTGTTATCACTACTGTTATATCATCACTAGTGTTATATCATCACTACTGTTATCACTACTGTTATATCATCACTACTGTTATATCATCACTACTGTTATCACTACTGTTATATCATCACCACTGTTATCACTGTTATACAACTACTGTTATCACTGCTATATCACTACTGTTATCAATACTGTTTATATTATTTTTATATCATTATTGTTTTTATATTATTGTTATTTTCATCATCACAATTACTACTACTATTATTACTATCTTTACCACCACTATGTATCTTTACCACCACTACCACTGCTGTTAGTATCTTTACCACAACTACCACTGCTGTTAGTATCTTTACCACCACTACCACTGCTGTTAGTATCTTTACCACCACTACCACTACTGTTAGTATCTTTACCACCACTACCACTGCTGTTAGTATCTTTACCACCACTACCACTGCTGTTAGTATCTTTTACCACTGTTGTTAGTATTTTACCACCACTACCATGTGAGTATCTTACCACCACTACCACTGCTGTTAGTATCTTTACCACCACTACCACTGTTGTTCTTCACCACTACCACTTTTGTACTTACCACCACTACCACTGCTGTTGTATCTTTCCACCACACCACTGCTGTTGTATCTTTCCACCACTACCACTGTTGTAGTATCTTTCCACCACCACTCTGTTAGTATCTTTCCACCACTACCACTGCTGTTAGTATCTTTACCACCACTACCATCTGTTAGTATCTTTCCACCACTCCACTTGTTAGATCTTTCCACTACCATGCTGTTAGTATCTTTTCCACCCCTACACTGCTGTTATATCTTATACCACCACTACCACTGCTGTTATCATCTTTCACACTCTGTTATACTTTAATACACTGCTGTTTATTTCACACTACTGCTGTTATATCTTATCACTACTGTTAGTATCATCACTCACTGTTATACTTAATCACTGCTGTTATACTTACATCACTCATCTGTTATATCTTTACTTTATATCATTTGTTTATATTCACTACTTGTTATATCTTCACACAACTACTGTTATTTACTTACTACTTTACCACGCTGTTGTATCTTTACCACACTACCACTGCTGTTAGTATCTTTCCACATACACTGCTGTTATATTTCAACTACATGCTGTTAGTATCCACACTACCACTGCTGTTAGTATCTTTACCACTCACATACCACTGCTGTTAGTATCTTTCCACTACGCTGTAATCTCCACACTCTGTTATGTATCTTTCACACTACCACTGCTGTTAGTATCTTTCCACACTACCACTGCTGTTAGTTACACCCTGCTTTGTATCTTTGCCACCACTACCACTCTGTTAGTATCTTTACCACTACTACCACTGCTGTTAGTATCTTTCCACCACTACACTGTGTTAGTATCTTTACCACCACTACACTGCTGTTAGTATCTTTACCACATCCACTGCTGTTATATCTACACTACCTGGTTGATCTTTACCACCTACCACTGCTGTTAGTATTTTACCACATTATTTTTACTTTGTTAGTATTTTCATCACACTAACTTATACTCACTATTGTTAGTATCTTTACCACACTACCATGTGTTGTATCTTTACCACCACTACCACTGCTGTTGGTATCTTTCCAAACTACCACTCTGTTGTATCTTTACCCCACTACCACTGCTGTTGAGTATCTTTACCACCACTCACTGCTGTTAGTATCTTTACCACTACACCACTGCTGTTGAGTATCTTTACCACACTACCACTGCTGTTGGTATCTTTGCCACCACTACCACTGCTGTTAGGTATCTTTACCACCACTACCACTGCTGTTGGTATCTTTGCCACTACTACCACTCTGTTGGTATCTTTACCACCACTACCACTGTTGTTATATCTTTGCCACCACTACCACTGTTGTTGTATCTTAACCACTCTGCTGTAGTACTTTACCACTACCAGCTGTTGGTATCTTTACCACCACTACCACTACTGTTAGTATCTTTCACCACTCCTGCTGTTGTATCTACCACTATACTCTGTTAGTATCTTTACCACCACTACCACTGTTGTTAGTATCTTTACCACCACCACTACCACTGCTGTTAGTATCTTTACCACCACTACCACTGCTGTTAGTATCTTTACCACACTACCACTGTTGTTAGTATCTTTACCACTACTACCACTTCTGTTAGTATCTTTACCACTACTACCACTGTTGTTAGTATCTTTACTACTACTACCACTGCTGTTAGTATCTTTACCACCACTACCACTGTTGTTAGGATCTTTGCCACCACTACCACTGCTGTTAGTATCTTTACCACCACTACCACTGCTGTTAGTATCTTTACCACTACTACCACTGCTGTTAGTATCTTTACCACCACTACCACTGTTGTTAGTATCTTTACCACCACTACCACTGCTGTTAGTATCTTTGCCACCACTACCACTGCTGTTAGTATCTTTACCACCACTACCACTACATTGGTATCTTTACCACCACTACCACTGCTGTTAGGTATCTTTTGCCACTTGGTATCTTCCCCACCACTGCTGTTAGTATCTTTACCACCACTACCACTGTTGTTAGTATCTTTACCACCACTACCACTGCTGTTAGTATCTTTGCCACCACTACCACTGCTGTTAGTATCTTTACCACCACTACCACTGCTGTTAGTATCTTTACCACCACTAACTGTTTATCTTTACCACTACTCCACTGTGTTAGTATCTTTACCACTACTACCACTTCTGTTAGTATCTTTACCACTACTACCACTGTTAGTATCTTTACTACTACTACCACTGCTGTTAGTATCTTTACCACCACTACCAATGTTGTTAGGATCTTTGCCACCACTACCAATTCTGTATACTGTTAGTATCTTTGCCACCACTACCATGCTGTTAGTATCTTTACCACACCTTTATCTACCACTGCTGTTAGTATCTTTCCACCACTACCACTGCTGTTGGTATCTTTACCACCACTACCACTGTGTTAGTATCTTTACCACCACTACCACTGCTGTTAGTATCTTTACCACCACTACCACTGCTGTTAGTATCTTTACCACCACTACCACTGCTGTTAGTATCTTTACCACCACTACCACTGATGTTAGTATCTTTACCACCACTACCACTGCTGTTAGGATATTTACCACCACTACCACAGCATTTAGTTTCTTTACAACCACTATGTTGCTTTGCCACCACTACCACTGCTGTTAGTATCTTTACCACCACTACCACTGCTGTTAGTATCTTTACCACCACTACCACTGCTGTTATTATCTTTACCACCACTACCACTGCTGTTAGTATCTTTACCACCACTACCACTGCTGTTAGTATCTTTACCACCACTACCACTGCTGTTAGTATCTTTACCACCACTACCACTGCTGTTAGTATCTTTACCACCACTACCACTGTGTTAGTACTTCAACTACCACTGCTGTTAGTATCTTTACCATAACTGATGTTATATTTTACATCACTACCACTACTGTTAGTATCTTTACCACCACTACCCTGTTAATTCACCATCTTAATATCTTACACAGCACTGCTAGACTTTCACGCCTTGCACATTAGTATTTTACCACACTACCACTACTGTTAGTATCTTTACCACCACTACCACGCTTTGTATCACACACTTAAGCATTATTCACCACTTGAATTTACCATACTTGTTATATACTGCTATACCACTGATTGAGATCTTATACCACTACTGTTAATATCACCACTAAAATATCATTATCACAGCTACTGCTAGCACCATTATCACCACTTAGCACAATTATTATTATTGACACTATTATCACTACAACTGTCATCATCATTATCACCACTAGTCAGCGTCATCAACACTACTGTAAGCACCATTATCACCACTAATATTACTATAGATCACATTATTAATACCACTACAATGAGCACCATTAATACCAATACAATGAGCACCAATAATACCACTACAATGAGCACCAATAATACCACTACAATGAGCACCATTAATACCACTACAATGAGCACCATTAATACCACTACATTGAGCACCATTAATACCACTACAATGAGCACCATTAATACCACTACAATGAGCACCATTAATACCACTACAATGAGCACCATTAATAGCACAACAGATAACACCAATACAGTGAGCACCATTATAACTATTGCTTCCATCACTATCACCCTACTGTTGGACTAATATTGGTACTACAGTTACCACTACTGACATCACTACTGTTAGCACTACTGACACCACTACTTTTAGCAGCACTACTGACACCACTACTTTTAGCACTACTAACATCACTGTTGTTAGCACTATTGACATCATTACTGTTAGCACTACTGACATCACTACTGTTAGCATTACTAGCACCACTACTGTTAGCACTACTGACACCACTACTGTTAGCACTACTGTTAGCCACTGCACACTACTGTTGCACTACTGCACCCTGATGTTGGGACTACTGACCCTGCTGTTAGCACTACTGCCACTCTGTTAGCCTACTGACTCTGGCCTACTGCACTCCGACTGCTGTTAGCACTACTGACACCACTACTGTTAGCACTACTGACCACTACTGTTAGCACTACTGACACCACTACTGTTAGCACTACTGACACCACTACTGTTAGCACTACTAGCACCACTACTGTTAGCACTACTGACATCTGTTGCACTATAGCGCCACTCTGTTGGCCACTGACTGTTAGCCACTACTAGCACCCTACTGTTGAGCACTAACAGCTACTGTTAGCCACTAACTATTGTTAGCTACTACTAGCTCCACTACTGTTGGCACTCTGACGCCTACTAGCACCCTACTGTTGCACTACACTGTGTTAGCACTACTGCACCACTGTTGCTTGCCCATACTAGCACACTACTGTTAGCACTACTAGCAGTAATACTGTTAGCACTACTAGCACCACTACTGTTAGCACTACTAGCACCACTACTGTTGCCTACTGATCCACTACTGAGCGCCACTACTGTTAGCACTACTAACACCATACTAGCCCTACTGTTGGCACTAACCTGCTGTTGGCACTACTGATGCCACTATTGTTGAGCGCTCTAGCCCTCTGATCTCGTTGGCACTACTGGCACCACTGCTGTTGGCATACTGACTACTACTGTTGGCCTACTGCACCATCATGTTGGACTACTAGCTCACTCTGTTGCCTACTAGCACTACTGTTAGCACTACTGACACCACTACTAGCACCACTACTGTTAGCACTAACACTATTGTTGGAACTAGCACCACTACTGTTAGCACTGCTAGCACTACTGACGCCACTGCTGTTAGCACTACTAGCACCACTACTATTAGTACTATTGACACCACTACTGTTGGCACTACTGACCACCTTTGGCTACTGGACATCTAGCCCACTACTGTTAGCCTTACTGACTCCACTACTGTTAGCAGTCTGACCCTATTTTCCATACCCACTCTGTTAGCTGACACTGACACCACTACTCTGTTAGCACTACTAGCACCATTACTTTTGCACTACTGACACCCTCTGTTGTACTACTGACACCCCTACTGTTAGCTTGACCCATGAGCTACTAGCACCACTACTTTTAGCACTTCTGACACCACTACTGTTAGTACTACTGACACCACTACTGTTAGCACTACTAGCACCACTACTTTTAGCACTTCTGACACCACTACTGTTAGTACTACTGACACCACTACTGTTAGCACTTAGCCCACTAGGCACCACTACTGTTGTACTGACACTTGTGCACTGACACCACTACTTGTGCCTATATGTGACTACTGACACCACTACTAGCACCACTACTGTTAGCACTATTATAATTACAATTCTCATGAACACTTATGTGTTCATGAGTTTTCGAGAGTGCTTTGTGGCACGGAGGGACGTGCTTTCTAAGAGCACGGACGAGCGTTCTCTCTAGCACGGACAGACTGAAGGCATGACAGGTCTTCTTGAGGCTGGCTTTCACGACGACGAACGGACGTACTCTCTGGCACGGACGGACGTACTCTCTGGCACGGACTGGCGTCCTCTCTGGCGCTGATGAAGGTCTTCTCTGGCACGGACAAGGAGAATTCGACTGTCCAATTAAAACAAAGCATGGCGATGCTCATTAGCGGGTAAGGGTTATTTATTTCAGGATGAATTTCACAGACGTAGTAACATTAACGTCCTTTACCAGTTAAAGTGAAGAGGCTGGTGGGCTTAGGTCCAGGGTTAATGGTCTCAGATTATTCGAAACCCTTTGAGATTCGAGTTAGTGCATCTTTGTTACAAGCCTTTGGTGATGTCCCTCACCCAGTTGCCTTCTGGTCTGCTAAACTAAAACACCAGCGGGCTTATTGTACCACTGAAAAAGGGGTGTAGCACTGGTGATGGCGTTGGAGGATTCTGACGAGTGTTTGTTCTCGTCTCCGCACGTTCAGCAGCAAGAATTTAGGAACAAGAATTCCTTGTTTGACACTTTGGACTCCTCGACTCCAGGATTACAGTCGGTCCATACATCACAGCGTAGGCAGAAACAATACGGTAAGAGATACTCTAGGACGTATTAAATGGGCTGTATTTTACAGTTTAAGTTAGGGTAATGGGTACACTTAAGCCTCTTTTATCCTTGCAGTTCGCAAGCCTTTTGGACCTGAGCTACCCTAATGTCTGTTCTCTTCTAAGTGTCGTGGATCAGCAAATTACACATTTTGATGTTTTGAATTATGCATCTTTCTTGTCGAACATAGAACTACCAGATGACTGATAGCGCTCTTGGAGTGTAATTCATCTTGTATTCGCTTTACATAACACAAGAGCTTTCGGGCATGTCATTTAGCCAGCCTGAGGAATGTTTGGTCAGTGTTGCCAGGATGTGTACCATCTAGTACGGGGAAGGTGTTGGGGCTTTCTGATAGTTTCAGAGCAAAGGAATGATAGACTTGGTGAAGTTTTGTTGCTTCTAGAAAGCCCAGATCAGTCCCTTTCCTGCCTTGGTCTGGCTGACATCATGCTAGAGAGCCCAGATCAGTCCCTTTCCTGCCTTGGTCTGGCTGACATCATGCTAGAGAGCCCAGATCAGTCCCTTTCCTGCCTTGGTCTGGCTGACATCATGCTAGAGAGCCCAGATCAGTCCCTTTCCTGCCTTGGTCTGGCTGACATCATGCTAGAGAGCCCAGATCAGTCCCTTTCCTGCCTTGGTCTGGCTGACATCATGCTAGAGAGCCCAGATCAGTCCCTTTCCTGCCTTGGTCTGGCTGACATCATGCTAGGGTCTGGCTGACATCATGATAGGGTCTGTCTGACATCATGCTAGCACAGTGTGTCTGTGCATGACTTCAAACTATATTCACTATTCAGTTTAACTAGTCTCCAAATTTCCATAGTGTATACTTGTACATGGAGAATATAAAAGCGTGATTGCAAATATGTAAATACCACAATAAATGGAAACATCATGCTAGAGGCCCAGATCAGTCCCTTTCCTGCCTTGGTCTGGCTGACATCATGCTAGAGAGCCCAGATCATTCCCTTTCCTGCCTTGGTCTGGCTGACATCATGCTAGAGAGCCCAGATCAGTCCCTTTCCTGCCTTGGTCTGGCTGACATCATGCTAGAGAGCCCAGATCAGTCCCTTTCCTGCCTTGGTCTGGCTGACATCATGCTAGAGAGCCCAGATCAGTCCCTTTCCTGCCTTGGTCTGGCTGACATCATGCTAGAGAGCCCAGATCATTCCCTTTCCTGCCTTGGTCTGGCTGACATCATGCTAGAGAGCCCAGATCAGTCCCTTTCCTGCCTTGGTCTGGCTGACATCATGCTAGAGAACCCAGATCAGTCCCTTTCCTGCCTTGGTCTGGCTGACATCATGCTAGAGAGCCCAGATCAGTCCCTTTCCTGCCTTGGTCTGGCTGACATCATGCTAGGGTCTGGCTGACATCATGCTAGCAGCGAGTGTGTTCTGTGGCATAACTTTCCAAACTATATTCACTATTCGGTTTAACTAGTCATACCAAATTTCCATAGTATATATACTTGTACATGGAAGAAATAATAAAACGCGTGAGTGCAAATATGTAAAAATACCACAGTAAAAATGGGAAATATAACCTGAGTGCTTTCATGTGATTATTCACACATCTTCAGAATTCCTCTAGAGATGTAAGCACATAAGTGCTTACACACAGCCTAACGTATGTCATAGTTGGCAAATTTTCGAAATAAGAATACCCAGGTGCTGCACATGTCGAATTTATAAACTCTTTGGTATTATATAATATTAATAATGCAAAGATTTTGGCAACAGCACAGAATCTTGGCATTAAGATTTTTTCCGCAAGCTATATCCTACTCCTACTTCTCCTCCTACTTCCTACTCCTAGTTGATGAGTCCCTCATCCATCGGGAGGCCTGGTCATGGTCGTTGACCCCCGGAATACCCTCCAGGTAGGTAGGTACTCTGGCCCAACCCTTAGGCAGGACTTACTTCCACTAGTGGGTGTCACCCACTTGTGATGATATCTTCTACTGCTGCATCTCGTCTGACTCCCGTATATAAGGATCAGTTATCCTGCTTCAGAGTCATTAAGACTAAGGTCCTGAACACCTTCGAGGCTAAGGAAGTGACTATCGTATTTTCTTCTGTCTTCCGTAAATAATCTCTGTAAGGAATTAAACCACTTGGTGGAACGTCTTCCAAGATACTCAGGTGTTGTACACGTCTAACAGACGTCACTGCTGTCCCTCAATATAATTCTCCATTATGTCAGATCTAAAAATATATAAAACTGAGTTATTCTACCTTCATAAGTTATAACGTTCTGCTTTATTATTTCAGAAATAATAACCAGCACATGACGGATTTAGTGTTAAATATGCAGGAAATTGTGGCAAGATAAGATTTATATTGTTAAATCTACTTATGCTTGTTCTGAAACATTGGTATAGACACCAAGAACATCTGAGAATTTAGTGTAATAATAGAGATAAGAGAACGTTTAAGGAATCCGTACTGCAGCTGTCTTTGAAAATTTTGAAAATAATTACTACAGACGGAAGTCTTGGTGAATTTTCACTGATAAACTCTACAAACGTCTAAGGAACTTTCACAAAAAAAAACACACTTTATTATGTTTGTCCACATTGCGCGTCTTAATGTATTCCAATGCTCTTGCGCTAAACACAAATCCTTGTGCAACACAGTTTGTTGTTCCTTCCTGTTCTGGCGTCACCTCTGGGACAGTTTATCTTTATTGATTTTTCTTAGGATATTCATTGACCCACCTGAGTACGATTCTCCATTACTCCAGTCTTTACCACAAGATTTTGTCCCAATTTCTTGCGAGGTACAGTATGAAATGCTTACTTGCAATCCATGAATATGCTATATTCTTCCCCCCCCACTCTTTCTCTCTCCATCCCTCTCCCTCCCCCTTCTCCCTCCCCCCTTCTCCCTCCCCCTCTCCCTCTTGTCTTCCTTCCATTGTTTTGTTATAGAAACTCAACAGGTTTGCAGGACTAGATTTGCTGTTTCTAAACCCCTCAGAGTAGTTTATGGAAGCAGTTTTCCTCTAAATACTCTTCAACTCTCCTGGATATTTTTACTGTTATGGTCTGTAGGCCAGTAATATTGGTCTATAGTTCAGTGCTTTCTGTCTTCCAGGTCTCCTGCAACACTCCCCTGTCCATCAAATTAATAGGGTTCAAATAGTGTTGCTCCCTCTCTCACAATACATGGTAACTTGTGTGTACTCACCTGTTTGTGGTTGCAGGCGTCAAGTCGCAGCTCCTGGCCCCGCCTCTTCGCTGGTCGCTACTCGCCCACTCTTTCCCAACTCAATTAGCAGGGAGCGAGTGTGTGCTTGTGTGGGGGGAAAGGGGGTGAGTTATCTGGCAATTATCACAATCCTCAATATTATAATCATTATTAACATCAGTTTGATCATAAACCCACAATTTAATAATGAAATTACATTCATTATCACCAGAAGAAATAGGAGAAAAAGATATCTCCATCATTATATAAATTCTTGTACTATAATCATCCAGATGATGATAGATCCCCAGGTTTACCCAATAATAAATAATCTAGATGAATTTCGTTCGTGGAAAAAAAGTTATCCTGGTATCGTAGGCCTGGCCACAGACCGGGCCGCGGGGGCGTTGACCCCCGGAACATTCTCCAGGTAACTCCAGGTAAACCCCAGCCTCTCTTCACCTCAACCAGCGGGAAATAAATAGTTTGTAGCGTAAGTATTCTAGCTTAGCCAAATATTGAAATATCAACAGCTCCAGGAGCTGCAAGAAGCCCAGGAGATTTAGCACAACACACTTCAGACCTGGAGCGATGTATCATGTTTCACCCACAACACATTTTGTAATGCATTAAATATATAAAATTATGAGAGAAGATGGTCAAAATATGAAGCTATATATTACGTACACAGTGAACTTTATTTATTATTTTTGGTCACTTTTAAATCCGTCAAAGATAAAAATGCAGTAGAAGTTTGTGTATATTATATCTCGGGTCTCTCATGGTAGTTATATTCTATTTTAAATTCACTAAAAATCTGAGAAATTTTAATCCATTGTATAATAAATGTGCCGTAGGATACCTGCCCCAGCTTCCAGGTACACAACTCTGAGCTGGAAATTGAACAAATATACAACTACACGATCCAAGAACAGCCTAAATGGTGCCCAGTGGCCTGGTGGCAAAACCTCTCGCATCACACGGCGAGGGTCCAGGTTCGATTCCCGGCGAGGGTAGAAACATTGTGCGTTTTTCCTTACACTGGTTGTCTATGTTCGCCCATCAGTAAAATAGGTATATGGGTGTTAGTGGACTGGTGTGGGTCGCATCCTGGGACAAAACTGACCTAATTTGCGGGAAATGCTCAGCATAACAAGCGGCTTTCTATATAGTAGTATGTCACTGATGTCAGCTAGGCCTATATACCTCGTACATGTACTTGTAGAAATAAATATGTTATTTTTACATTATAAATCTTCCTGTACATAAAATACATCAATGTTGAAGATTTCACTAAAATCATGAGACATTCTGACGTTATTTTACAGAATTTAATATCCTAATTTTTCTAACACTAACACTGGAAAATTGTCAATTAAGGCCAAAACCGATCCTTTTTTTTCCCTTGTAACATCTCCTTCCTTGGATCAAACTTAATTATCTTCCATTCCATCAGGCACTGTACGCCACCTTCGGGTTTAACGCTATGACATGGAAATCAAAACAATTTTAATTATAAACTTAAATTTGGACTTCGAGAATCCAATAACAACCTGAATCTTCGCTTTTAGCAAAATTTCCATCACCAAAAAAATTTGAATCCGATCAGACGAAGCATTCTATAGTTTTATGGAAGCTAATAATCTTAGCATATTAATTGGGTCAGATGTTTTTTTAATTATATCAATGCGACCAAAATTTGGAAAGTATCTTTCTCTCGGTTAACTGAACGAGGGGAATTATATTTAAAGGCGATTAGAAGGTTTTTTTTTCATGATATCTCGGTGAGAAACACATTCCTTATAAATGAAATGCGCAATTAAGATAGACAAGTGTGGAAAGTTTGAAGCCTACCAGGTGAGGCATTGTCAAGGTATTGCGCAGTTTCTTTTTACAAGTATGAAATCGGCAAATTTTAGCTTACTCGACCTACTATCCATTCAAACCTTCCTCTAGGTAGAATACGCATACCACAAAGGTTTGAAGCCAATCAGAACAGTCGTTCTAAAGTCATCACACGTTAAATTCGGAGGAAGGAAAATCAGACCACCACTCTAGGTATCCCATTCTGCTGAATACCTAATACCCATACAAACTAATGTCTTGGATAACCCTGCCCATCGCTACCCACAGGACCAAAGCAATTACCTCTTTATCGAGTTGTTCTCAGCACAACCTCATCTTTGGAAATTCTAGCGCAACGTAGTCGCTGGAAATACTGTTATTGCCGCGCTGGAAAACACACAAACGAGAGAAATAACAGTAAGTTCGCCAACAACAGAGCCTTTGCCGTTTTAGGGCCCCTGGGAAATCTTAAATGTTTATTGCGGGAGAGGAATAATGTTGTCCACTTAGGAAAGTCTCGATCTATTCACCCGAGTGTTTTGTTGTGGTGGTGAGGGAAGAGATGTGGGGAGGTGGGGGATTTGTGGTGGTGAGGAACGGGATTTGTAGTGGTTAAGTGGGGGATTTGTAGTCGAGAAAATGTTCTTCGTGAAGTAAAGGATTTACAGAGGTCAGGTTTGTTTTAGTTAAGGAATGATTGTGTGGTGAAGGGAAGGGTGCGGTAGTGAAGAGAGGATTTTGGTGAAGGGATAGTTGTGGTGGTGAATAGAGACTTGTAGTAGTGAAGGGACGTTAGTGGTGAAGGGTAGTTCAAGGTGAAGGAATGGTTGATGTAGCGAAGGTAAGGTTGGGGTGAAGGGAGCGCTGTGAACAAGCAAGGGTTGCGGTGAAATGAGGATTGTGGTTGAGAAGGGATTGTAGTCGAGCAGATATATTTGTGGTTGTGAAGGGAGGGTTGCAATGGTGAAGGGAGTGTTGTGATGGTGAAGGCAGGGTTGCATTATGGCAACAATTACTACTAAATAAGCACCAAGCTGCATGATAGAATTGCCACATCAGTTTACTTAAATACCTGTGTTGATGTCCATGGATATGCTCGTCACGCATACTGCCTGCTTGGTATTTAAAACACCTGCTACCTACACCATATTCTTGTTTATGAGTATATCTCCTACATATCTGACTACACTACACTCTCGTTGCTGCTCTGTATTGACCCATATATGTATTATATACTCCTTGAATGACCTGAGGAATACTTCTTGGGCACCTGGCTCCATTATTCTCCCTTTAGTGCCATGGTTATACCCTCCACTCATCTTCAACCTATGCATATTATGTATTAAATCTCCTTTTATATATCCCCCCCTTTTCTTTCTCTTCCCCCCCATCCTTCACGACCCCTCTTTCACGACCTCCCTCCCCCATCGATCTCCCTCTTCACAAGTGTCGATCTGTGACAGATAATTTGACGCTGGTCGCTGCTGACACTGCTGCTCGTGGGCAACCCTGTGAGTCACTGAAGATCATTAGAAATCAGTGCTTTTCATGTAGATCATGGAGCACCTCGTAGGCGCTGTTATATCTAGAAAAAAATCCCCTGTAGGTGGATTAATCTTTCTTTGCGTATTTTTTGTTGGCTTTGGTTAAGTTATCCTAGCATAAAACAGTACATAAGAACGTCGGTTAGAATCCTTTCAGTGGAATAATGAATTCTACTTTGCAAATTAACGTCACCTTTTCAAGAGTCTTTAAATAGCACGTAAACACGCGTCTTCCCTAATAAGAGAGGTTGGAGAGAGTCGGGGGCCCCTGAGAGCCGTGTCTTCACCCATGACCTTCAGACTTCCGAGGACATCTCTTGCTGCATATTTTCTTCTGCAATATTCGTTGCGTTGTTTATCTCCTCGGTATCGCACAATAAATTATATTTTTTCCCTGATCTTATATTTCCCCTCCCAAAATATCTTGCATTTTCAAAATCTTATTATTTTTGTAAATAATAATCATACTTTTTCCCCTGATCATATATTTTCAACTCAGTGTATATTTCCTCTAATCTTTTATTCTGTTTTGAAACTCAACATTCAGTTCTAATTAGTTTTGTCTCAGTAAAATTTATTTTACAGCTTTCACTCCAAGTGTTCTGTTTACTGTCTTACTATTGCTGCTGTGACTGTGCCGACTGTCTTACTAATACTGCTGTTGTGTCTACTGTCGTGCTGTTACTGTCTATTGTATTACTAATTTTGCTGTTATTGTGTTTACTGTCTTACTAATGCTGCTGTTTTTGGCTACCGTCTTATAATTCTGCTGTTATTTCTATCTTCTTACTAATGCTGCTGTTACTGTCTACTGTCTTAAAAACACAACTGGCACTACTTTCTTACTAATACTACAGTAGACAGTACTGTTTTCACAGTATTACTATCACTGTTGTCACTATTGTACTGTCGTGGTATAATTACTGTCACCAAGACACATTGCTATTATTACTGCTCCCACTTAAACTGCTCCCACTAAGTGTATTTATAGTCTTTCTATTACTCTTGTCCCTATATGTGTCTGCTACTTTTCCTCCTTAGATCTTAACCTGACAGGGGTTAATTATCCCTGAGAGATAATTTAGATCTTTTTCTAAGACTACTAAGGTATCTTATTATTATCACGAACAACAAAGTCCTTTTTTGCTAGTTTAAGGAGTAATAATCAATGCCAATAAGGTTATGAACCTCTCCTGTCACTTCTCACATCTAATTCTAAAGCTAAACTACAGCTACAAGGCTGTTTTACTTGCTAATACCGCTTCTTCCACGACTTTTGCTCTCGGAAGTTTGATAATTAAAACTAGCAATAATGACATGTCTCGCATCAAGGATGTTTTGTCTGTGAACAAACTCCCACTGTCTTCCCTGACACCTGTTGTCTGTTTTCCATTGTTTAGGTCTGTGTCTCGTTTCTTCAAATCCTGTGCTGTTTCAGTCTGTTTATTATGAAGGTGACCGCCCCCCTTTTTTCAATTCTATTCTACTACTACCTTCTTACATGATGTTTATCTAAACTATTGTCGGATGGTCATTTTGGGTTCTAAAAAGACTGTTTAACTGGTAATTTTCTCAGCTCTAAATAAAAGTCTACGAAGGTAAATAGTGCATTTTACAGGTTTTCGTACTTGAAGCGCTGGTCCTTCAAGACCAAATGTGATGTAAGTTAAGATCCACTGGTCTTAAAACACCACAAGAAGGATCAAGCATTTACCATTCCTCAAAGCAATACACGCTTTCTTAATTCTGCCGGAAAATATTTAACCCCATGATAACAGGTAGAGGAGATGGAACAAGAGTAGGGAACTAGGGAAAACTAATATTTTATTGATGGAAGACAATATTACAGCCCCATTTCCATACCAAGTTCTTAACCGATTTAGAGTTTGATGAATATAGGCAACAGCTGTGAAGATGAATGTTCAAACGACTGTCGCTCCCCAGGTATTAATCCTGTGTCTGTTCGTGTTGCATACTAGTCCCGGGCGATGGTAGATACAAGTGATGATAGAGGTGACGAACTTTGAAAACTCACTTTTTTTCCTGTTATATTATCTTAGAAATGTGGTTAGCTGCTGTTACCATGAAAATCACGACGTTTAAGAGCAGCAGAAAATCGTTCACAGAACTAACAAGTCTTCACTCCATCCATTCTTCTAGGATACTGTGAGCTCTCACCTTACTCACATTTGGTCATCCCTTGCTTCTAGATTACAGTCAACTTTGACTCACTCACCTCACTCATGCTGAGTCATCCTTGTAGGTTAATGCGAACCTTTTCTGGGTATTTACAATACTTTGTATACGGTATGAAATGTATCTATTATAAATTATTCTACCTCCGATACATCTAAGATACATCCATCTTCGTTGCAGTAGATGGTTTGATTGCGTTCCTTTCATGTAGCCTTTTCTGTAGCCTTTTCTGTAGCCTTTTCTGTAGACTTTTCTGTAGCCTTTTCTGTGACCTTTTCTGTGGCCTTTTCTGTCGCCTTTTCTGTCGCCTTTTCTGAAGCCTTTTCTGTAGCCTTTTCTGTGGCCTTTTCAGTGGCCTTTTCTGTAGCCTTTTCTGTGGCCTTTTCTGTAACCTTTTCTGTGGTCTTTTCTGTAGCCTTTTCTGTAGCCTTTTCTGTAGCCTTTTCTGTGGCCTTTTCTGTAGCCTTTTCTGTGGCCTTTTCTGTAGCCTGCTCTGGTATTTTTCTTCAGTAATCCTCAAGATACGTCAGTGGATCCAGTCTTATGGTGATGACTCCAAACTACCCACAATTTCACTACTCAGTCCAGGTCTTTTCTCATTTCAAACTGAGTCTTACGTTTTGCACATTACTTCTCTTATATTTAAGTGCATTTGTCTCTGTATTACTTGTAATAGGGTGAAATTCAATTGTATTTAGAACACACATTTTCGCTTACATTACAGGAATCTTAAGCTGGCTACGCAAGCTGTCCTTCGAACATTTTGATATATACCTAGTTGGATGAATCGTATTGTAACCAGCTGGCCTAGTGGCTAGCGCGTCGGTCTGGAGTTTTATGACCATACCGCCCGTGATATGGTTTCTGATATATCTATTTAATTTTCTATCCATCTATTAGCCATTACTACTATCCGAATTTTTAAATAAATTATTTTAAGCGCAAAACCCATATGGATCATTCAGCGAAATACGTGGTGGAGGCTTGATCCTCCGTCTGATGAACGCGAGATAGACGCGATTTTAATTGGTGTAAAAAAATGAAAAGAATCCATAAAAGATATTTCGGTTCAGCGTAATTGAGCTGTGCTGTGCCACTGTGACAATTCTTCAGATTAATGCTCGCCTCTGGTAAACAATTCCCTCCTCGAGGGGAAGTTTCACTTGTGAGTGGAATAATACCTGATATCTCAGGTGCTTTTTAATTAGTAGCCTCCTATTACAAAGCTACAACTCTCTCTCTCTCTCTCTCTCTCTCTCTCTCTCTCTCTCTCTCTCTCTCTCTCTCTCTCTCTTGCACAGAAACTTGCAACTTATTCCCTTCTTGCTTATATTGACACAGATTCTCACTATAGATTATATTCATGAATGATGGATCTATTTGCCTTCAAGAAGGGGTAACTAATTTTTTTTATAGACAGTTACTATGCTTCACTTATAATTCTCTCTTCCTCTCTCCCTCTTTCTCTCTCTCTCTCTCTCTCTCTCTCTCTCTCTCTCTCTCTCTCTCTCTCTCTCTCTCTCTCTCTCTCTCTCTTCTCTCTCTCACACACACACACACACACACACACACACACACGAGGAGAGGTTAAGGGAAATCGACCTGACGACACTGGAGGACAGGAGAGATATGGGGGACATGATAACGACATATAAAATATTGAGAGGAATTGACAAGGTTGACAGAGACATAATGTTCCAGAGATGGGACACATCAACAAGGGGACACAGTTGGAAGTTGAAGAATCAGATGAATCACAGGGACGTTAGGAAGTATTTCTTCAGTCACAGAGTGGTCGGGAAGTGGAATAGTTTGGGAAGCGATGTAGTGGAGGCAGGTTCCATACATAGCTTTAAGAAGAGATATTATAAAGCTCATGGCGCAGGGAGAGTGACCAAGTACCGACCAGTGAAGAGGCGGGGCCAGGAGCTATGACTCGACCCCTGCAACCACAACTAGGTGAGTACACACACACACACATGAAGAGTTCTGTCACTAAACACTTCACTCACGATACATTATGAGGAAATCGTAAATCAGTCATGGAAAAATACTCAAACTTGTTTCAGTGTCTGGCGTTTCCCGT
Source organism: Cherax destructor (assembly GCA_009830355.1). Lineage (NCBI taxonomy): Eukaryota > Metazoa > Arthropoda > Malacostraca > Decapoda > Parastacidae > Cherax > Cherax destructor. Next base: position 129,462 of record WNWK01000348.1, read on the forward strand.
AACCGTAGCTTCCTGTAGCTCATGCTCACACGAGGTATAGTAGCTGGTCCTCAGAATCCCCAGTTCACATGAGTATCAGCTTAGGTCCCTCAACAGACCTAGAGGTAAGTTAACCCTTCAGAGAGGTTCAGAAGCTTGTGATTAACAATTTCAATAAGACTCAAATGGTGTAGATGAATACACTGAAGCCTCCAAAGGCCAAGAACTGTAGATCAACACCCGATAGATCCACAAGGCTACAAGCCGAGAGGCTCAGAAGAGCCAAGAGGTAGAGATGAATCCAGCCACTGGTGTACTCGAAGATGAATCACTTACTGAAATCTGGCAGGTTACCTCCGTAGAGTTCTGTGTGATATCTTGAACCTGAGGTCTTTGGAAACTGGTTTTCGGGAAAATACATGTCTCCGTTTTATTATGATAACAATAGAATAGTGTTAATTGATAAAATTTATAGTTACATAATGTTGTAGGTGATCATACCGACGCATACCACTGTAAAAAAAAAATTCTAATTTGTTATAGGTTTTAGGTACAACAGTTGAAATAAATTATGACACCTTAAATTTACATAATTTATGAAAGCCTAGTGTCCATTAAAATCACAACCTTCCTCTAAGGAGGAAGACACCGACGTTAAAAAGATGGAATCAATGTGAAAGTATTCTCTCGTAGCGCCGGGACGACCATCTTAGTTTACGAAGCAACATTAGCAAATTGGAACCTACTCCAAGCCTCTCTCTGAACAAGACACACCAGCTTTAAAAGTGTGTAGGTCATAAGAAAAATATTCTTCACATATTGTGCGGAAATTAATATCCGCGTTTAATGACGTTTCTTAGATTTTTGTTTGTTGGTTTATTGGCAGTGTGTAATTATGTACTTTGAGGCATCGTTTAAATTGTCAGGTTTTTCGAAAGAATCATTCTCTAGATAATGCACAGGTGGGTGGCTTAAGGCCCGATTAACCTTCCTATGGTGTAGAAATATACCTAGTTGGCCCAGTGGCTTACGCGACGGTCTGGAGTTTTGACTATCTGACCGCGGGTTCGAACCCCACTCGTTGTATGGTTTAACGGTACTCTCGGTTTACATCTAAAAACCGGGGTTCGCTCCCTGAGCGGAAACCTTGGCTGTGTTTACTTAAACCAGTTGCCCCAATAAATAGTTACCTGGTTATCCGACTGATAATGTGGCATCTCAGAGGTGGAGTTAGTATACCTTAGAATAATCTTCGATCTAAAATAAACTGACGATAGTAGCTTTTAGCAATAAAATTCAACAGTGAAGAAAAATTCCCATATTTTTAAATAATAAGATTCTCAAACAGGAATCTCCACAGTCCGTCTAGAAGTAAAACTTGCAAGATATTCTAAATTTCAAAGATTAAGCTAATTATTTTGATATAAAAAATAGCCATGAAAAAGAGAAACCTGTGCAAAGAGCTTGATGCTGATGAGAAAAAGCTTTCTCAAATTATTAACGAAAACCCTTGAGGTAGGAAAAACAAAAAATAATTTCAAGCAATACACAGTTTGCGGTTACACGAGACTCAGCTGTGTTCACTAACGTTGATGTTCATACATATCGTTCAAACGAGAGACTCAGCTGTGTTCACTAACGTTGATGCTCATACATATCGTTCAAAGTCTCCAGCCATCGTGTATGATAATTTTTTTAAGTATGGGGCAAATACGTCACATAGACGCATTGTGGTCAAACAAGACTACGGACGTAAGAAGACTTAGATTTACGCAGGTGGTGGCAGTGTTAAGTGAACCTGGTCTATACGCAGTGAGTCATCTGTTGATAACGTCACCGAAATTGGCAGAAAATCCTTTGAGTCTGGAGTCGTACGTTGGCCTGACGGGTGATTGATGTCATGGTATGTCAACGTACAGGAGCTGACTGGGGTACCTCTCATACCCCAGGCCCTGAATAGACCCCTATACATTTAGCCCTTTCCCGAAATGTTTTTTTATTAATCTGTATGTTTATATTATAAACATAGCTGTTAATTAAAATATAAACATTTAATTGCTGGACCAGTCACAATAAGTTAAATGTACAGATATAAATTGTTAGGCGGTGTTGTGGAAGGGAAAATTTTGGTTGCTTCTAATATTGGTTGGATGGGTTTACAAGTATGTGTGGTTTGGTGCGAGTTGGACCTGCCTAGTATAAGCCAATAGGCCTACATCAATGTTTCTTCATTCTTATGTTCGTAAACGTCAATACGATCAAGATCATAAACAATTAAGGGAAAATGCTTAAAGTTAATTTTTGGAGTTAATGGGTTTTGTTGATGCTGGGAAAAGTTAAACCTGTATAACTCAAAAAAATTCTAGGGAATTTTCCTAACATCACTATGACTCGTGTGTGTGTGTGTGTGTGTGTGTGTGTGTTGTAAACAGATTCGATCTTTGGAAGAAAAGGATAGGCTTAACTCCTTGGCTCAAGAGCTCACCGGCATCAGAGAACATCCCATGACGGGTATGCTAAATAGGAATAATTACGAACTATGTACCTGAAGCGAAAAATTTGCTACACTAGCAACTAATGAATGTTGCCACGCGGCTGTCTCTTTTGATAGCCGCTACACACTATACCAGACGGCAAGCCAGTGAGGCCGATATGTGAGCAAGCCAGTGAGGCCGAGATGTGAGGAAGCCAGTGAGGCCGAGATGTGAGGAAGCCAGTGAGGCCGAGATGTGAGGAAGCCAGTGAGGCCGAGATGTGAGGAAGCCAGTGAGGCCTCGATGTGAGGAAGCCAGTGAGGCCGACATGTGAGGAAGCCAGTGAGGCCGAGATGTGAGGAAGCCAGTGAGGCCGAGATGTGAGCAAGCCAGTGAGGCCGAGATGTGAGCAAGCCAGTGAGGCCGAGATGTGAGCAAGCCAGTGAGGCCGAGATGTGAGCAAGCCAGTGAGGCCGAGATGTGAGCAAGCCAGTGAGGCCGAGATGTGAGCAAGCCAGTGAGGCCGAGATGTGAGCAAGCCAGTGAGGCCGAGATGTGAGCAAGCCAGTGAGGCCGAGATGTGAGCAAGCCAGTGAGGCCGAGATGTGAGCAAGCCAGTGAGGCCAAGATGTGAGCAAGCCAGTGAGGCAGAGATGTGAGCAAGCCTCCGGGACGGATGCTGTGTTGTACACACGCAAGCCGGCACCGGTGACTTCGGCAGAGCAGGCAGGCAGGCAGGCAGGCAGGCAGGCAGGCAGGCAGGCAGGACGGTCTTCAACAGGAAACCTTTCTGCCTCCAGTTCGAACAACCCACAACACAGCAGGTGCCCAGCAACTCAAAGTTCTTGAGAGAAGTCGCTGCCCAGGAGACAGAAACACAGTATCAGTGTCTGATACTTGACCGGCAGTATGGCGGATGCTTACTTTGTGACGTCAGATGAAATCTCTCTGTAGGTATCCCCTAACGGGGATACCTAATTAAAATATCAATTCATGTAATCAGCAGCAATGGTAATTAATTCCTTGTTATGGCACCATTGTAGCTGATTAACCTGTGAATGTGCCAGTAATAAACCTGTTTTGATCCTGTTTCCTATATTAAAACAAAAATTAGTTTTAACGTTTATCGCAAAAAATGTGTGAAAAGGGCGAAACTTTTTGCAACGCCACGAGACTTCTTGAAACTGCCTGAAAATGAGTACATTTCTCGAAACTTGGTAAAACTGCATGAAATGTCTCGAAATTGAGTGAAACGTATCGAAACTGCATGCAACGTTTCTATAAGTGAGTGAAACTTTTCAAAGCCGTGAAACGTTTTTACGAAGCTGCTTGAAACTTGCTAATATTCCAAGTCTTCAGATAAACCTACATATAAAATTGATCTTACATATTTTTACTCCAGAGAAAACACCAGAGCTTAACGTGGCGGCGTTGTTTCCTCATGAGAGCATCCCAGCTGCACCCCAGCTGCATCCCAGCTGCACCCCAGCTGCTGTAGCCCTGAGTTTGTACACAAACTCTTACTTTCTCTCTCTCTCTTTCTCTCTTTTCCTTTCTTTTTTCTCTTTTTCTTTTTCCCTATTTTTCTTTTTCTCGCTCTCACACACACATACCCCAACACACACACCCCCCTACACACACACATCCCAACACACACACCCTACACACACACCCCTACACACACACCCTACACACACACCCCTACACACACACCCCTACACACACACACACCCCTACACACACACATGCCTACATCCACCCCTACACACACACCCCTACACACACACCCCCCTACATACACCCCTACACACACACATCCCAACACACCCCTACACACACACCCCGTTACCTTAACAAGGAATCGTTCAAGACACTGTACACCGTGTACGTCAGGCCCATACTAGATTATGCAGCACCAGTCTGGAACCCACACCTGGTCAAGCACGTCAAGAAATTAGAGAAAGTGCAAAGGTTTGCGACAAGGCTAGTTCCACAGCTCAGGGGAATGCCCTATGAAGAAAGGTTGAGGGAAATAGGACTAACAACACTGGAGGACAGAAGGGTTAGAGGAGACATGATAACGACATACAAAATATTGCAGGGAATCGACAAGGTAGATAGTGACAGGATGTTCCAGAGAGGGAACACAGAAACAAGGGGACACAAATGGAAGGTGAAGACTCAGATGAGTCAAAGGGATGTTAGGAAGCACTTCTTCAGCCATAGAGTAGTTAGGAAGTGGAATAGTCTAGCGAACGATATAGTGGAGGCGGGAGCAGAGACCCAGTAGCGGACAGCGAAGAGGCGGGGCCAGGAGCTGAGTCTCGACCCCTGCAACCACAATTAGGTGAGTACAATTAGGTGAGTACACACACCCCTACACACACACACACCCCTACACACACACACCCCTACACACACACCCCTACACACACACACCCCTACACACACACACACACACCCCTACACACACACCCCTACACACACACCTACCTTCCTTCCTTTCGTTACCTACCTACCTTCACCTAGCTATTCCTTTCTGCTCTCAGCATCACATAGTTAAAGCTTGCGGTGCTTCCCGTCACAACTTCATCACGCACCAACACAACCTCCAAACAACACACATGTGCAACAGTTAGGTATCTTTATTCCGAAAGGTTTCATCTACACAGTAGGCTTCTTCAGCCGAATACAGAGGCAGCATCAAAGCAGTAGAGATGTATAGACGATGTAATCAATCCATCCTCCTTATGATGCCTCCTCTGTACTAGACTGAAGAAGCCTTCATTCCAAAATCCTTCCTACATTTCTAAAGCAATTGCACAAGCAGTATTAAAGTTGCTATTGCAATAAGAACTCCCAAAGACCTAACTAGGACTAAGGTCATGAATAATGTCGTGTTTATAAGGAGGATGAGTTGTATATATCAGCTGCTGTGTTTACGTTATTGTGTCTGAGGTGGAAGTCAAAACAGCTTCAAGGAATGCAAGTTTGGTGTTGCTAGGGATCCTTGTCCACTAAATAGGGATAACTCAGCTTGTTGAAAACGGTATATAGTTGTGAGTGTTGTTCTCGTGGGTGTGTTGTGGGTGTTCTCGTGGGTGTGTTGTGGGTGTTCTCGTGGGTGTGTTGTGGGTGTTTTCTCGTGGGTGTGTTGTGGGTGTTGTTCTCGTGGGTGTGTTGTGGGTGTTGTTCTCGTGGGTGTGTTGTTGGTGTTCTCGTGGGTGTGTTGTGGGTGTTGTTCTCGTACCGGTGTATTTGTGCATACGAAGTACACATTTTTATACTGGGCTGTATAAGTCCCAGTTTGCCAATAATGTAAAGCAAATTTATTTTGATTTCCTTCCAATTGTTACCTGTATTTACCATGTTGAAGAGTAACGCGAATTTGCAACAGCTGGATATCTTTATTGATTGAAAATGCTCCACCTACCCAGTAGGCCTATACACAAATAACCCGCACATAGCAGAGAGGAGCTTACGACGACGATTTCGTCCTACTGGAGCCATTTATAAAGTCAACAACAGGATAGTGAGAGGAAAGCCTGTATAGATATAGTGAAGCTAGCATGTAGAGACGGTAGAGTGCGAAGAAAGCTGGTAGTATATGAGGAGTAGAAGTAGTGGTAAGAAGGATAAGGCTGTGTAGTGGTAGTCAAGGTTAGTAAGTAAGGCTGGTAGTGGTAGAAGTAAGGCTGGTAATGGAGAGTGGTAGTGGTAGAGGAAAGTATTAGAGTAAGCTGGTAGTGGTAGAAGTAAGGCTGGTAGTGGAAGTGGTAGTGGTAGAGGTAAGGCTGGTAGTGGTAGAAGTCCAAGTGGAAGTGGTAGTGGTAGAGGTAAGGCTGGTAGTGGTAGAAGTAAGGCTGGTAGTGGTAGTGGTAGAGGTAAGGCTGGTAGTGGTAGTGGTAGAGGAAGGCTGGTAGTGGTAGAGGTAAGGCTGGTAGTGGTAGAGGTAAGGCTGGTAGTGGAGTGGTAGAGGTAAGGCTGTGGTAGTGGTAGAGTAAGGCTGTTAGTGGTAGTGGTAGAGGTAAGGCTGGTAGTGGTAGAGGTAAGGCTGGTAGTGGTAGAGGTAAGGCTGGTAGTGGTAGTGGTAGAGGTAAGGCTGGTAGTGGTAGTGGTAGAGGTAAGGCTGGTAGTGGTAGTGGTAGAGGTAAGGCTGGTAGTGGTAGTGGTAGAGGTAAGGCTGGTAGTGGTAGAGGTAAGGCTGGTAGTGGTAGAGGTAAGGCTGGTAGTGGTAGTGGTAGAGGTAAGGCTGGTAGTGGTAGAAGGTAAGGCTGGTAGTGGTAGGAGGTAAGGCTGGTAGTGGTAGTGGTAGTGAGGTAAGGTGGCTGGTAGTGGTAGAGGTAAGGCTGGTAGTGGTAGTAGGTAGGTGGTAAGTAGCTGGTAGTGGTAGAGGTAAGGCTGGTAGTGGTAGGAGAGTAAGGCTGGTAGTGGTAGGGTAAGGCTGGTAGGGTAAGGCTGGTAGTGGTAGAGGTAAGGCTGGTAGTGGTGAGTGGTAGAGGTAAGGCTGGTAGTGGTAGTGGTAGAGGTAAGGCTGGTAGTGGTAGAGGTAAGGCTGGTAGTGGTAGTGGTAGAGGTAAGGCTGGTAGTGGTAGTGGTAGAGGTAAGGCTGGTAGTGGTAGTGGTAGAGGTAAGGCTGGTAGTGGTAGAGGTAAGGCTGGTAGTGGTAGTGGTAGAGGTAAGGCTGGTAGTGGAAGTGTGAAGTAGGAAGAGAATTAGGTGGAACAAAAAATAGAAAAAAGGAGGCAAAAGAGGAGGAGCCAAAGGTAGCAGGGAAGAAAGCAGTAGTAGTCAAAGTGGAGCAATGCGTATTGTACGCATTGTGTATTGTTCCAGTCACGGTATTGTGCCTGGAACAGCAAGGTTAAGTGACAATTCTACAGCGTCTTTAGGTTTCGGGTTGTTTCACCGACGAACAAATTATCACATGCAGATAAAAAGCTGTAAATCACTGAAACAGAACGAAACTTAAAGAAGCGACTGAATGAGCACTTGTACAGGTGCAGATGTGATAATGTAAATAATGGTGGTCTGTCACAGATTAATTCCATTAATCTTGAAGGCAGCCGAACTTAGCTATCTTGAAGCTTAAACCAATCACACACACCAAGATTTGTACTCCTGCCGCCGCCGCCGCCGCCGCTGCTGCTGCTGCTGCCGCTGCCGCTGCCGCCGCCGCCGCCGCCACTTCTGCTGCCGCTACTTCTGCTGCTGCCGCTACCGCTGCCGCCACTTCTGCTGCAGTTACTACTTACCACCACTTTTGTTGTTATTACTACTACACCACCACTACTACTAACACCACTACTACTACACCACCATTGTGTTAGCTTCTTTGATTATAATAAATTCTACTACCACTACTACTGTTACTACTACCACTGCTGCTGTTACTACTACATACTACTGTTACTCTACTGCACTGTCTACTACACTGCTACTTTCTACACCACTGCTACTGTACTACCATCACTCTGTGTTTAGCCTACTCACCCCTACTGCTAATTCTCCATCACCACTACTACTGTTACTACTACCACCACTACTGCTACTGTTAGCACCACCACCACTACTGCTACTGTTACTACCACCACCACTACTGCTACTGTTACTACCACCACCACTACTGCTACTGTTACTACCACCACCACCACTACTGCTACTGTTACTACCACCACCACACTGCTACTGTTACTACCACCACCACCACTACTGCTACTACCACCACCACTACTGCTTCTGTTACTACCACCACAACCACTACTGCTACAGTTACTACCACCACCACTACTGCTACTGTTACTACCACCACCACCAAGACTACTGCTACTACCACCACCAGCACTACTACTACTACCACCACTACTGCTACTGTCACCACCACCACTACTGCTACTGTTACTACCACCACCACCACACTACTGCTACTGTTACTACCACCACACTACTACTGCTACTGTTACTACCACCACCACCACTACTGCTACTGTTACTACCACCACCACTACTGCTACTGTTACTACCACCACTACTGCTACTGTTACTACCACCACCACTACTACTGCTACTGTCACCACCACCACTACTGCTACTGTTACTACCACCACCACCACTACTGCTACTGTTACCACCACCACTACTGCTACTACCACCACCACTACTGCTCCTACCACCACCACTACTGCTACTGTTACTACCATCACCACCACCACCACTGCTACTGTTACTTCCACCACCACCACCATGTTTCACCACCACCACCACCACTGCTACTGTTACTACCATCACCGCCACTACCACCACCACCACCACCACCACCACTGCTACTGTTACTACCACCACCACACCTACTTACTACCACCACCACCACTCACTGCTACTGTTACTCACACCACCACCACTGCACTACGTTCACCACCACCACCACCACTGCTACACACCACCACCACCACTGTACTGTTACTACCACCACCACCACTGCACTGTTACTACCACCACCACCACTACTCACTACCACCACTACCACCACCACACTACCACCACCACCACACTGCTACTGTTACTACCATCACCACCACCACTCACCCTACCACCACCACCACCACAATGCCACCTGTACACCACCAACCACCACCACTGCTACTGTTACTACCATCACCACCACCCACTACTGCTACTGTTACTACCCACCACCACCACCACTGCTACTGTTCTACCATCACCAACCACCACTGCTACTGTTACTACCACCACCACTGCTACTGTTACTACCACCACCACCACCACTGCTACTGTTACTACCACCACCACCACCACTGCTACTGTTACTACCACCACCACCACTGCTACTGTTACTACCATCACCACCACCACTGCTACTGTTACTACCATCACCACCGCCACCACCACTGCTACTGTTACTACCACCACCACCACTACTACTGCTACTGTTACTACCCCCACCACCACCACTGCTACTGTTACTACCACCACCACAACTGCTACTGTTACTACCACCACCACCACCACTGCTACTGTTACTACCACCACCACCACCACCACTGCTACTGTTACTACCACCACCACTGCTACTGTTACTACCACCACCAACACCACCACTGCTACTGTTACTACCACCACCACCGCCGCCACCACTGCTACTGTTACTACCACCACCACCACTACTGCTACTGTTACTACCATCACCACCACCACTGCTACTGTTACTACCACCACCACCACCACCACCACTGCTACTGTTACTACCACCACCACCACCACTGCTACTGTTACTACCACCACCACCACCACTGCTACTGTTACTACCACCACCACCACCACTGCTACTGTTACTACCACCACCACCACCACTGCTACTGTTACTACCACCACCACTACCACTGCTACTGCTACTACCACCACCACCACCACTGCTACTGTTACTACCACCACCACCACTACTGCTACTGTTACTACCACCACCACCACCACTGCTACTGTTACTACCACCACCACCACCACTGCTACTGTTACTACCACCACCACCACTGCTACTGTTACTACCACCACCACCACTACTGCTACTGTTACTACCACCACCACCACTACTGCTACTGTTATTACCACCACCACCACCACTGCTACTGTTACTACCATTACCACCACCACTGCTACTGTTACTACTAAAAAAATATACCCGAATAAACTCTTTAATTTTCCTAGGTATATGTACCTTGCTTCTGAGCAGCTGGTTGCAGGTTAGCCTGTCCATCTGGACAGCTGGTGATATTCTGCTTTGTCGCTACTTACCTGGAGGTCCCTGCAGGTCCCTGCAGGTCCCTGCAGATCCACGTTAGAGAGTTTGTGATTCTCTCAATACGGCATCAACAGCTTGAGATTAATTAAGGTCATGATCTCTACTCCGTTTCCTGCCCCGAAGATCCTGGCTCCCAATTTCTTGCTCCTCTGCTTCTAACGTGGTTCCAAACAGGTCTCTCATCTCTCCAGTGAAAAGTCATTTTTACTTGCATCTTGCATCTTGATCTCTGCTGTCTTGCAATATCTGCTCTGCAACAACTTTCTTTTACATTTTCTTTGCTATTCCCTTTTAAATTCCACTTGCATTCAGCTAGTATTTTATTTTCATTCACTTTGTATTCCTCTTGATACTTAAGCTTATTGCTGCTAGCTATTGGTATTATATAATTATTTCTTTACGGCGTAGAATCGCTGAAAAAAAATATAGGCCACGGAATAAAGGGTTTCAAAACAGACAAAATATAATTAAAAATAAAGTGGTATGAAATACATAAAAAAGGGGGGATGTAAAATAAATTGATAAAAGAGAAATGTGAAAATATAAATACAAATTTATATACAATAAAGAGATCGATAAAAGAGATTCAATACAAAGAGAAATAAAGCAAAATATAAATGGAGGCCATACCAAGAGCCCCACAATAATGAGTTAGGAAATAAAGGGATGTAAAATAGACATGTATACAAAATAACGAAAAAAATAGTGTTATAGAATAGAGATGCATGATGCAACATCACTCTGGTAAATTTATGAAGCCACTCAGTTAATAATTACAAATTATATTGACTAAACCTGGCAGATTATTATTTTCCGTCAGGTTTGTTTTTTAGACAAACAATTTCTTGTTGACCTGCAAACTAAATAATTATTTTAGCCTTGTATACAAGTATGTATGTATTAAGATTATATATATAATGTCGTGCCGAATAGGTAAAACTGATCATTTAGGAAGAACTCAATTAAAATTAAGTAATTTCTAAAATTTACTCTTATACGTTTAAAGATGTATTATTTTCATTTATGTTAATGTAAAAATTACTAATTTTGTACCAAAAGACCTTAGAAAACTTACCTAACCTTATTATAACAAGCGCAATTTAATTTAGCCTAATCCAACTAGATATATTTTAGATAAGTTTACAATAATTTAATAAACAAACACAAGGAAATATTTTTTCGTTAGGTTCAGAATGATTTTTTTATACACAGAGTTTGACAATGTTAGGTTAAAGATTCCTAACTTTATTGACAAGCTAACAGCTGTTACCTATATCAGCTTATTTAAAAGCCCTTTTGTATTGTTTTGAAACATAAATTAGGCAACAGGATGAAGTTGGAGCTATCTGTGGGCCAGCATTTTCATTTGATCAAATGACTCTATTTCTTTGATATTATGCTGTATGAACATGTTCCAGACTCGAGTCATGCTGGGATAGATGAGCTCAGATAAAGTGATGTTCTGGAGAAGGGTACAGTCAGTGTAGTTGCTGCTTGCTGCTGCCCGTCTTGTGGTGTAGAAGCTCACTTCTCGCTGTCCTCGAAGTGGAGACAAGTGTGGTACTTTGACAATATTGGCCTTGTACATAACAGTAAGACCACCCACATCCCTCCTGTGTTGAAATGACAGATCTATCCAGGATGGGTCCAGGTGAGAGATGAGGCGTCTTGCTTTGTTCTCCACTGTCAATAAGTCGCAGATGAGAGGGAGCAGGCAATCCAAGAAAGTGGAGCATACTCAAGGTGTGAGCATGCTCGTGCCTCGTACAGAATATTGCAACCTTGCCAGGTCAACGTGGTTCCTCATGGTCATTTTGGAGTCGAATTTCACCCCAAGGATATCAACTTCATCCCCAGTTACCAACACTCTTCCATTCATTCTTACCACTGCTCCAGCATTACCATCATGGTACTTAGAGACCATCATTTGTGTTTTCTCAAATGTTACCTGCCATCGGTTTCCCCAGGCTGATATAGCTCTTAGCTGGTGATTGATGTAGCTTAGAGCAGCTGGCATTTCTTCTCTTGGATAAGTAAATGTCAGAGTACAGTCGTCTGCATATGCATGGGATTCTGGGATGAGATGAAGGTCATTGAAGTAGACGTTCCATATAATGGTCCAGAACGCTTCTCTGGGAACACTTGTCCTAATAGGATGTCTTGCTGACTCTGTCCCATTGAGAAGTACACTGAGAGATCTACCTTAAAGGTAATCACTGAGGAGACATAGTGTAGAGCCTGCAATTCCCAGTGCTTGCAGTTTTGTCAAGAGGCCCTGGTGCCACACTCGGTCGAAAGCACCAGGAATGTCCACTACTACCACACAGCTGACTTTGGATTCAACCAGTGACTGGTGCCACTTAGTGGAGAGGTTAACAGATCAGCAGCAGAGTAACCTTTTCTGAAGCCATATTGACGGTCACAAAGAAGTGAGTGGTAGTCAAAAAACTCTGTCATTTGTCTTGAGATTATTGTCTCAAGGATCTTACCAGTGATTGACAGGAGTGACACTGGTCTGTAGTTGCTTATTTCTGCTCTGCTCTTCTTTTTGTGCACAGGGACTACATTTGCCTCTTTCCACAGAGAAGGCAATTAACAAGTTACTTTTGAATCAAATTCTCTTTAGGTGATATTTGTAGCAAACAATTCTTTTACAGTATTCAGGAGGAAGAGTTTTACCTCTAGTGCAGACTGTGAGGACCCACAGTCTCGAAGTCGATTAAAATAAGTATAGGAAAAGTATTTGGATTTCTTCCTGTGGTCATCTGAATGTTTCTTTTCCATTATTCCATCTCTCTTAAATGAACAATTGGCATATTTTATCATGTTAAATGGCACACGAAGTTTGATGATACAAAGATGGTGGAATGTAAAATACAAATGTATAGAAAGAACGAGAATGATACAGTGATGGTTGTAGTATAAAATAGAAAAGGATATATTGAAGTATACGTTGATGATTCAAAGAATATAAAATACAATAGGATAGAAGGATATATTATGAGTATACGGGTGTGTATCAGCATTGTGCAGTATTTCATAAGAGAAGTATTAGGTAGGTAATACCCTGGGATATTCACTGCTCAAGACTCACCTCCTTAGTGTCGCTTCCTGAAATACCATCATTAGATCAGTGTCTCCTCAGTGTACATTGTGTTGGGTTGGGTTAAATTTAGTTGTAATATTTTTTTTTGGTTTGTTTGACATGAGGTGGGATGGGTTAGGTCGGGGTTAGGTTAGGTTGGATTCAATAATTCAATAAGGGTCGTTTTTTAATTATTTCTCCTCGAGACAAAAAAAATTCCCCAGTTTTCACAATATAATCATTTATCTTGCACAAGATAACTAACATTGCACACTTTTCATTACAAATTTTCACGGAACTCAATTACGCTCGTACCCGGAGGTTGTTACGGGGGTCAACGCCCCCCGCGACCCGGTCCTCGACTAATATGTATACAAACATTTTTGGCAGACGTAATGAAAATGCAGTTTGAGTGATGTGTTGATAGTTTCTTTGTGCTTAAAGTATTGATTGTCTTTGAGGGGAGACGAGGGGAAGAGCGAAGTTATTGTATTTTCTTCGTGTCTTCTCGTTATTGTTGTTGTCTTCACTACTAATACTTTACTACTTGCTGTTGTTAACAACCTCTTTCCTGCTTGTAGTTTCTGCTTCTCCCTCTTTGTTGATTCTGTTGCTCTTTTGTTCTGATGTCTCTTTCTCCTTCTCCTCTTCCTCTTTTTTCTCCTCTCCTCCTCTTTCTCCTCCTCCCACTACACCATCTATCTCCTAACCATGACCTACCCATCTGTCTCCTCCATTCTCTAGCCATCTGTCTTCTCCAAATCCTCCCCTCCTACCCATCTGTCTCTTCCACCATCTCCCACCCATCTCCTACCCATCTGTCTATCATCTCTTACCCATCTCTATTTACCCATCCGTCTCTACCATCATCTCCTTCTCATCGATCTCCTTCATAATCAGCTCCTGCCAATATGTCTCCTGGGCTCTCTCCTACACAGGTCACCTCAGTTAAGTGCTGCGGCTCTTCTCTCTCATTACTTGTTATATATGTCTCCTCCACCACCATCTCCCTTCACCATACATTGCCTCCAACAATTCATCCTAACCATCTGTTTCCACCAACCCACCTGGCTCCTCGACCACCTCCATCTGCCTATCGTTTACTTCACCTTCTGCCCCTCCATCTTCCCTTCCACGACAACCACCCGCCTATCTTTCTCCTACCCATCTATGTCCACCTATCTATTGCTGTCTATCACTGTCTCCACTCTCAGGCTGCTTTCTCAAATTTCTTTTGCTATTTTTTATTTCTTGACTTCCTTCTTCCCTCGTTCCCATCTTCTCTCCAAATAATGTTATGAAACTCCGTGGCAGGCGGTGTAACACAAATGTCGCAATGGCTTTTCGCAGAGTTGCTGAGCATAGGAATAGTGTCCTTAATGTTTTTACAGCACAATCGATTTAGTTCTTAAAAAAACAAATTTGTCGAATATTTTCATGTTGTTGAAGCTGAATGTGGTAAAGGCACTCTAATAACTGACTGCATTTTGCTGGTTAGGACCTCTGTGTATGTAGTAAGTTTTAACTTCGGTTAGGTTGTGATACTACCGACAGTGACCACCAGAGTTTTTGACAGAACGAAACCATACTGGTCGTGTTTAGGCTACCGGAGCACAGTATGTCGTCTTTCTGGATAAGCTAAGACTGTGTTTTGTCGTGTAGTTTACTCTGTCCACTTTTCATCATTCACACTATTGATAACATTAAAGTAGTGCTGTAGCTGGCCGTAGAGTAGTGTGAGTAGTTACAGTAGTTCTAGCACTAATGCAGTAGTTATAGCACAACTGCAGCAGGTCTAGCACTACCGCAGCCATTGTAGCACTACAGGAGCAGTAACAGCACTACAGCAGTTCTAGTATAGCAACTAATACCACAAAGTAACAGTACTTTCCCTTTAAATGCTCAACCCCGTTTTTTAAAATACGGTATAATATCCTCGGCCTCCGTGCCTGCCTTCCTGGGGTGGAGTGGAGGATGGTGACAGGGTCTTTGTGCTATGCTATTCTGGCCTCACCTGTCTAGATAATAATAAAGTGTTTTCCATTAAAATTGCAACAGACATTTGTCTGCTAAAAAGAAGGGGGATTCGTTGTAAGTTTTTCTGAGATCCTCCCTTCTCCACTAATCCCCTGTATTATCTTCCTTGTTCGTCGCTTTCTTTTCTTACCCTCCTCTTCCTCTCTCTCAATCTCCCCCATTTCCTTCCTCTCTACTATTTTAATTCCCACCCTTTTCCCCTCCATTACCTTCCAACTTTCTGCCTTCACTGCCTCTCTCCCTCCTTCGTTCAGTTCCTCCTTCAGTCACTGCCTCGCTCTCTCCTTCAGTCACTGCCTCGCTCTCTCCTTCAGTCACTGCCTCGCTCTCTCCTTCAGTCACTGCCTCGCTCTCTCCTTCAGTCACTGCCTCGCTCTCTCCTTCAGTCACTGCCTCGCTCTCTCCTTCAGTCACTGCCTCGCTCTCTCCTTCAGTCACTGCCTCGCTCTTCCTTCAGTCACTGCCTCGCTCTCTCCTTCAGTCACTGCCTCGCTCTTCCTTCAGTCACTGCCTCGCTCTCTCCTTCAGTCACTGCCTCGCTCTCTCCTTCAGTCACTGCCTCGCTCTCTCCTTCAGTCACTGCCTCGCTCTCTCCTTCAGTCACTGCCTCGCTCTCTCCTTCAGTCACTGCCTCGCTCTCTCCTTCAGTCACTGCCTCGCTCTCTCCTTCAGTCCTGCCTCGCTCTCTCCTTCAGTCACTGCCTCGCTCTCTCCTTCAGTCACTGCCTCGCTCTCTCCTTCAGTCACTGCCTCGCTCTCTCCTTCAGTCACTGCCTCGCTCTCTCCTTCAGTCACTGCCTCGCTCTCTCCTTCAGTCACTGCCTCGCTTCTCCTTCAGTCACTGCCTCGCTCTCTCCTTCAGTCACTGCCTCGCTCTCTCCTTCAGTCACTGCCTCGTCTCTCCTTCAGTCACTGCCTCGCTCTTCTCTCCTCTTCCTTAGTCACTGCCTCGCTCTCTCCTTCAGTCACTGCCTCGTTCTCTCCTTCAGTCACTGCCTCGCTCTCTCCAGTCACTGCCTCGCTCTCTCCTTCAGTCACTGCCTCGCTCTCTCCTTCAGTCACTGCCTCGCTCTCTCCTTCAGTCACTGCCTCGCTCTCTCCTTCAGTCACTGCCTCGCTCTCTCCTTCAGTCACTGCCTTTCCTCTCGTTCCTTTCAGTCACTGCCTCGCTCTCCTTCAGTCACTGCCTCGCTCTCTCCTTCAGTCACTGCCTCGTCTCGCCTTCCTTCAGTCACTCTGTTCAGTACTGCTCTCTTCTTCAGTCACTGCCTGCTCTCTCCTTCATCACTGCTCGTTCTCCTTCATTCTCTCCTTCACTTTTCTTACTCTACCCACTTCCCTCCTCGTTGACTTAATCCCCCCAACTCTTTCTTTCTCCATCTCGTTCTCTCACCCTCTCTCCTTGCTTCCCTCTCTTCCTCTCTCCCTCCTTCCCACTAGTTGCACTACCAGTATGAACAGGAGAGACACATCAGGGGGGGATAGTTGTAAGACACATTAGGGGATGGTTTAATAACATTCGTGAGGTGATTGTATACACATTAGCAGGTGGGTGTAAGCCACTTTAGGTGGGGCTGTAAGCCACATTAAGGGGGTGGCTGTAAGCCACATTAAGGGGTGGCTGTAAGCCACATTAAGGGGATCTGATTTAAGAATTGTATTATGTGTGTAAGCCACATTAAGGTGCTTATGTTATAAGTCCTTATCACGTTTAAAGCGTTAGTACTAATGCTGTACAATTCAGGTTGTACATAAGTGACTGTATACCCATAGGTGTCTATTGGTGTGGCTGTAAGCTGTCATTAAGTAGTAAGCATTACTGGTAGTGTAATATTGGACCAGTACAAAATTTAAAATGATATTATTGTTTAACCAAAACATTTGCTCATGTTTAACAGTCCATCAACATTACATTTTCTGAAATTCAGTTTAAAAGTTTCATCACCTAGTTCTATTTTCGTCTACAAATCTGTATCTTAGATATTCCTGAGGTATATTACTCACCACACACACCATACAAAAACAAAGGTGGGTTTTTGTGTCTCACATTGTACTCACCTAGTGTTGCGGTTAGTCATGCTCTGGCCCTTCTCATTGTCTGAGTCTCTTCTTGCTCATGAGCTTCCTTCTAAAGCTTGTATGGATCCTGTTGTTACCATTTGTCCTAGGCATGTCAATTAGACACTAAGCCTGTTGTATGTATGTGTGTGTGTGAAACACTAATGTTTCTGCCCCACATTAACCCCCTCCGTGTAGTCCACGCACCGGCTGTGTGTGTGTGTGTGTGTGTGTGTGTGTTTGTGTGTTAATCTTATTTGGACTTTTCAGTGAAATAACTTAAAATTACTGAAAAATGAAAATTATGGAAAATAATAAACAAAGGTGAACGGGAGACTCGAACCGTGGTCCTGAGATTAACAGGTCCAGCGCTTTACCGCGGAGCCTATCTCTGGACCAAGGTTCGATCTCCCCCTCCTCACTCGTCCGTCCACCTTGGTATATTCATTTCCAGTCGTTCGTTACGTCTTGAATCGAGTTCATGATGGGAAAGATATAAAAGCAATCACACTTATATATGATTTATTTTCAATATTCACTTGTAGATTTCTGATTTCTGAAGAAGACATTCACCCCCATAAGACAAGTTACCTTAATCCCATTTTTGACACAGATTGACTTTGACTTTGTCTCAGCAACAGCGTTATTACACCAACTTTACCGAAATCGTAATGACACGATTGCAACAAACCACTGTACGGGAGGGGCTTTAACTAGCGGCGCTGGCCTGGAGTTTTACGACTGACTTGCCGCGAGTTCAATCCTCTCACCCGTACAGTGGATTGTTCACACAACTTTGATGACACTTCGTCTAGCACTCGTCACTCTCTTATCAAGCATAAAACACCTTTATCACGCCCTACCTTGCAGCGCTGTGTGACCCTTATGGGTTTAGCGCATAGTTATGATTATAATAATACGTGCTTTAATAAATGAGTAGGTTTTACCGGTGGGTTTCCGGAACGTTCGTTCACTCCGGTGCTCTCAGTGTCTAAACTCCAATAATGAAATTATGTAAGCATTCTCATGGATCTGTTTGCATCTGTCTGTGTGTACTGATAAACACACACACACACACACACGACTCACACACTACCATCACTGAGCGTCCAGCTCCCATCACCACCCTAGGTAGTGTCATCATATCCAGCTCGAATAACCTGGCATACTTTCCCTACACTCTCACCTGACTCCACCTCTACATTGTGCATATACAAATTACCAGTCAGCCATAACATGACTGAGATGTCCCAGCCTCCACCCTGGTGCTGCCCAGCCTCCACCCTGGTGCTTCCCAGCTTCCACCCTGGTGCTGCCCAGCTCTCCACCTGGTGCTCCCAGCCTCCACCCTGGTGCTCAGCTCCACCCTGGTGCGTCCCAACTCTGACCCTGGTGCGTCCCAGCTCCACCCTGGTGCGTCCCAGCCTCCACCCTGGTGCGTCCCAGCCTCCAACCTGGTGCTTCCCAGCTTCCACCCTGGTGCTTCCCAACCTCTACCCTGGTGCGTCCCAACGTCCACCCTGGTGCGTCCCAGCCTCCACCCTGGTGCGTCCCAGCCTCCATCCTGGTGCGTCCCAACCTCCACCCTGGTGCTTCCCAGCCTCCACCCTGGTGCTGCCCAGCCTCCATCCTGGTGCTTCCCAGCCTCCATCCTGGTGCGTCCCAACCTCTACCCTGGTGCGTCCCAACCTCCATCCTGATGCGTCCGAGCCTCCACCCTGGTGCGTCCCAGCTTCGACCCTGGTGCTTCCCAGCCTCCACCCTGGTGCTTCCCAACCTCGACCCTGGTGCGTCCCAACGTCCACCCTGGTGCTTCCCAACCTCTACCCTGGTGCGTCCCAACCTCCATCCTGATGCGTCCGAGCCTCCACCCTGGTGCGTTCCAGCTTCCACCCTGGTGCGTCCCAGCCTCCATCCTGGTGCGTCCCAGCTTCCACCCTGGTGCGTCCCAGCCTCCACCCTGGTGCGTTCCAACCTCCAACCTGGTGCGTCCCAACGTCCACCCTGGTGCTTCCCAACCTCACCCTGGTGCGTCCCAACCTCCACCTGTGCGTCAGCCTCCACCCTGGTGCGTCCCAGCTCCACCTGGTGCGTCCCAGCCTCCACCTGGTGCGTCCCAGCCTCCACCCTGGTGCGTCCCAGCCTCCACCCTGGTGCGTTCCAACCTCCACCCTGGTGCGTCCCAGCCTCCACCCTGGTGCGTCCCAGCCTCCACCTGGTGCGTCCAGCCTCCATCCTGGTGCGTCCCAGCCTCCACCCTGGTGCGTCCCAGATTCCACCTGGTGCTCACAGCTCCACCCTGGTGCGTTCCAACCTCCAACCTGGTGCGTCCCAGCCTCCACCCTGGTGCGTCCCAGCCTCCACCTGGTGCGTCCCAGCCTCCACCCTGGTGCGTCCCAGCCTCCACCCTGGTCGTCCCAGCCTCCACCCTGGTGCGTCCCAGCCTCCACCTGGTGCGTCCCACCTCTCCACCCTGGTGCGTCCCAGCCTCCACCCTGGTGCGTCCCAGCCTCCACCTGGTGCGTCCCAGCCTCCACCTGGTGCGTCCCAGCCTCCACCCTGGTGCTCCCAGCCTCCACCCTGGTGCGTCCAGCTCCACCCTGGTGCGTCCCAGCCTCCACCCTGGTGCGTCCCAGCCTCCATCCTGGTGCGTCCCAGCCTCCACCCTGGTGCGTCCCAGCCTCCACCCTGGTGCGTCCCAGCCTCCATCCTGGTGCGTCCCAGCCTCCACCCTGGTGCGTCCCAGCCTCCATCCTGGTGCGTTCCCAACCTCCACCCTGGTGCGTCCCAGCTCCACCTGGTGCTCCCAACCTCTACCCTGGTGCGTCCCAACCTCCATCCTGATGCGTCCAGCCTCCACCCTGGTGCGTCCCAGCTTCCACCCTGGTGTGTCCCAGCCTCCACCCTGGTGCGTCCCAGCCTCCACCCTGGTGCGTCCCAGCCTCCACCTGGTGCGTCCCAGCCTCCACCTGGTGCGTCCCAGCCTCCACCCTGGTGCGTCCCAGATTCCACCCTGGTTGCGGTCTCCCAGCCTCCACCTGGTGCGTCCCAGCCTCCACCCTGGTGCGTCCCAGCCACTTCCACCCGTGAGCTCCCGATCATTCCCAGCTTCCACCCTGGTGCGTCCCAGCCTCCACCTGGTGCGTCCCAGCCTCCACCCTGGTGCGTCCCAGCTCCCTGGTGTCCCACCTCCACCTGGTGCGTCCCAGCCTCCACCCTGGTGCGTTCCCAGCTTCCACCCTGGTGCGTACCAGCCTCCACCCTGGTGCGTCCCAGCCTCCACCCTGGTGCGTCCCAACCTCCACCCTGGTGCGTCCCAGCCTCCACCCTGGTGCGTCCCAGCCTCCACCCTGGTGCGTCCCAGCCTCCACCCTGGTGCGTCCCAGCCTCCACCCTGGTGCGTCCCAGCCTCCACCCTGGTGCGTCCCAGCTTCCACTCTGGTGCGTCCCAGCCTCCACCCTGGTGCGTCCCAGCCTCCACCTGGTGCGTCCAGCCTCCACCCTGGTGCGTCCCAGCCTCCACCCTGGTGCGTCCCAGCCTCCACCCTGGTGCGTCCCAGCCTCACCCTGGTGCGTCCCAGCCTCCACCCTGGTGCGTCCCAGCCTCCACCCTGGTGCGTCCCAGCCTCCACCCTGGTGCGTCCCAGCCTCCACCCTGGTGCGTCCCAGCCTCCACCCTGGTGCGTCCCAGCCTCCACCCTGGTGCGTCCCAGCCTCCACCCTGGTGCGTCCCAGCCTCCACCCTGGTGCGTCCCAGCCTCCACCCTGGTGCGTCCCAGCCTCCACCCTGGTGCTTCCCAGCCTCCACCCTGGTGCTTTTCCAGCCTCCACCCTGGTGCGTCCCAGCCTCCACCCTGGTGCGTCCCAGCCTCCACCCTGGTGCGTCCCAGCCTCACCTGTGTCCCGCCTCCCCCTGTCTCCCAGCCTCCACCCTGGTGCTCCCAGCCTCCACCCTGGTGCTCCCAGCCTCCACCCTGGTGCTTCCCAGCCTCCACCCTGGTGTCCAGCCTCCACCCTGGTCGTCCCAGCCTCCACCCTGGTGCTCCCAGCCTCCACCCTGGTGCTTCCCAGCCTCCACCCTGGTGCTCCCAGCCTCCACCTGGTGCGTCCAGCCTCCACCCTGGTGCGTCCCAGCCTCCACCCTGGTGCTTCCAGCCTCCACCCTGGTGCGTCCCAGCCTCCACCTGGTCGTCCCAGCCTCCACTGTGCGTCCTAGCCTCCACCCTGGTGCGTCCCAGCCTCACCCTGGTGCGTCCCAGCCTCCACCCTGGTGCGTCCCAGCCTCCACCCTGGTCTCCCGTCCCCTGTCTCCAGCCTCCACCCTGGTGCTTCCCAGCCCTCCACCTGGTGCGTCCCACCTCCACCCTGGTGTCCCACCTCCACCCTGGTCGTCCAGCCTCCACCCTGGTGCTTCCCAGCCTCCACCTGGTGTCCCAGCCTCCACCCTGTGCTTGCTGTCCCAGCCTCCACCCTGGTCGTCCAGCCTCCACCCTGGTGCGTCCCAGCCTCCATCCTGGTCCATCTTCAGTCACGGGTCTCACTCACCCTTGCAGTTCTCCCTCTCCCTCTCCTCTCTTCCCTCCTCCTCTTCCCTCCTCTCTCCCCTTCCCGCTCTTCCCTCTGTCCTCTCGTCATCGTTCACTTCAACCAACAGTTTCTCTTTCCCTTCTCCGTCTTCTCTTCCCTCCTTCCCTCCCGTCTTCCTCTTCCCTCCCTCCCTCCCGTCTTCTCTCTTCCCCTCTCCCCGTCTTCCTCTTCCCCTCCCCCCGTCTTCCATCTTCCCCCTCCCCGTCTTCATCTTCCCCTCCCCGTCTTCATCTTCCCCTCCCCCGTCTTCTCTTCCCCTCCCCTTCTTCTCTCTCTCCCCATCCCTCGTCTTCCTTTAGACCCTCCAGTTTTTCTCACGTTCATTGTCTGCTTCATTCCACCTCGCCTGTCCTCCCAGCCACTCACCTCTCAGTCATCTCCCTCCACTAGTTGTTCCTCCCAGCCACTCCCATCTCAGTGCACTCTCCGCTCACTTGTTTCCTCCCGCCATCTCCCTCCCCCGTCACTCTCGCTCACTAGTTTATCTCCTCCCAGCCACTCCCCCGTCACTCCCTCCAGTATTCCCGCCACTCCCTCTCCCACTCTCGCTCACTAGTATGTCCTCCCAGCCACTCACCATCTCAAGAGCACTCTCAGCTCACTAGTATGTCCTCCCAGCCACTCACCATCTCAGGAGCACTCTCAGCTCACTAGTGTGTGTCCTCCCAGCCACTCACCATCTCAGGAGCACTCTCAGCTCACTAGTGTGTGTCCTCCCAGCCACTCACCATCTCAGGAGCACTCTCAGCTCACTAGTGTGTGTCCTCCCAGCCACTCACCATCTCAGGAGCACTCTCAGCTCAGTTTAGTGGTGTCCTCCCAGCCACTCACCATCTCAGGAGCCCACTCTCAGCTCACTAGTTGTGTCCTCCCAGCCACTCACCATCTCAGGAGCACTCTCAGCTCACTAGTGTGTGTCCTCCCAGCCACTCACCATCTCAGGAACACTCTCAGCTCACTAGTATAGTCCTCCCAGCCACTCACCATCTCAGGAACACTCCCTCCCAGCTCACTAACACGCCCGCCTGACCCGACGCTCCAAGTAATAGCCCAAAATATGCCTTTTAACCTCTCCTATTTATCATGTCTGTAGCCTAACCTGAAATTCATTACCGCGCGTTGCCAGTTTCTGCCGCGAACTATTACCAACGGGTAGCAGAGCTCTGGAATTTTTAAAAATCGACTTTTGGCACTTTGGGAAGTTTGTGGCCATGTCCAGGGAGTCCGTAGTGCCCAAAATGATAGTGGAAAAATATATATTTTTTTATTTACTTACCTGTTTGTTCGGTCCTGGTTGTTTTTATAGGGTCGAATAATTGATCC
This sequence comes from Cherax destructor, assembly GCA_009830355.1. Lineage (NCBI taxonomy): Eukaryota > Metazoa > Arthropoda > Malacostraca > Decapoda > Parastacidae > Cherax > Cherax destructor. The sequence continues at coordinate 152,821 of WNWK01000348.1, forward strand.
TTACTCCTGTCTCTATATTTTGATGAGCGGTTAATGAGACCAGTAATATCTACTCCTGAAACTGTGTAGTGTTTGTGTATCTCGGGGTCACATACACGTTGAGTTAGACGTGTCTAATTTTTTTCAAAACTGAGACGCCTGTGACCAGTTTATAAACTACTGTCGCAGTCCCGTTGGTTGCTGACTTCCCTGACCACCTGATACACCAAGTTGTTTGTGTTTGCTCTAAAAAAAACGGTCCTGGGACCTTGGCATGTTGGAAGTAATCAAGGTCCCAGGAGCGAAACGTTTTCCAAGTGTTCGTGGTATTAATGTTCGCTCACGAGTCTTTTTAAATCACGTTGTGTCACATTTGACACAATGGAAGTGTTGTGTCATATGTGACTGTTTCCTGAAGTTGGTGAAAAGGATCAGCCAAGTTGCTTTAGCAACTGGGCTGATCCTGCACAAGTTGCACCAGTTTCCTCTTCAAAAACTTTTCCTTTCTATTTTCCTAAGTTTTATTTTTGTATCTGCAGGTACAAGTTTGAAGAGGTGTGGACCCCGCATGTTGATGCCTGTAATACCACTGGTTTTCACTGGGTTTACTCTACTCTTCCTCCCGTCTCCCCCTCCAGTAAATTATTCTGGTAGTATGCAGATTAAGGACCTGACCATCGATGTTGATTTATAGATAAACTGCTGTCTTAATGACCCTCGTGCAGTTAGTTTGTTTTGTTTATTGCGTTTTGAGTAAATGTGGGTCATGGAACGGCTGGGGATTGAACCATGGCAAGTCATTCCTAAAATTCTGAGGCCAGTGCGTTAATGGTTGGGTTCAAACCCCCAACCGTTCCGTGATCTGTTTGTAGTCCTGTTATTTCGATTTCGTGGTTCGTGGGTATTAATGGTTGGCACCATTAATACCCACGAACACTCGAGAGAGCTTCCAACCTCAAAATAGTGGTTTAAAAATACAATATTTATACACTGAAATATAGTCCACATTGATTTATAAACACTGTATATTTTCATTTTTTTTACGATTTACACTAAACTAATCGAATTTCGTAAACAAAACAGATGTTTGTGGTAATGTTGATAAGTGAGTATCCTTTTCCAGGGAATTCCTAGTGTTCGAAGATTTTACATGAACTCACACCTTCGTCTTCCGTAACTTCGCTCCCGTGTGCCTTACTTCAGAAGGCTTCCCGGACTGACCTTAATCTTTGATTTCTTGCTTTAGTAACGGGAAGTTTTGGACAGTTGTTCAGTTTGTGGCTTCCTATAGGCGACCGCACATTTGCCAATTTTAGATTTCTTTTTAGGTGCAAACGAGTATATATATATATATATATATATATATATATATATATATATATATATATATATATATATATATATATATATATATATATGCACCAAATTCACTACATATGTTCCTGATGAATTAGACATATGTGCAACACCTAGGAACATAGTGAAGTTGTAAAAGCTTCTCTTCTGAATCTCCAATGAGAAGTTGAAAGGCCTAAAGGAACTTTGACAACTTCCACTAAGTTTCAGATTCAGTATTTGTCAGTCCCTTATCTATTAATGTGTAATACAAAGATGGTGACTTAACAGACGACAATAGTCCCTCTTCTCTCTTACTAATTTAAACTTTTAAAGTTGGAAATCTTAGAGATTTGGTTTATACAGGTCCCAGGTTGCTTTCTCTAGGGAAGAAATTAAGAAAATTTGAATACCGTAATAAATGCTATATTTTCTGAATGCCTCATCCGATAGGCTTCAACCTTTCAACGCCTATAACTTCATAATGTAACTTCTGAGCAACTTCAGACGTAATATTCTGGTGAATTTTAATATACTATTCCTGAGATATCCAAGAGAATGCATCATCAGATTGGCTTCAGACTTTCAGTGTTGATGTTTAGAATTGGTAAGTTTGAATTAGTTTTGAGCTGTGAATTTCCTAATTGGCCAATTTTTATTAAAATTGGGATATTAGTTTCCAAGTGATGACTTATGCTAATATTCGACTACATTGGGGACCTCCTGAATTGTGTATAATAATACATAATAATATTATACACAATAATGATATAATACACGAAACAGATGATTCTCAAAGTGTTTGTAAGTCGAGGACTCACTGTGGAAACTTTTGCCGCACTCTGCACTATTTTTTTTATCGCTTGCATTGAGGTGTAAGGAGTTGGGGTTATACATTGCGAGGATATGGATAAATAGTTTAGTTAACCGACAAGTTGGCAAATAAGATACTTGTGCGACATTTGGGTATCTATTCTGGAATCTCTAAGCCAGCCAGTGACTTCTTTAGTCCAATGCAGAGGAAGGTAAAAGATGAGGATCAGTTTGAGGTACTCAGTCCCTCAGCCTGGAGTCGATGTGTCCAGTCCATCAGTCCTGGACTGAAGAAGTCACTGGTTGGCGAGACTTTTCCAGAATAAAGAATATATTAGACATTTGTGCGTCATTTGGATATCAACTTGTCGCTTTTCTATACCATTTATCCATATCCTCGCAATGCGATAAAAAATAGTGCAGAGTGCGGCAAAAGTTTTCAAAGTAGTAGTGCCACTGGCCGTGAAATAGTCGAACTAAAAGAGAAAATATACAGCACATTTTCTCTCGTAACAGTTATTCTTCTGTTGGTAATTTATATTGACAGAGTTTCGCTGAAATTGTTGTAGTATTCTACTGAGCATAATATTTTTCCTGGATTGGCAGACGGGAGTTAGGAAATTCAGCTGAATTATCTGGGTCAAGAAGTATGTAGGTCTGCGTAAGTAAATACTTGAAGTTAACTCTATCCTCCTCTCGTTACTAGTTAGTTTGATATCTCTCTCTCTCTCTTCTCTCTCTCTCTCTCTCTCTCTCTCTCTCTCTCTCTCTCTCGTGTTAAGTTAAATGTCCCTGCATTTCTTTTTGGAACTTGAGATCTTTTACTCTATCTTCGTTTAATCTCAATCCTGAAAAATAGCATTATCCTTATAACTGCTAATTTACTTGTGTATAAAATATTCAACAATTCACAGTACAACTCAGAAAAACATACATATTGACCGTCATGATTTTTTTTTTTCAATGAGTTTCACTACGATACATAACCACATTTTTTTGTATCACACTCAGTATATTTTAGAGTAAAAACTAACGTAAAAAATAATAATATCAGAATGCGTAATTTCTCTTGCTCAATATTTGTTTATTGTTCCAAACTCTTTGAAATCACACTGGGGTATCAGATCCGGTAGTCTCAACCTTCGGAAGCGTCATGTTTGGCCCCCCACGTGATTCGGTCATTTCAGGTCCATTCATTTTAGTAAGTTCTCTAGTGGATTCAAAGGACAGCATTGTGTTGCTACCGCTATACAATGTCATGGCAGTGGATAAGGATCATCCAACATTGTAAACATCTGTAACAAATGATTAAGGTGTATTTGTGGTTCCATAAATACGTCAGCTCTTGGCTGACAGTGATTTTCATTGGCACTGAATGACGTGGAATTAGCAGCTTGGCTTTTGCTCAAAACAAAATCTGTGATGGATTTCGTAGCAGACACAGACACGTCAACTACAAGTTATATAAACGAGTACAAAGTTACCAAGTAATGGAATGGCACATGTCTAAACTGATATTTTTTCCACTCTCATTTGTTTTTCTCATGACATCTGACGTGAGTGACGCACACACAACAGGATGTAGTAAACATCTTGCACAAGTGAAAAAATGCAATACAGGTATTAAAGTCCCCTAAGACTTGCTTAAGTCTGCTCGATGTTGCAATGACGAAAGCCAGCCAAAGAACACAGATGGAACCAGACTAAACATTTGTTTGGTTTGCAAGTGCTATCCCATCCTTCGCTCATGTTAGTCAACGTGAATGCATATGAAATCTGTTTTATGTCGTAATAATAGACTGTTTCTATTTCACATAAGTTGTATATGTGAGTTTGGTGTCAACTAACCCAGTGTTTAACAATATTATTTTCAGAAAAATCTGATATGCTTTGCAAAAACTATTTTTTTTTCATATTCTTAACGACCTCAGCTGAAACAGTGAATTGAACTTAAAATTCCCCATGTTTAATTTTAAAATTACTTACTGGTGGCTCTAGAGCCATCTCTGGGCAGGAGGTTCCAGGTAGACCTTTGACTACAATTACCCAATACACAATTACCCAGTATCCGTATTTGGACATCGCTGTTGCAGTGATGTACTTGTTAAGGTGAAGCAAGAGGAGATGTACTGATGGCTATCCGTCTTGTGTTGTAGATACAGCCTTCTACATAATGCCATCAACAACTCTGTGGTGATGAAGATTCTGTGGCAATGACTTATCAGTCTAAGCCTGCTGAAGGTTTTAGACGAGCCACCTAGCATGGTGTCTACCTAGCATGGTGTCTACCAAGCATGGTGTCTACCTAGCATGGTGTCTACCTAGCATGGTGTCTACCAAGCATGGTGTCTACCTAGCATGGTGTCTACCTAGCATGGTGTCTACCTAGCATGGTGTTTTCTTTGACGCAAATATAACCTGGTATATTTTCTCAGGTTAATATGGTTGCAAAGTGGCGAATAATATGACTGGAATGCTAACATGCAGGAATCTGCAAACGCATAAAAATCGGAAATGAGGTAAAAAAGATGTCTTTTTAGGATATACTTAGTAATGGACAGTCTGAAGTGTGGTACATAACAGCTTCAGAGCACAAAACATAAATTACCAACATCTTACTGCTCTATGCTAACATTAAAAAGATTATTTAAATTATTGAAAGCGATCATTGCTAGCAATACCACCACACCATAGCACAAGTACTGGAAAGTAGTCATCCTCTCTGTGCCATCATACGAGGGTCTAGCTAAGCCTGATGCCTCAGTATTATTCCTAGTAGCGAATGACCGTAGAATTTTGCCTTAAATAACATCTACACCGCTGGTGCATCCGATATTTACTAAGGGCTCTAATCCAGTGGTTATTAACTTTAAGTTCTTGGACCCCTCTGTTGTCCAGTTATTTTACGTAACTCATGTCAAAAGTAACTTAAAAGTTTAATTTCTTTCTTAAATCTTCTTTATTTTTACAGCGAAAAAACATATTTAAATGTGATGTAGATCATTGATATAGTTAAGATCTTGAATGCATTTATTTATATAAAAAAAACGTTTGTCATAGTGGGTTTTTGCTATTGACGCTCATCATTGATGATGCTGAAACAATTTTTTTTTTAAGAAAAACCCACAGAAACCTCTCAAGGTGAAGGTGACCTTGGAAAGACTGAATCAATTCCTGCGAATAATTTTACACTTTCAGCAAGATTGACAGTCCTTTATTCCTGTCCATCAGCCTCATATAGTGAAGGAAAATTTACAAACTTTCCGTGTTGAATGTGATTTATCCAAATTAGACATTTTTGGCCGACAGCTCTTCCCTGACAATGATCATATTCTTGTTACTTGAATTGTTGTAACAATATCTACAGTGCCATAGACAACATGAACTCTGTTTTCAAAGACATTGTTCCGAAGAAAATGACGTACAAGTCAGATTAAAACACATTAGCAAAATAAACAGAATTTGATACATAAAAAAAAAAAAACACTTTTCGTTGTCTATCATAGACTCAGAATTTTGAATCGGTCATTGTGTCTTGTACCCTGAGCTTTGATTCTACGTACTTCAGGGGGTATAGGGACGCTTTGTTAAAAACCTCTGCTCAAGTTTGTGAAATATTACAGGATTGTGATATATTACATTTAAATCTTTATTAAGCTGGTCATCATATTATCAAGGACTTGTCAGATTATTTTCACCTAATTAATACATCGGCTATACTTCCTTATGCTATACCAACACTGATATCTGGAGTTTACCTGGAGAGAATTCCAGGGGTCAACGCCCCTGCGGCCCGGTCTGTGACCAGGCCTCTTGTTGGACCAGAGCCTGATCAACCAGGCTGTTACTGCTGGCCGCACGCAGTCCAACGTACGAACCACAGCCCGGCTGATCAGGTACCGACTTGAGGTGCCTGTCCAGTGCCTGCTTGAAGACAGCCAGGGGCTTGTTGGTAATCCCCCTGATGTATGCTGGGAGGCAGTTGAACAATCTTGGGCCCCTCACACTTATTGTGTTGTCCCTCAACGTGCTAGTGGCACCCCTGCTCTTCATTGGGGGGATGTTACATCGCCTGCCGAGTCTTTTGCTTTCGTAGGGAGTGATTTTTGTGTGCAAGTTTGGTACTAAGCCCTCGAGAATTTTCCATGTGTATATAATAATGTATCTCTCCCGCCTGCGTTCTAGAGAGTACAGGTTTAGGAACTTCAAGTGTTCCCAGTAGTTGAGGTGGTTTATCGCACTTATGCGTGCGGTGAAGGTTCTCTGCACATTTTCAAGGTCAGCAATTTCACCCGCCTTGAAAGGTGCAGTTAGTGTGCAGCAATATTCCAGCCTAGATAGAACAAGCGATCTGTAAAGTGTCAACATGGGCTTGGCATCCCTGGTTTTGAAGGTTCTCATTATCCATCCTGTCATTTTTCGAGCAGATGCAATTGCTACATTGTTATGGTCCTTGAAGGTGAGATCCTCTGACATGATCACTCCCAGGTCTTTGACATTAGTTTTCGCTCTATTGTGTGGTTGGAATTAGTTTTGTACTCCGATGAGATTTTAATTTCTTCACGTTTTCCGTATCTGAGTAATTGAAATTTCTCATCATTGAACTTCATATTGTTTTCTGCAGCCCATTTAAAGATTTGGTTTATGTCTGCTTGGAGTCTTGCAGTGTCTTCAACGGTGGACACTATCATACAGATTCGGGTGTCATCTGCAAAGGAAGACACAGCACTGTGGCTTATATCCCTGTCAATGTCTGATATGAGGATGAGGAATAGGATGGGAGCAAGTACTGTGCCTTGTGGAACAGAGCTTTTCACAGTAGCTGCCTCAGACTTTACTATGTTGACTACTACTCTTTGTGTTCTACGTGTTAGGAAATTATAAATCCATCTACCAACTTTTCCTGTTATTCCTTTATCACGCATTTTGTGTGCTATTACACCATGGTCACACTTGTCAAAGGCTTTTGCAAAATCTGTGTATATAACATCTGCATTCTGTTTATCTTCTAGAGCATCCAGGACCTTGTCGTAGTGGTCCAGTAGTTGGGACAGACAGGAGCGGCCTGCTCTAAACCCATGCTGTCCTGGGTTGTGCAATTGATGGGTATCAAGATGGGTGGCGATCTTGCTTCTTAGAACCCTTTCAAAGATTTTTACTTCCTTGTGCTATACCAATACTGATATAGTGACTTCTGTATATCTCCTGGATACTTGAAGTTTACTCAAAATTTTCTCTTCCCCATAATTTCACGAGTTAGTGTGTTGACATTCTTGTTGTGTTGGTTTACTGATGATTGTTGTTTACTGATGATTGTTGTGTTGGTTTACTGATGATTGTTGTGTTCGTTTACTGAAGATTGTTGTGACTATTAATCATTTGCCAAAATTGTCGTCTCAGTGTTTCTTTTGCTTACATGAAGATTTTAGGGAACCTTTCAATGATTCTGATATTTAGATATTGTCCAGCTTTTTGGATATGTACAAGAACCGAGTTTTTCACCATTTCTTTATTTTATGCAGTGGGTAGATCCCACCTCTCAAATGATTGTAATGTATTCGGGAATTTTAAAGGTGGTAAGTTCGCGTTTGAAGATGGCTTCCGCTCTGTGATGCCCGGAAGAGTTCGCGTTTGAAGATGGCTTCCGCTCTGTGATGCCAGAAAGAGTTCGCGTTTGAAGATGGCTTCCGCTCTGTGATGCCAGAAAGAGTTCGCGTTTGAAGATGGCTCCCGCTCTGTGATGCCAGAAAGAGTTCGCGTTTGAAGATGGCTCCCGCTCTGTGATGCCAGAAAGAGTACAAGAGTGTCAGTTTCAAGACTGCAGTATATAAGCCGAGCATATGCTGCACTTGTCTCAAGATTGATGGACTGAAAACAACGACTTCAGGCTAAGGGACTGATTACCTCATTTACCTCATCTTCCACCGTTCTTCTCTGCATTAGACTGAAGAAACCACTGGCTACTGAAACTTTTCCTCAATATAGATTCCAAAATGTAGCATAAGTGGCTCATTCTTCAATTTGTCAGCTTGTAAACCATTATATCACATTAGGGGAAACGTTTCGCCATGAGTGGCTTCATGGCGAAACGTTGCCTATTAATAAATGTCCTGAACTATACACAAGTGTCTTTTTCCACATCTGGTCGGTATCACAAGACCATTTTTCAGAGGATATATTGAGGATTCCTGAAACCTCTTGAATAGATTTATGTTGAGGCGAAGATTGTGAATAACGGATGAGGGAAAAAAGTAATTATTTGTAGCTTTATTTAGCATTGTTTTGGAAATATTGTTAGTGTATTGTGTTGGTTGGTTTTCGTAGGTTCGAACGTTTTGATGCGAGGTGAGCTTATACAAGACCCATTTCATTAGAGGTGAATGAAGGGAAGACCTGGTGGGGTTCCATTGGAATGACGAGGACTAGTGTCACTTCTGAGAGGTATGGATGTGCTGTATACGGTAATGCAGAGAGGTAATTCGCACATATTCTCTATTCGTGTGCATTTGCGTGCTGGTTCTGATGAGCGTAAGGTATCACAAATAATTTGCGTAATACTGTTACAGTATTGTATCCAGTTTACAAATTTTGCTATATTAAAAAGTACCTTATTGTCGTGTACTCTGCTAAATTTAAATTTGTATATTCAGATATATACATACCATTAAGCAACGTATATCCAATACACTTTATTCTTGGTTGTATGTATACATACTTTAGTTATTCAATTATATACGCAGTTGTATTCATGCTCAGGTATATAACTGGTGGTATATGACTAAATCGTAATAACACAGCTTCAGGCTAATCACAGGTTAATATGCTCAGCTATGCGCATTAATAAATAGTTTTTGGTGTTTATAGTTGACTATCCAGTAATTTGTATAAATGGTTCCCTACTCAGTTAACTATCAACATATTTTATATACATTTGGCTATGTCTATCAGTACAACGTATCGTAGGTTAAACACCTGTGGCTATATTAAATAATTTGTTAACTTATCAAATAAAATATTTAACTGAATGTGATCATGTTAAACAATACTGTAATTGTTACTTCTCCACAGAATGTTAAATTAATTACCGTTATGGTAAATATTCCACTAAGATTAACCTGAAAAGCAGAGAATAATTTATTAAAAATACGAAAATTTCCACATATACTCCTGTAGGCGGTGGCCCGTGGCCTGGTGGCAAAAGTTCTCGCTTTCCACGGTGAGTATCCGGATTCGATTCCTGGCGAGGGTAGAAACATCGGGCATGTTTCCTTACACCACTTGTCCACTGGTGGACTGGTGTGGGTCGCATCCTGGGACAAAACTGACCTAATTTGCGGAAAATGCTCAGCATAACAAGGGGCTTTCTATATAGTAGTATGTTATTGATGTCATCTAGGCCTATATACCTTGTACATGTACTTGTAGAAGAATTGATATATTGAAATTCTATCCTGAAAAGTTAGAAATTTTTTACTCGCTTTTCGCAGTTGTTTGGAAAACGGCCCATCTGACGATAAAAAATTATATAGCGAGAAAAAATGAGAAATCAATTTTGAGAAATACTGTTTCAATGCATGTTCGCGGTGTTATATTCTATAGTTTTTGCATAAGCCAGACCAGATATGGAGGGATACTACGAGATTATTTTTGTTACACTCCTTCAGCTGTCTTTAATATCTCACGAGTGGCTAAGATTTTTAGTTAAAATATGAGGTTGTTAGAAATAAAATGACAATTATTGTTTTAAAAATCACCCAAAGATGTGTAATAAGGATATAATTGATTTTTCTGGACATTTATGTTGCGTAAATTTATTTTTTCTGACCCCTGACGAACTCTAATTCAACAGTTCCAAATATGTTTCGCCCTTTGTAAAACCATTACCATAAGTTTTAAAACAAATATTATTTACTAAGGTAAATAATACAATATTGAAATTATGGGTAATATTTCAACAGCCGCATATTTTATGTCGTTAATTTGACTATCGTTCATGTAAGGGGAAAAAATATTTTAGGCCATTTTTGGAAAAAATGTCAGCTGGCATCCAGCCTGGCCACATAAAGGAATTTATGCCCCTAACATTCTATGGTAGATGACAGTTTGTAACAAGTAAATATTTTTAAAAAATAATTTTAGTTTCACCCTGAACTATAAAACTGAGTTCAAGACTTGAGTACAGGTAGGTAGCTGAGTACAGGTAGGTAGCTGAGTACAGGTAGGTAGCTGAGTACATGTAGGTATCTGAGTACAGGTAGGTAGCTGGCTTTCATGAGATTAAGGGATGTATGATAAATCCTCAGTTAGTCCTCTCACAGAATAACCAGACACATTAACCACGTGAAATACTCATAATTGGATTGGCTGAATAATAATGATGCAACTATCACCACTATTACTACCGCTACTTCTAAAGCTACTACTACAACCACTACTAATTCTACAACCTCATTTACAAGTACACGGAAAGTTTGTGTTTATTCATTTAAATCTGCTATGAAGCTGGCTGGTGTTTTGTTGGGTAAGTTCCTGAAAACGGTACTTGTAATGTACCGTGAGACGAAATATATATATATAATACGGACAAGATGATTAATAAGACATGTGCATAACCTGAGTATCTATGTTGAGAAACTTTTCAGTCTGACGCGGAGACGCGAGAACAAACCAGTGGAAGAAGTGTAGAAGTGCAACAGTAGTACACATGGTCACATGTGGGCGGGGCCGACTAGAGGATATAAGCCAGACCCATATGATAGGCCAAACACTCCCCACCATGGGGAGCCACAGCAAGAGAGAAGTAGTAGTCAACCCCCACCCGGGGGGCACCAAAAAAAGATGATGACCGACACCCTCTACCCTCTACCTGCACACTAACGGCACCTTTCAAGGCGGGTGAAATTGCTGACCTTGAAAATGTGCAGAGAACCTTCACCGCACGCATAAGTGCGATAAACCACCTCAACTACTGGGAACGCTTAAGTTCTAACCTGTACTCTAGAACGCAGGCGGGAGATACATTATTATATACACATGGAAAATTCTCGAGGGCTTAGTACCAAACTTGCACACAAAAATCACTCCCTACGAAAGCAAAAGACTCGGCAGGCGATGTAACATCCCCCCAATGAAGAGCACGGGTGCCACTAGCACGTTGAGGGACAACACAATAAGTGTCAGGGGCCCAAGATTGTTCAACTGCCTCCCAGCATACATCAGGGGGATTACCAACAAACCCCTGGCTGTCTTCAAGCAGGCACTGGACAGGCACCTCAAGTCGGTACCTGATCAGCCGGGCTGTGGTTCGTACGTTGGACTGCGTGCGGCCAGCAGTAACAGCCTGGTTGATCAGGCTCTGGTCCAACATGAGGCCTGGTCACAGACCGGGCCGCGGGGGCGTTGACCCCTGGAATTCTCTCCAGGTAGACTTCAGGTAGACCCAGGGGGCCAATGCCGGGTCACCATTTGGAGAAGACCCGGGCCGGATGTACCGGCGAACCTACAACAACAACAATAGGCCAAACACTCGGTAGTTGAGATGCTGTGATATGCTCTAGTTTCCTTCAAGGAAGTTAGTGGTCAATTCACTTTTGCAAGTCTAATTTTGATTTTAAAAGCAGTGGACTGGTAAGCCAGTGGAAGGCCTCGGTCAGATGACAAAAGCTGCAATGGCGGGTCATCATATGATTAAGACCAATGCCAGAAACGTTTGTCCTACTTCCTGACCAATCTTACCTAACCTAATTTCTACTACTGCGAAGTAGCAGTAGTAGAAATGGTCAGATGTGAGTGAGTGGTAAACTGGACCAGACATTTAGCAATTGAGATGTAGTCTCTTTTGTTGTTGTTTCATCACTACTTCAACTGGTCCCACAACTACATTAACCACTACCTTCACTGCAGGAAACTTGAGTGTGTTTTTGCAATTCGATTACTAAATAGCTGGCCTACATTATTGGTTTTGGTACCTGGCTCTAGCAGGCCCCGCCCCTAATAACTGAGGTCCATTATTAAAACTTGTAATAATGGTAAAATTACCGAGAAAAATGTTAGGTAAATGAACACAGATTCAACTAATGTAACATTGTATCGTGGCAACGTTTCGCTCTCCAGGAGCTTGCCAATAATATGTCACATTAGTGGTATCAGTGTACATTTACCTAACGTTAAAACTTGTCATGTAACTTATTTTGTAATTAACATATGTTTTAAAATATATAATGGGGTCCACCTGTGGTGCAAATTGTGGGGCCCATAATTCTGTGCATACTTTGGGCCTTATTTTACCTTATTTACAGAATAAACTGAAATAAACATTAAATTTATAAACGAGGCCCCACATTATAAATACTTATCACATGTCTACAAATTTTACGTATTTTCTCGCAATTAGGAAACAAAAACAGAATTACAACTGTACTTACACAGTAGTCCTCGACGGGTTCAAATTTCAAGGAACTGAATTTCATAAAAGTCCGGGACGGACTGAAAATTTAAAGGAACTGTACAAAATTATCCTTGATGGGCTGAAAATTTCGAGTTCCCTTAATGATTTTAGGGGTAGAAAAATTTGTCATGTTACTAGGAGCTTTATTTTAGTAATGCAGAACATTATTAAAACACAGGGTAACTTCTCGTATAATATAACTTGGTGGAAGATGATAATGGGATTTAATTACCTGTGGGTAACTCCTTTTCTAACTCTGTAAAAAACCTGTGTATAGAGAGGGAGGGATGGAGGGAGAGTGAGGTAAGAAGTCTTTACTTAACCTGCAAAAACCCTTGTGTATATAAATGGATGGAGGGAGAGAAGGAAAGAGAAAAAAGAGGGAGAGGGGGAAAGAGAGAGAGAGGGAGAGCGGGCGAGGGATGGAGACAGGAGTGTTATCCATCATGGCCGGAAAAGTGTAGTTGACGTTACATTATTAAGGGTGTTGAGCTCTGTTATTGGCAGGTTTGGTGAGTCACGAAGCTACTGGTCACCAGGTAGACATGACCAGGTAGACATGACCCTCATTTACCTGGTGTGGTAGTTGCTGACAGTCAGTTATTAGTTAGCTGGTTAGTTATTTAGCTGAGTTAGTTTAAATTGTTGATTGGTACGTTAGTTCGTTGTTTGCTTGATTGGTTGGTTAGGTAAATAGGTGATGAATTAGTTGCTTAGTTAGATGGTTGGTTGGTAAGGAGTTGATTGGGTAGTTTGTTTGTTCCATAGTGATACAGCTAGTTTGCTAGCTGGTTAGTTGGAACAATAATCGTTTTGGTTGGTTAGAAGACTGGTTGATATTAAGGTTAGTCATTTTTCTTAATTGATTAGATTATTTAGTGATTAGTGTGTTTGGCTGATTGTTAACCGATTGGTTAGCTTTCTTGTTTATTTATTTGTTAGTTAATTTGATAAGTGGCAAGTGGGTGAGACACGTAGACCTGCAAAATGTTAACTGATCTTCTATAGCTATGTTTCGCTCACAAACATCAACTATACTTTAAATTTCAAACATAGTTTAAAACACTCAGTGTTACAGAATACGTACTCTGTGCAGTATATATATGGACATTTCTATGAAACATGAGATTACACCCGATTACATAAAGATGCACTCCTGTATATGTATACACAGAGATGCATATCATGTTTGTGTGTATATTACACATGTCTCAGAGTATATACAATGATACACTTCGTAATGTATATGCAATGAGAGATCTTCGTGTACTTATGGACATAAACAACATACGGACATAATATACTGTATTGTAATAAACATAGATATGCACATCATATATATATATTATATATATATATATATATATATATATATATATATATATATTATATTATATATATATAATCTTCGTGTACTATGGAATAAACACATAGGCATCAATTAGCAGAACTCATTGAAAAAAGTTAAATCTTTAAAATATTATATACTATAAGTATATATTTTTATTTATATTATATTAATTATAATATATTGTACATACTTAACTACTACAGCAATACCAACCACACAACAAAAAATCACACACACACACACACAATCTCACACCAGTGTGCCGAATAAACCAAACCAGCGATTTAGGCATAAAAAACAAGGACCTTTTCCTGCCAAAGAAAAAAAACCAGGACTGAAAAATTGTCATAAATCTGTTAAAATCAGTCTGAAAATAACGATAAAAAGTATTTATTATTGGCTTTACGTTAATATTATGTAAATTTAAATTGAATTATTAGAATTCGGGTAAAAAATGTACACAGCTGTTTTATGAGATAGGTATTTGTGTTTACATTTGTTTATGCAGATTGAGATACAACTACAAATCCTAATTTGAAAGTATAGTTCGCTGACGTCAAGCGTTCCGCAAATCTTATTAATATTAATACTGCACAGGGGAAATTAAGTCCCACGCAGTGGAATACAAGGCCTCATACAGCGCGGAAATAACACAAAGCATCGGGTAAACATTACAGAGGAGCCTCAACAGTTCTGGTGACGTAAGCAGTAGCCTGCATACAGCAGTCTGTGAAGATTACAGCAGGTAGCCTGCATACGCAGTCGGTTGAACATTACAGCAGGAGCCTGCATACAGCAGTCTGGGTAGAACGATTACAGAGGTAGCCTGCATACAGCAGTCTGGGTGAAGATTAAGCAGGTAGCCTGCATACAGCAGTCTGGTAGAACGATTACAGAGGTAGCCTGCATACAGCAGTCTGGTAGAACGATTACAGCAGGTAGCCTGCATACAGCAGTCTGGGTAGAACGATTACAGCAGGTAGCCTGCATACAGCAGTCTGGTGAAGATTACAGCAGGTAGCCTGCATCAGCAGTCTGGGTGAACGATTACAGCAGGTAGCCTGCATACAGCAGTCTGGGTAGAACGATTACAGCAGGTAGCCTGCATACAGCAGTCTGGGTGAACGATTACAGCAGGTAGCCTGCATACAGCAGTCTGGGTGAACGATTACAGCAGGTAGCCTGCATACAGCTCTGAGTTGAAGATTACAGAGGTAGCCTGCATACAGCAGTCTGGTAGAACGATTACAGCAGGTAGCCTGCATACAGCAGTCTGAGTTGAATGATTACAGCAGGTAGCCTGCATACAGCAGTCTGGGTAGAACGATTACAGCAGGTAGCCTGCATACAGCAGTCTGGGTTGAATGATTACAGCAGGTAGCCTGCATACAGCAGTCTGGGTAGAACGATTACAGCAGGTAGCCTGCATACAGCAGTCTGAGTAGAACGATTACAGCAGGTAGCCTGCATACAGCAGTCTGGGTAGAACGATTACAGCAGGTAGCCTGCATACAGCAGTCTGGGTAGAACGATTACAGCAGGTAGCCTGCATACAGCAGTCTGGGTAGAACGATTACAGCAGGTAGCCTGCATACAGCAGTCTGGGTTGAATGATTACAGCAGGTAGCCTGCATACAGCAGTCTGGGTAGAACGATTACAGCAGGTAGCCTGCATACAGCAGTCTGGGTTGAATGATTACAGCAGGTAGCCTGCATACAGCAGTCTGGGTTGAATGATTACAGCAGGTAGCCTGCATACAGCAGTCTGGGTTGAATGATTACAGCAGGTAGCCTGCATACAGCAGTCTGGGTTGAATGATTACAGCAGGTAGCCTGCATACAGCAGTCTGGGTAGAACGATTACAGCAGGTAGCCTGCATACAGCAGTCTGGGTTGAATGATTACAGCAGGTAGCCTGCATACAGCAGTCTGGGTTGAATGATTACAGCAGGTAGCCTGCATACAGCAGTCTGGGTGAAGATTACAGCAGGTAGCCTGCATACAGCAGTCTGGGTTGAATGATTACAGCAGGTAGCCTGCATACAGCAGTCTGGGTTGAATGATTACAGCAGGTAGCCTGCATACAGCAGTCTGGGTAGAACGATTACAGCAGGTAGCCTGCATACAGCAGTCTGGGTAGAACGATTACAGCAGGTAGCCTGCATACAGCAGTCTGGGTTGAATGATTACAGCAGGTAGCCTGCATACAGCAGTCTGGGTGAACGATTACAGCAGGTAGCCTGCATACAGCAGTCTGGGTAGAACGATTACAGCAGGTAGCCTGCATACAGCAGTCTGGGTTGAATGATTACAGCAGGTAGCCTGCATACAAAAGTCTAGATTGAACGATTACACCTTGAGGTAAAGGCTCACTCGACACACTACCATGATCTTGTTCACCTCTGCCCCGCCTTGCTACATTGTTCTTATGATAGACCGCGGCATGATAGTTGTGTTGTGGCCTGTGAATTGTCATATTCACATAGGTAATAGGGTACAGTGGCGAGAAGATATGTCGGCAGGCAACATGTGTCACAATCAGCTTTACCAACTGCAGCAGCTAAACTCATTCCTAACACCTTGATATCTCCGCCGTGTTGTATTCAACAATCACTTTGTTTCTAAAGGATTCCAGTACTTTTTTGCTTCCCCCGGGTGGTTTTTTTCCTGCTGCGTTAGTTGTTCTCCTTTCTTTTAAGGTTGAATTAATTCGTTTAAAATTACCTTTTTCCCATATGAAAGGTGTTTTAAATGACCTGTAGGTGTTGCAAATGAATTAGCTTTTTAGATGTTTCCGTATTAAGTAATATCCAAACTATGGGATACTTAGAAGTAACTTAAGAAAAACTGCATTATTTGTTGCTTCCTGAACCCAGGTTGTTGTTAAGAATGACAAGCGTCATTCCTAGAGATCAGACGTAATAACTGAAAAATACACATTTTTTGAGTGTATAGATATCGAGAGAAACACATTTGTAGGTGTATATTCAACGAGAGATACCTCTTAAAGCATATACACTGTGAAATACAAATCTCTTATTATATATTCAGTGATATACATTCTCTTCGGTGTATATACACTGCGAGATGCACTTATTGATTCAAATCAACGAAACAACACTTCTTGGTATATACACTCTGAACGATACGTACCTCTTAAATATACTAACATACACTTGTATATAAACTCCAGGACTCACCCTGGCTTATATGGTCTTAGATATACACACTTACTGGTATAAATAATATGGAAATATACACACCTTTTGGATTATATATTCTCAGAGAAACTTAACTATTGGTTATATTCTCTGAGAGATACTCGCCTTTGGTGTTCATTTCGTGTGTTTTGTGCTGCCTTCCCAACGGGTATTGGACACCATACACACAATAGGGAAAGAAGTGGAATAAAAACCTTTTGAGTGAGCTGGAGACATCAAAGGCAATGGGTCCTGGCAAAGTGTCACAGAGGATTTTGCCAGAGGGAGAGAGCGAATTTAGTCCCAATTTTTTGAGACGAGCAGTGGCGTGTCGTGAGAAGAAAAAATGCTAGGGGTAAGCAAATGACGCTTTTAAGCATTTGGTGCAGCTGAAGTATGAATGTTAATAAATGCTTGTTTTTACTGATTCATAGTGCAAAGGAATTTCTTCTTGATTTTTTTGTGCTGGAAGATTCTGCAACAATACTTTTTCAATCGATAAAAAGGCAAAACTTTGCAATATTTTTTTTAGCTTAATTCCCTGGAAAAAGTTCAAGTTTCTGGGAAACTAAATATATTTCAACTTAATATATTTTAGATAAATTTACAATTTAATAATAAAGAAACACAATGAAATATATTTTTTTCGTTAAGTTCAGAATGATTTTTGCGAAATTATTGCATACACAAATTTTCGCTTGCCTTATTCAGCAAACAGAGCGTTGCTGTTTAAGCCAAAATCCCAAGTTTTATCTATTCGGCACGACATATATTTATAAATTTCATTGATGGGTAAGGTCTGAAAATTCATTTCAAAACCCATGTAATAATAGAGTGTAAGACCTAAAAATACATTTTTTACCTTGCTTCCTACAAGTGCGTGTCTCTGGACCGGAGACACAAAATAATATTCTACCGACCTTTACCACGTCTTATTAATGTTATCTGTAGAGTAAGGGAGAAGATAAACAGAGGGTGAGTAGACTTCATGGTCTTGAAATAAAAGCTCCAATGGCAGGTCAGCATCTAAGACCCGCGTCAGGAAACGCTTGTCCTGTTTCCTGACGAACCTAATCTAACCTGGAAATAAAATATTAAATACAGAAGAGCTCACAAGAAACCGGGACTAAAACTCAGCAGGTATGAATAGCAGTACATCAAAAGGTTCCTTATGGAAAACAGACAGTGTGACTCACGAAATCGTAATGACACGATTGCAAACAAACCATACCACGGGTGAGGTTCGAACCCGCGGTCACAGTGGCCCAGTGGCTTACGCGACGGCATGGAGTTTTGAGACTCAGTGACCGCGGGTTCGACCCCCACCCGTGGTATGGTTTTTTTCAGACAGTGTGCTTATCCCAGAAGAGATGTCAGAATAAGAAAGTGTAACAGAGTGAGGGTAGGTTCTACCGGAGTTCGAGGCCGCAATAAAAACCTTGAATTGTTGCATAGATGGCAATAGGGGACAATACCCAGTAACTAACAATATCTTGAATGATGTGGGATGCTCCCTGCAAAACCATAGTCGCATCGTAGTGAGAACTGTAAATTCCACAAACAAGCTTCAAGCTTGAGAGTAGTCTATCAGGGCATCCCGCCCTGACAACTGATGACTGACAGCCCGGCGAGTCCTCGAGAGCCATTTTGAAATGTTGAGGGTGTCCATTTTCTTCAATTACTTAAATATACATTCATGCATACATATATACATACATAAACTCCAGATAAGATGACTTTATGGATTTAAGAGATATGAGAATGGATGCACCAAGAGAGCTTTGGGGACTGTGGGAAGAAAATAGTAGGTACCAGTTTTTATTGCTATTAAACTCGTGACAGGAGTGCTGTTTATAGTGTTAAGCCAACTACATGTATTGACTATGGTTCGAGTCTTTGTCCATTCATTTATTTATTAGATCATTCTTATGACCTTTTTGAGTTTATGGAATATATTGATTCAAGGGGAAAGAACAAATGTACCAAGAAACCTTCCGGTGGTGTGGGAAGAGACGGTAGGGTTGTAGGTGGTGCCACTGATACAAACATGGTACAGTGTTGGGTCAGCAGCATGCCAGGACCAAGGTTCAAGTCCCTGTCTGTTCTGTTTATTAAATGGTAGACGTTCGTTACGACTTGTTTAAATAATGTGAATTCCGCAGAAACCAAAAATATATGGAAAGAAATATCGTAGACAACAGAATTCGAACCCAGCACTTCCAAGTCTCTATGAGTTTATCATTGACAGGCTGACTCTGCTCGGCTACAGATGCCTCAGAATGTTAGGTAGCCTGCAGGACCAAAAGTTATGTATCTTCTACTGCATTCAATGATACTGTATTCAATGAATTCCAAAGAAACGATTAAAAGTGTATACCGAGAAATATCGCAGCCAGCAGGATTCGAATGCAAGTCTGCCAGGTTTTCACTACTGTTTCCTCTTTAAGGGGGGCTCCTTGTCGCGGTAAAGAGGCTATCGGTCTGAGGAATTGGACCTCTTGGTCTTCTTCCTCAGACCGAACCTAATTACCCCACAATCTCCCCTTCCCTTTCCCATCTCCCCTTCTCTCTTTCCTCCTCCTCCTCATCCCTCCCTTATTCCCGTCCCATTTTTACCCTGTGAGCTTCTCTCCACGGGCTTTCTGGTTCCTAGGTAGGGGGAAGGGTACCGTGGTCCATCCCATTCCATTGAGGTTCTTGGCGGTGGTGTAGTTTACCGTGGGATCTGGATCGCCTGGGGATGTCCCGAACCTTCTCCAGTCTCCCGGGGGGTGGCTTTGGGTATCTTTCGGGCGACGGGTGTATCTCTGGAGGCCACCTTTCGGACTCCGAGGGTGGTGGCCGAAGGAGGTATGCTTTGTGGTGGGTATCCGGCCGCCCTCTCTTTTGTCCGCCGAGGTGGCTCGGTGGATGTGAGGTTGTTATCCCGGATTGCTGGTTTACTGGCATGAAGGGTAGGGTATGGCACGGGTTCCATGCAGCATCTGCACTACTTGCGGTGTTGAGGTTCTCTTGGGTGCGGAGGGGGATTTACGGCCCTTTCATTCCTCCTAGGAGCTATTCCTCCACGTTCCCTCCTTTTTTTATTCTTTTTTTATTTTATTTTTTTTTTTCTTAAAAACAAAAAGAAAGAAGTAACCTAACCATGGCCGACCCAATCCATGAACCTACTACCCCCGGGCCCCTTCCAGATACCGCACCCAATTTTGACCCTACCTCGTTAATGGACAACTCTTCGGACACCTCAAATACCCCTGTACCTCTTGCTGGTGCCGGTTCATCACCTGCTTCAGGTACCGGGTTCCGACCAGCCCTTTTGACACGTCTGACCTTCGCTCTTCTCTGACCTCGATTCCGGCTTCTCCCTCTACGGTGCGGCAATTTTCGGATTGCTCGCCCGTTACACGGCGGACCACCTCTGGTCCCACATCCAAACGACAAAGACCCTTACATGGCGATTCGACACTTCCTTCTCGTTCATCTCAGAAACGACCAGCTCGTCACACACTCCCCTTAAACACTTTGTTTCACACTACTCAATGGACAAAGTTTTTTACTCTAAGACCGACTACTCCAACTACCTATCTTTCTGATCATAGTATTGTTAAAGCTCTACTATGCCATGTAGGTAAAGATATCTCATTTCACGCTCTCAAGAGCGGCACTCGCATCAATGTCGCTCGCGATATTTCTCTCCTTATGACCATAGATACTATTCCTATCACTATTGACAAACATCATTCTCTCAATTCTTGTAGTGGTACTGTCATTTTACACCACACCATTGTCCAACGGAATTTCCAGACATGTGGTGATGACATTCTGGATCCGCTTGAGCTCCATGACCTCCTTATCCTCAAAGTTGACACTTTTGTCCTCCCTGCCCGTAAGCGAAGTCGTTATCCTTGCAATATAGCTCGTTTAACATTTGACTGCCGTGAACTTCCACCCTCGGTCTACATTGTAGGTCACCGGTTACAAGTTCGAAAGGTGACCCCTACACCGCAACAGTGTAGAAACTGCTGGCGTTTTGGTCATCCAGCGAAATATTGCAGGTCCATGGCCGAATGCCCAGTCTGTGGTGCTGACGACCATGCCAGTTCTTCTTGTACTCTACCTCCCTCTTGCCTTAACTGTCATGAGGTGCATCCATCGTACTTCTGCCGTTGTCAGGTTTACCTAAATGAGCAGGAAATCCGTTGTCTCAAAGAGGCGGAAGGCTTCTCATATGCTATGGCCATCTCTCATCTATGCCTTCAAGGGAGAATTCCCCGTATTTCCTATTCTCACATTGCTAAACGTCTCCCCACTTCTGGGGTCCCAACTTCCCCGTATTTCCTATTCTCACATTGCTAAACGTCTCCCCACTTCTGGGGTCCCAACTTCCCCGGCTTCCTCTGTGGTCACCCCATCCTCAGTCACCCCTGTCTCGAATCCTTTTGCTGTTCTTGGCTCCGAGGTCCCTACCTCGGCATCCCATACTGTCCTCACCCCTTCCTCTACTCACTTGCACAGTTTTGTGTCTTCACGCCCTCGTCCAACACCTAATTCTCACTGCCCCTCTTCTTCTCATAAGTCCGGCAAAAAATCCTCATTGCCGGGTTCTTCACCTCCGACTAGTTATGTAACGAGTGTGGAGGTTCATCCTCCACCTCGTTCAATATCTTCATCCCCTGTCCCCTCCCAAATTTCATCCTTGACTCCCCTCCTCCCAGGTCGCTTCCACTCCTGTCCTCTCCCAAGCCCCTTTGCCAGTCTCCTCTCCCATCTCCACCCTCTGCTTTCGTACCGTCTATAGTCTCCCAGATTGTTGCTCACCCTCCTCCTCCTTTCATTTCTAATGTGGTCCCACATTCTGCATCTTTGTCTTCTGAAACACTGGAAGCTATCGCAGAATTTATTACAAAGACTGAACCGTTGATGGACACCGCTCCACCTCCAGTTCCCCCGTCCCTCTCTTCTCCGTCTACACCCCTCCTTCCTTCACAGCATCCCACTGCTTCTTTGATTACAGGTCTTCCGCTGCCTCCACACGTCGATTTTTCTAACCCTAGTCCATAGATACCTCTAACATCGACTTGTATCTTTCTCTTCATAAATCATGGCTTATTTGCAGTGGAATATCCGAGGCCTCAGGGGTAAATGAGGTGAGCTTCAGGTGTTGCTCTCCCAGTTTTTTCCTGTTGGGTTCTGTTTGCAAGAACCCAAATTACAATCCACTGTTATCCGTCCCTTTTCGGGCTATGATTTGTTATATTCATCGGATCCTTTTTCCGATGGAACCTTTAACGAAAGTCCTCTTCTTATACGCACTGGTATTCCATACCGTCAACTCTGTTTATTCTTCTCTACATTACACCACAGCCCGTATCCACTTGAATAAGTGGTATACACACTGTTCTATATATCTCTTCCCCTCTCGGGCTTTGTTTATCCCAGATGCTGTTTTTCTGGTTTCTTCCTTGCCGCCTCCCCTTCTGTTACTTGGCGATTTTAATGCACACCATTTTCTTTGGGGGGGGGGGTCGCACTGTGACTCCCGTGGCGTTCACTTGGAGGCTTTCTTGCTTCTCTCCACTTCACCCGGTCTGTCCTCTCGGACTTACATGACAGCGATCATTTTCCAATCGTCCTCATGTCCCCTTCGTATTCTCCACCTTCTCGTAACCCACGCTGGCAATTTGACCGGGTGAAATGGGACTTTTACACACATCGTACTGTCTTTCATGAGGCTCCTTTCTCGTCCTCCATTGATGAGGTTTTACATCTCTTCTCGTCCTCCGTCTTCCTAGCAGCTTCACATTCTATCTCCCAAACCTCGGGCAAGCATCCTCAGAAGTGCGTGCCTTGGTGGTCTCCTGCTTGTGCTCGGGCAGTGCGTTTGAAACGCGCTGCATGGGGCAGGTATCGGTATAACAGAACCACAGAGAGACTCCTTGATTTCAAGCAGAAGAGAGCTATTGCTCGCCGTGTCATACGTGACGCTAAACGCACTTACTGGCGGGATTACGTTTCCACCATCACTTCGGCTTCCTCGATAAGTGCAGTCTGGAAGAAAGTGTGGAAATTGAGTGGCAAATTCTCCCCCGACCCGGCTCCTGTTCTTCGGGTTGCCGGTTTCAATATAGCACACCCTCTTGCCGTTGCCACTGAAATTGGTAATCATGTGGTCTGCATTTCTCAGGGGCTCCATCTATGCCCCTCGTTCCTTTCTGCTAAGTCTGCCAGCAAGTTAAAGCCCTTAGATTTTTCTTATTTCAAAGAAGAATCTTATAATGTGCCTTTTACCCTTCAAGAACTGGAGGCAACATTCTCTGCTTGCCGATCATCGGCAGCTGGGCCAGACGGCATACATATTCGTATGCTACAGTATTTACATCAGTCTGCTCTTACTGTCCTCTTACGACTCTTTAATCTCATATGGTCACAAGGAGTTATTCCCCAACTGTGGAAGTCTGCTTTTGTTCTCCCTTTTCGTAAACCGGGTACAACGGGACATGATACCTCCCACTACCGTCCCATCGCTCTTACCAGTGCAGTTTGCAAGGTGATGGAACGTCTAGTTAATAGACGTTTGATGTGGTATTTAGAGACCACTAGTCAATATGGCATTCGTAAGGGCCGTTCTGCCATTGACCCCTTACTGCGCTTGGATACGTATATTCGTAATGCCTTTGCTAATAAGCACTCAGTTATCGCCATCTTTTTTGACCTTGAGAAGGCTTATGACACAATTTGGAGGTATAATATCTTGGCCCAGGCCCACTCCTTGTGCCTCCGTGGCAATCTACCATTTTTACTTAAGGCCTTCTTAACTGAAAGACATTTCCGTGTCCGGGTTAGTAATGAGCTTTCCCGGAATTTATCCAAGCTGAAGGTGTCCCCCAGGGATGTGTTCTGAGCACAACACTCTCCTTGCTATAAATAATCTGGCATCTGTTTTCCCATCCAATATTTGGTCATCGCTTTATGTAGATGACTTTGCTATAGCTTGTGCGGGCGCTGACTGTCACCTCATTGCAGTTTCCCTCCAGCATGCCATCAACCGGGTTTCCGATTGGGCCACCACTCACGGGTTTAAATTTTCTAGTGGCAAAACTCATCAAATTACGTTTACTAGGCGTTCAGTGGTCTCTGATCATCCATTGTACCTATACGGCTCACGTATCCCAGAACGTGAAACGGTCAGGTTTCTCGGCCTCCTGTTTGACCGTCGATTTTCCTGGAAACCTCACATTACCTCTCTGAAGGCGACTTGTCATAGCCGGCTGAACCTCCTTAAAACCCTAGCACATCTTTCATGGGGGGCTGATCGTAGAACTCTCTTTCGCCTGCACTCAGCCCTAATTTTATCGAATCTCGATTATGGTGATCAGCCTTAATCCCATACATCACCAGGGATTGCGTTTATGCCTTGGTGCATTTCGTTCTTCCCGGTTGAGAGTCTCTATGTAGAAGCGAACATTCCTTCCTTGTCCGATCGTCGTGATGCACATTGCCTTCGCTATTATGTTCGCTCTCATGACCTCCGTAATCCTTCCATGTATAGGATTGTCACAGATGTTAGTAGACGCTCGTTATTTTTTGGGGTTTTATCTGTTAACAGGCCCCTGTTTACTTCGTCCCTTTTCTCTTCGTCTACATTCACACTTGTCTTCACTTCAGCTACAACCTTTATATGTTCATGTGACATCTCCCTTTCCCCTACCCCCTTGGGAAGTTCCTGCTGTCCGTGTCTGTTATATTCCTCTACCTTGCGCGAAAGCCCAACTACCTACAGCGGCTTCTCGCTCGTTTTTTCTAGACCACTTCCGTTCTCATTCCCATGCTATCGCAGTGTACACCGATGGTTCAAATTCATATGACGGTGTCGGATTTGCAGCAGTATTCCTGGACAGCGTCGTGCGAGGGCATCTATTACCCTCTGCTAGCATATTTACGGCTGAATTGTATGCCATTCTTGTGGCACTTATCCGTATTGCATCTATGCCTGTGTCACCATTTGTGGTCGTTTCAGACTCCCTTAGTGCTTTACAGGCTATCCATAAAATTGATACACATCACCCCCTAGTTCTTCGTATCCAACTTTGGTTACGCCGTATCTCTAGCAAGCACAAAGATATTGTTTTTTGTTGGGTCCCTGGTCATGTTGACGTACAGGGCAATGAACAGGCAGACACTGCTGCGCGGTCAGCAGTACATGACCTTCCAGTTTCATATAGAGGTCTTCCATTCACGGACTATTTTGCTGTCATTGCTACCCACCTTCGCACCCATTGGCAACAACGCTGGTCTGACATGCTAAATAACAAACTTCATTCTATTAAACCGAGTATAGGTTTCTGGCCTTCTTCTTGTCACCAATGTCGGGGTTGGGAGACTACACTCTCCCGTCTTCGCATCGGCCACACTCGTCTTACTCACGGGTATCTCATGGAGAGGCTCCCTGCCCCTCTCTGTGAGCATTGTCAGGTTCCAGTGTCTGTTCACCATATTCTGTTGGACTGCCCACTCTATCAACGAGCACGCAGAATTTACCTCCCACGGCGTCTTCGCTCAGCGGCCTTTTCTTTACCTTCCCTTCTTGCTGATGGACCCTCCTTTAATCCTGACTCTTTCGTTGACTTTTTGACAGTAACTGACTTACTACATAAACTCTGAAGTTTATTCCTCTAGCACTCCCCTCAGTCCCTTCTACCTCAATCTCTTGCTACCCTCTATCCCTGCACTATCCACTACCCTGCTACACTCCATACCCTACTAATCATCCCTCTCACTCTTACAATCCATTCTTCCTGCATCCTACTTTACCCTGCGGCACTGTATGACCCCTGTGGTTTAGCGCTTCTTTTGATTATAATAATAATCACTACTGTTTCTAGCTGACGACCTAACGCTTTTAGAGGCACTTAAGTACCCCTGTCTTCTAATAACATGTTCATTTTTCCACTATAACTACCTTGTCCATACAAATGTTCTCAAAGATTTGTTAGATTATACCATGAATTAAGGAAAGATCCTGGACTTCACCTTACGAAACAAACAAAACAAATGAGATAGTAATTATGGACAAGGTAGATTATAGTGGAAAAATGAACATGTTATTAGAAGATGGGGGAACTTAGGTGCCTCTTAAACCAGAACACAGAGGAGAATGGAATAGCTGGAGACGGTGCTTGAAGCTATGGACCTAACGCTGTGTGTCTCCTAATGAGAAACGTAGCATGAGGTCCTGGAAGCTACCTAACGTGATAAGGCATCTGTAGCTGGGTGGTTGAAAGCGTCTTGTTGTCAGCTAATTACACTCATGAAGAGAGAGCAGGTCTATGGTTCAGCTCGTCTCTAATATATTCACCGACAAGACCACTACCATTCTTCTCAGGCTTAATTACCTACAGTTCTTTCAGTCTCTCTTGACCCGTTTTTCCTTAAACGATTTTTTTTATTGAGAGAATTTGCTGCTTATTTGTTTTGACTAATAAAGTGTAACTGGGAAACATTATTTTAATTTCTACGCTTTTACTGAATTTTTTTAGATGGGATTCTAATGATTGAATAAGCTCAAAGTATCTCATCCATATATATATCCCCCCCCTCTCTCTCTCTCTCTCTCTCTCTCTCCTCTCTCTCTCTCTCTCTCTCCTCTCTCTCCTCTATCTCCCCTCTCTCTCCCTATCCCCTCTCCTCCTATTCCCTCTTCTCCCTATCCCCTCTCTCTCCCTATCCCCTCTCTCCCCTATCCCCCTCTCTCCCTATCCCCCTCTCTCATCCTCTTCCTCTCTCCCTATCCCCTCTCTCCCTATCATTAGAAATAATATTAGGAGAGAAATAAATAGTGAAAATGATTGCTATAGGAATGCAGTTAGAAGCCTGAGTAGATCTATAACCCACTATGATAACATGAATATAGATAAGTATGTTTATGGAGCAACTTGCAATGTGAACAGACTGACTGATGTTGTAGTGGTCAGGCTTAGGCTTGGCTACAGGTACTTCTGGCAGTTTGGGAGACACACAGATGATGATCAAACTAAATGCAAATTATGTGATCAGGCATATGGTCACTGTCTTGAACACTATGTCCTTAATTGTCCACTTATTGAGGAATATAGAGATAGACAGTATAATAACCTATGTGACATGTCAAGATATCTTATTAATGAAAATAAGATACCAGTTATACTAAGCAAATTTCCTAAATTTGCTTGTAACAGATAAGTGAACTGTAGATATAAATCCAAATGTACAATTGTTAACCCTTTTGGGGCCTAGCTCCTAGGCCTTTTGTGTATCCATATGCTCTTGCGATACCGTCCACAGGATGGATATGGGGTGCACAATAAACTAGCCACTTCGGTGGCAAAATCTAATCTAATCTCTCCCTATCCCCCTCTCTCCCTATCCCCCTCTCTCCCTATCCCCCTCTCTCTCCCAATCTCCTCTCTCTCTCCCTATCCCCCTCTTTCTTCCTATCCCCCTCTCTGCCTGTCCTCCTCTCTCTCCTTATCCCTCACATACACAACACACACACATATACACACACACACATATACACACACACACACTATAAACACACACCTATACACACACACATATACACACACACATATACACACACAAGTAGCGGACAGTGCAGAGGCGGGGTCAGGAGCTGAGTCTCGACCCCTGCAACCACAATTAGGTGAGTACATATACACACACATATACACACACACACAAACCACACCCACACACACACACACACACACACACACACACACACACACACACACACACACACATACATCATCACTCTTGTAAATTAGTTTTCCGGTGAGAAATCTTTGAAGATCGATTATGTTCATTCCAAATTACTCAAAGATTGTGATGAAAGTGTCGAAGGAAAGTAAAGTATTCACTAAAACTTTTATCCTGACTTTCAGTATTCCTTTGTGAAGGAGGAGGAGAGAAAGGGGGACAAAGACGGACCAGAAATAAAGAGGAAGTAGAAAGGGATCTCCTTAACCTAACCTTGTCAAACCCTGTGGGAAAAAAAGAGAAGAGGTGGAAACTAAAGAAGAGAAATTGGAGGAAGAGAAATAGTGGGGGTATTTATTATTATTATTTTTATTATTATTATTTGGTTGGGTGTGGGTGCAAAATAATTCTTTTATAATCTTCGCTTTTTGCTTAATGGTATAGCTCTGGGCCTGCCATATGCATGGACTTTGACGTCTCTCTAAATATATATTCGTGTGAATATATATATATATATATATATATATATATATATATATATATATATATATATATATATATATATATATATATATATATATATAATGTTCCGAATAGGTAAGCGAAAATTTGTGTATGCAATAATTTCGCAAAAATCATTCCGAACCCAACGAAAAATATGTATTTTATTGTGTTTATTAAATAATTGTAAACTTATCTAAAATATATCTAGTTGGATTAAGCTAAATTAAATTGCGCTTGTTATAATAAGGTTAGGTAAGTTTTCTAAGGTCCTTTTGGTATAAAATTATTAATTTTTACGTTAACATAAATGAAAATAATACATCTTTAAACAAAGATTACAACAACATACATATTGCATTAGAAATGGACAAGAGTCTAATGCTCTGTTAATTCATGTGAGAGATTTTAACCACCTAACTGATTTTCAAAAATCTGAGAAAGTTGTATCAAGCAGGTCTGTTGTTGACAGAAATATAAATCAAATTTCATAAAAATTAGTATTGATATTAATATGAATATTAGTTCAGGGTTATATAAATTAGATTCACATATAATTAATACAAACTGTGAAAAATTTAAGCTGTCTGATACATCTCATAAACTGTACTTGACATGTGACATGTCAAAATTTTCACTACACTCCCACGCTGAGCGTGTTGGGTCTGGTGTCTGGTCATATGTGTGGTGCTATCTCAACCTTATAAGTCTTTTGTTGTCCTGTTATTTTAACAGCTGATAAGGTAAGAAATCACGAAAGCGCTTGGAATTTCACTATTTTTTCACTTTGGTTATTTTGTAAATTATAATATCACCTAGCTACTGTTGTCTTAATGCAACCACGGAAGTCGTTTTAAAGCAAACAGCAATACTTGGACTTGCCATGACTCGAGCCCGAGACTTAATTAAGACAGCCTCCAGGAAGCCAGGTGATGCAGTGATCTCGATGCACGAGACCACTGCACCACTATGACAGATAAGGTTAGGTGCCTAGTAAGAACACTAGACATGCTTGCCCTAACGCCCACCACGGAAACAAGTGGTTTAAAAACACGAACAATACTACGACTGGCCAGGACTCGATCCCGAGTCTTGGCAAGTTATAGAAACCCCTGTTTGACACAGTAGCATGATTGCCGATTTCGTCTTTCTGTCTCATAAACACAAGTTGACAGATACATCTTTCTATTTCTACTTGCACCTGGTTAATGCTGCTTCCCTAGTTTTGCATGTACATGTATACACATCTGTGTTTCCTTCTAATTTCATAATATTTCTTATGTTTTCTTATTCCATTGGCAAGTGAGGGAGAATTTTTTTTCCGTAAGCAATGCGTGTTGGAAATGGTGACTAAAATGCCAAGAGCAACGGGCCAGTAATTCCCTTTCTGTATAAATTATTAGAAAGGCACAGAAAATTTTGAAGGTGAGTTGTCAAAATGTGGGTGGTTGCAGTTTGGATGTAAATGAATTAACTGTGCCTCTTATTAATGAAAAGCTGTTTTTCCCAGAAAAGCTGTTTTTCCCAGTCACGAAGCTAAACGAAGCTGAAGGGGTTACGAGAATCTCAGTGGAAAATACATATAAACAGGATTAGGTCAGGTGTATTTGAGAGAATCAGAGCAATGGTTCAAATTATCAATTAGGGAAGGAAAAGACTTCATGTAAGTGTATTAATTAAAATATTTATGTAGATTAAAATAAAGGTGGGATGGGAGAAGTGGTTAATAATATTTATGCACCTGGGAAGAGAAAAGAGGTAGGTAGGTTTGTTGGTTTAGGAAGGTGTTAAGAGGGTGTTTAGGAAGTTTTGAACCCAGTGGCAAAATAATTGTTGCTAGAGACCTAAATGCTAAAGTTTGAAGAACAGTTGAAGAGGGCGTAGTAAATAAGTTTGGAGTGCCAGAGGTAAGTGATAATGGGGGCGTTTAGCTAAACTTTGTATATAAATACGTTTGGTAATAGGTAAAGCGTATTTTAAGAGACATACGATAAACAAGTATACGAAGTATGTAACGGGGCATAAGGACCGAAGTGTGTTAGACTGTAGTAGTAGATAAAAGATTTATGGGTATACTTCTGGATGTGTAGGATTTTAGAGGGACTTCAGACATATCGGATCATTGTACAAGAATGGTATACAATACCGACACGATGAGAATTAGACACATGTGCAACATCTGGGTATCTTTATTGTACACGTTTCTCCATCAATACAAATTCAAGGACATGAATGGGAGACAGTAGAACTATATACAAAAGATGAGGTAATCAGTCCCTCAGTCTTGGAGTCTTGTAGAATCGGAACCACCTCTTATCTGTACTATGTACATTTGTTCAATATATACATAAAAGTGATTGGTAGAGTTTTCATGTTTCCTTTGTATAAGGGAGAATCAAAAATTTACCCAGCATCTTGGAGGCCGAAGTACCGTATATTTTTGTTTTCCAAAATTTAGACAATCAGAATTAGGGGAGGCATCCATGACACCGGAGTGTCTTGTTCACCGGAAATTATTTCCAATAGCCTGAAGGTGATTAAAAAAATGTAAGAATAATAATGGAATAAGCCTGTCGAGCATTGTAGATAACGTGTATAGTAAAACTGACAGAATTGTGTGTTTGTGGTTGTGCAAAATATTCACAACATCAAGCAATACAGGACAGCCACGAGGACGGGATGGAAGGCCCCAAGCCTTCATCTGAAGCAGAGTAATTCACTGGATTAACCCACATCAAGGCAGGAAATCCTGGTATCAGGGAGATCTCTGAAGCGACATGCTACTTCAAGCAAGGCGGCCTTGAAAAGAGAGAACTTTAAGAACCAGGCTTCCAGTAGAGCCAGACAAGCTACCCAACTAATTACCAATATGAACAATCATGAATAGAAATCAGATAAAAAATCGAAATTTGAATGCCATTGTCTTCTTTTTGGGTGGAACGAACGAATTACATTTTATTGTAGACAACAGCAGTATATCAAGGGAGAGAGTACAGTGAAGTCTATATTAGTTGTTCTTGATGGGGGACATTTAGGTGACTGTCAGATTCGAGAAGTCCCCATCCGATAGGTACCACTATCATCAACAGTAAGCTTACTAGAAGTAGCACCACCACCACCCACCACTCCTCTCACCAGCAGCACAAGCAACAGCAACAGCACTAGAGAAAAGCCATACAACGAAGAGTAGCAACTTTAACAGCAGCACTGGCAGATTTAGCCATAGTATCACGAGCAGCGTCATCAGCAAGACAGCAGCTGAAACCGAGACCACAGCACCAGCATCATCAGCAAGACAGCAGCTGAAGCCGAGACCACAGCAGCAGCATCATCAGCAAGACAGCAGCTGAAGCCGAGACCACAGCAGCAGCGTCATCAGCAAGACAGCAGCTGAAGCCGAGACCACAGCACCAACATCAGGAATTTTCTTCTCAAAAACATAACAGTTGCGTCAGGAGAGCAGCAGCAGTAGCAACAGCAAAAGAGGCAGCAGCAGCAGCAGCAGTAGAAGCAGCAGCACTGGTGTCATGTAAAGGGGTAAAGAAACGGGGGTTAATTGGGGAATATGGGAGTAAAGGAAAGGAGGGAGTAGGGGGGAGAGGTGAGTGGAGTGGTGAGGGGAGGTAATGTGAGGTCACTGGTGACTACACCCTCACCTCTCATTACCACCTAACACTACTCACCCTCTCAGTACTTGAAATAAAATAATAAAATAAAATATAAGAATAAAGAATAATAAGAACAGTGGACAGTGAATATTACTATTCCACTTAAACAGAGTTTATTATTAAGTCCTTGTACAATAATATATTTGGGAACAGGAGAACACTATTAGGTTAAGATAAATGCACGAACACTGATTCAAGCCAGTACTCTGCCCAGTGTCTCCAGAAGTCTCCTCCAGAGACTCCAGCAGTCTCCTCCAGAGGCTCTCCAGCAGTCTCCTCCAGAGGCTCTCCAGCAGTCTCCTCCAGAGGCTCTCCAGCAGTCTCCTCCAGAGGCTCTCCAGCAGTCTCCTCCAGAGGCTCTCCAGCAGTCTCCTCCAGAGGCTCTCCAGCAGTCTCCTCCAGAGGCTCTCCAGCAGTCTCCTCCAGAGGCTCTCCAGCAGTCTCCTCCAGAGGCTCTCCAGCAGTCTCCTCCAGAGATTCTCCAGCAGTCTCCTCCAGAGACTCTCCAGCAGTCTCCTCCAGAGACTCTCCAGCAGTCTCCTCCAGAGACTCTCCAGCAGTCTCCTCCAGAGGCTCTCCAGCAGTCTCCTCCAGAGGCTCTCCAGCAGTCTCCTCCAGAGACTCTCCAGCAGTCTCCTCCAGAGACTCTCCAGCAGTCTCCTCCAGAGACTCTCCAGCAGTCTCCTCCAGAGACTCTCCAGCAGTCTCCCCAGAGCTCTCCAGCAGTCTCCCCAGAGGCTCTCCAGCAGTCTCCTCCAGAGGCTCTCCAGCAGTCTCCTCCAGAGGCTCTCCAGCAGTCTCTCCAGAGGCTCTCCAGCAGTCTCCTCCAGAGGCTCTCCAGCAGTCTCCCCAGAGGCTCTCCAGCAGTCTCCTCCAGAGGCTCTCCAGCAGTCTCCCCCAGAGGCTCTCCAGCAGTCTCATCCAGAGGCTCTCCAGCAGTCTCCTCCAGAGGCTCTCCAGCAGTCTCCTCCAGAGGCTCTCCAGCAGTCTCCCCCAGAGGCTCTCCAGCAGTGTTCCCCAGAAGCTCTCCAGCAGTCTCCTCCAGAGACTCTCCAGCAGTCTCCTCCAGAGGCTCTCCAGCAGTCTCCTCCAGAGACTCTCCAGCAGTCTCCTCCAGAGACTCTCCAGCAGTCTCCTCCAGAGAGCTCTCCAGCAGTCTCCTCCAGAGACTCTCCAGCAGTCTCCTCCAGAGACTCTCCAGCAGTCTCCTCCAGAGACTCTCCAGCAGTCTCCTCCAGAGACTCTCCAGCAGTCTCCTCCAGAGACTCTCCAGCAGTCTCCTCCAGAGACTCTCCAGCAGTCTCCTCCAGAGACTCTCCAGCAGTCTCCTCCAGAGACTCTCCAGCAGTCTCCTCCAGAGACTCTCCAGCAGTCTCCTCCAGAGACTCTCCAGCAGTCTCCTCCAGAGACTCTCCAGCAGTCTCCTCCAGAGACTCTCCAGCAGTCTCCTCCAGAGACTCTCCAGCAGTCTCCTCCAGAGACTCTCCAGCAGTCTCCTCCAGAGACTCTCCAGCAGTCTCCTCCAGAGACTCTCCAGCAGTCTCCTCCAGAGACTCTCCAGCAGTCTCCTCCAGAGACTCTCCAGCAGTCTCCTCCAGAGACTCTCCAGCAGTCTCCTCAGAGACTCTCCAGCAGTCTCCTCCAGAGACTCTCCAGCAGTCTCCTCCAGAGACTCTCCAGCAGTCTCCTCCAGAGGCTCTCCAGCAGTCTCCTCCAGAGACTCTCCAGCAGTCTCCTCCAGAGACTCTCCAGCAGTCTCCTCCAGAGACTCTCCAGCAGTCTCCTCCAGAGCCTCTCCAGCAGTCTCCTCCAGAGACTCTCCAGCAGTCTCCTCCAGAGACTCTCCAGTGAGAGAGCAAGTGAGTAAGCGAGCAAGGTAATGAATAAGCGGGTGAGGTGAGGACTAAGCAAACCTAAGATTAACTGAGTAAATAAGACATGACAAGTAACTTCAAAGTTTGGAACCAACCTGGAGTTTGTCCTACCCCAAGAGTCCTCTCCCAGGATAGGATAAATATTGTCTTGATATGTTTTCTTGCGGCAGCTTCTTGGAAAGTTAGTACTCGTGTTTACAGGAGGCGGAAGTAGTAAGTACTTGTGTTTACAGGAGGCGGAAGTAGTAAGTACTTGTGTTTACAGGAGGCGGAAGTAGTAAGTACTTGTGTTTACAGGAGGCGGAAGTAGTAAGTACTTGTGTTTACAGGAGGCGGAGTTATAAGTACTCGTGTTTACAGGAGGCAGAAGTAGTAAGTACTCGTGTTTTCTGGAGGCAGAAGTAGTAAGTACTTGTATTTACAGGAGGTAGAAGTAGTAAGTTCTTTTGTTTACAGGAGGCAGAAGTAGTAAGTACTTGTGTTTACAGGAGGCAGAAGTAGTAAGTACTTGTGTTTACAGGAGGCAGAAGTAGTAAGTACTTGTGTTTACAGGAGGCCGAAGTAGTAAGTACTTGTGTTTACAGGAGGCAGAAGTAGTAAGTACTTGTGTTTACAGGAGGCAGAAGTAGTAAGTACTTGTGTTTACAGGAGGCAGAAGTAGTAAGTACTTGTGTTTACAGGAGGCAGGAGTAGTAAGTACTTGTGTTTACAGGAGGCAGAAATAGTAAGTACTTGTGTTTACAGGAGGCAGGAGTAGTAAGTACTTGTGTTTGCAGGAGGCAGGAGTAGTAAGTACTTGTGTTTGCAGGAGGCAGGAGTAGTAAGTACTTGTGTTTACAGGAGGCAGGAGTAGTAAGTACTTGTGTTTACAGGAGGCAGAAGTAGTAAGTACTTGTGTTTACAGGAGGCAGGAGTAGTAAGTACTTGTGTTTACAGGAGGCAGGAGTAGTAAGTACTTGTGTTTACAGGAGGCAGGAGTAGTAAGTACTTGTGTTTACAGGAGGCAGGAGTAGTAAGTACTTGTGTTTACAGGAGGCAGGAGTAGTAAGTACTTGTGTTTACAGGAGGCAGGAGTAGTAAGTACTTGTGTTTACAGGAGGCAGGAGTAGTAAGTACTTGTGTTTACAGGAGGCAGAAGTAGTAAGTACTTGTGTTTACAGGAGGCAGAAGTCTGGGGAGCGAAGCTCAGCACACACCCTGGAGGACCCTGCCTTTCAAAATTGACGATTAGATGCCCGGGGAGGGCAGGAGAGGGCAGGTTTCTTTGTAAATGTTTAATAATTAATTTTTTAATCTATTATACATCAAAGTTACGAAGACAAAGGAAATAAATTACGACTTTTTCATTGAAAATTCGAGATTTTTGAGAATTGCAAATGAGTTAAAATTGTCCTTGTGTGTGTGTGTGTTTGTGTGTGTGTGTGTGTGTGTGTGTATTTACGTTAAAAGATATATAAAATATATCTTTAAACGTATAAGAAAATTTAAGAGATGACGTAATTTTAAATGAGTTCTTGTATATATATATATATATATATATATATATATATATATATATATATATATATAAAATATATATATATATAATATAAACAAGGTAAGAAAGCCTAGGGAACGAATGGATTTGTCAGTTAAAAACAGAGTAGGGAGTTAGTAGATGGGGAGCTGGAGGTATTGGGTAGATGGCGGGAATATTTTGAGGAACTTTTAAATGTCGATGAAAAAAGGAGGCGGTAATTTCATGTACTGGCCAGGAGGTACAACATCGTTTAGGAGTGAAGAAGAGCAGGATGTGAGTGTGGGGAGGTGCGTGAGGCATTACGTAGAATGAAAGGGGTAAAGCAGCTGGAATTGACGGAATCATGACAGAAATGTTAAAAGCAGGGAGGATATAGTGCTGGAGTGGTTGGTATTTTTGTTTAATAAATGTATGAAAGAGGGAAGGTACCTAGGGATTGGCAGCGAGCATGTATAGTTCCTTTATATAAAGGGAAGGGGATAAAAGAGAGTGTAAAAATTATAGGGGAATAAGTTTACTGAGTATACCAGGTAAAGGTATGGCAGGGTTATTATTGAAAGAATTAGAGGTAAGACAGAGAGTAGGATTGCAGATGAGCAAGGAGGCTTTAGAGTGGGTAGGGGATGTGTAGATCAAGTGTTTACAGTGAAGCATATATGTGAACAGTATTTAGATAAAGGTAGAGAAGTTTTCATTGCATTTATGGATTTAGAAAAGGCATATGATAGAGTGGATAGGGAGCAATGTGGCAAATGTTGCAAGTGTATGGAATAGGTAGTAAGTTACTGAAGGCTGTAAAGAGTTTTTATGAGGATAGTGAGGCTCAGGTTAGGGTGTGTAGGAGAGAGGAGATTACTTCCGGTAAAAGTAGGTCTTAGACAGGGATGTGTAATGTCACCATGGTTGTTTAATATATTTATAGATGGGGTTGTAAAAGAAGTAAATGCTAGGGTGTTGGGGAGAGAGTGGGATTAAATTATGGAGAATTAAATGCAAAATGGGAGTTGACACAGTTACTTTTTGCTGATGATACTGTGCTTATGGGAGATTCTAAAGAAAAGTTGCAAAGGTTAGTGGACGAGTTTGGGAGAGTGTGTAAAGGTAGAAAGTTGAAAGTGAACATAGATAAGAGTAAGGTGATGAGGGTATCAAACGATTTAAATAAAGAAAAATTGGATATCACTTGGAGAGAGGATTATGGAAGAAGTAAATGTTTTCAGATATTTGGGAGTTGACGTGTCAGCGGATGGGTTTATGAAGGATGAGGTTAACCATAGAATTGATGAAGGAAAAAAGGTGAGTGGTGCATTGAGATATCTGTGGAGACAAAAAACGTTATCCATGGAGGCAAAGAAGGGAATGTACGAAAGTATAGTGGTACCAACACTCTTATATGGGTGTGAAGCATGGGTTGCAAATGCTGCAGCGAGGAGGAGGCTGGAGGCAGTGGAGATGTCCTGTCTTGGGGCAATGTGTGGTGTAAATATTATGCAGAAAATTCGGAATGTGGAAATTAGGAGAAGGTGTGGAGTTACTAAAAGTATTTGTCAGAGGGCTGAAGAGGGGTTGTTGAGGTGGTTTGGTCATTTAGAGAGAATGGATCAAAGTAGAATGACTTGGAGAGCGTATAAATCTGTAGGGGAAGGAAGGCGGGGTAGGGGTCGTCCTAGAAAAGGTTGGAGGGAAGGGGTAAAGGAGGTTTTGTGGGCGAAGGGTTTGGACTTCCAGCAAGCATATGTGAGCGTGTTAGATAGGAGTGAATGGAGACGAATGGTTTTTGGGACATGACGATCTGTTGGAGTGTGAGCAGGGTAACATTTTGTGAAGGGATTCAGGGAAACCAGTTAATTGATTTAGTTGGACTTGAGTCCTGGAAATGGGAAGTACAATGCCTGCACTTTAAAGGAGGGGTCTGAGATAGTGACAGCTGGGAGGGACTTTTCTCAGCTGTCGTATCTGAGCTCCTCTGCAAAGACAGTGATTATGTATGAGTGTGGTGAAAGTGTTGAATGATGATGAAAGTATTTTCTTTTTGGGGATTTTCTTTCTTTTGGGGATTTTCTTTCTTTTTGGGTCACCCTGCCTCGGTGGGAGACGGCCGACTTGTTGAAAAAAAAAAAAATATATAATATACACATACACATTATTGAAATCAACCTAAGTATAACTACTGGTCGAATTTCTTATAACTTTTTTAAATGGTTTTTATTTTCATTCCCGTTAGGGTAGGCCATTAATATTATGTAGACTATATATAATTACTTATAATATATTATAATATATTGTATCTTTTCTAAGTATCATGCAATATATTTCCAATCATAGCAAAATTTAAGTAAATGTATATTAATCGTGACGTGATTCAAGAAAGCTATCCCAGTATTGCACAGCTTCAGCACCATGACCAACAATGACCGACATTAGAACAGTGCCAAGTCTGGCATTAGTTACTAATGCAATTAAAGATTTGATGCAAATTCCAGTCTACAATAATAATGGAAAATTAGATCCTGCACAGTCCAGAACTAATTTAAAGCATCCATTAAGAAACGCAAGGGTTTCAGGTTTAAAGCCAATCTGGAAATGCATTCTTTAGTCATCTCGCAGAGATCAAAATCTCAAAATCCACCTGCACTTAAACTTTAAAGAAACTCATAAGTTGCATAATCAATTTATTGGAGTTGAGGTTAGACGCTAAATTCGTAAATTACCACATAAAAAATCGTATTTCAATTTTCCCAGTTTCATAAAAAAAATACAAATGGTTTACACAGGCTAACATAATTTTTTTTTCTAGTAGGAAAGATTAAAACAAATTTAAGGTTTAAAGCTGATCAGAGGAGACGTTCTCCAGATATTTCATGGACACCCATTTTTTTAATAAAGCTATAAATTAAGAGTTGCACAATCCAAAATTAAGGCAAAGCTTTCCTTGAGAGAAAAGAAATCAGCACTAAAAGTTTGAAGCTAACCAGACGATGCATTTCCCAGTTATACAGAATCTCATAACTGCGGGTTTATTAACAAACTAAATAAATTTGAACAAAAAATTCTCCTTCACAACCAAAATCCAAAAACCTTTCATCCAGTTCATAGCTAATTAAAGATTGATGTCATTATGAAGAAGCAAATATTGAGTGAATAATTACAGTGAATAGTGTACTTCTGAAAATTAAAATTTGCAGTGTGGCAACTACACATTCCACTAACAATATCAACCATCTTCTGAGTAGGATGTTGACAAGTCTCAGGTGATCAGACGAGAGAGTAGGATGTGCTAGTGTTGACAAGTCTCAGCTGATCAAACGAGAGACTAAAGTTACCACATTGAAGCCAAAATCGGGAATGGTCTATATAAAGCTCATCAGAGGGCACTTGCATATACCCATTGTTCAAGAACCTTTATTTGTAGCTGACCACGGTCGAAGAATTCAAGCTGATTAAAAAAAAAAAGAGTTTCGAAGATTAAAAATAAAAGCCATGAAGTAAATTAACTGATGGCAAGAACACACTTGGGTCACAAGGAGAGTTTTAACATGCAGAACTATAAAATTCCAGAGTCTCTGTCTGTCTGTCTTCTGTCTCTGTCTGTCTCTTTTTTTTACACAGGGTTTGACAAGGGATCCCTAGCTTTATTGACAAGCTATTTACATGTTAAGGATTCCTAACTTTATTGACAAGCTAAGAGTTGTTACCTACAGTCTGTCTCTCTCTCTTTCGAGCAGTTTGAATCTAGCTTCTGGACATCAGCCTTTTAACTCTCAGTTAGTGTTCACTGCTGTGTTTACCTAGCAGGAAATAGATACCTATGGGTTAATCAAACAATGAGCGTTGTTTTCTGCCTAGAACTTAGAAGTTAATGGAATGTAGGGAATCTAGCTAGAACTAGGGTTAATTAAATGCTGTTGGTTTTCTCTAGCTAGGACCTAGATATTAACTGAATGTTGATTGTTGTCTGTCAAGGATATACAGAACCAACCGGAAATATGCCACACTGCTTAGTATTCTGTTCAGTCTTTCCTCCAGGCCATTTCTCACTTATTCCTCCCCGGTTCATGCATCATTATTGCCTGGTTGTGATGGTGACGTTGGTAGCGATAATGACGGTACTGATGGTAGTGATTTATAGTTGTGATGGTGGTGGTTGAGGAAGAGGTTGGAGTGACAGAAGGCGGGGTGGTAATGATAGTGGTGGTATTGTGGACCTTGAATTGTACGCAAGGTATAATGAAAACTCTATATTCCGTGTATGTATATCATATATTAGAGATTTTTTCAGTATTAGCTAAACTGAAAATATCATACTTTATAAACTTATATTCTTAGCTATGTAATTAGGTAGGATTGTACATGTGGTGCTCACGGTTCAGGTTAGCTAACTAGCTATTCGCTTATAAACCTGTCAGCATTCCCACCTTACCACGGTGAAGCCTCGTCATCATCCCCAGTGTTGTGGCTACCGGCTGGGCCTCAAGCAATGACCAGCTGTTCTTCCATAGAGGACACATCAAGCCCTCAACCTGGAGTTTTTGAGGCTTTGTAGGTGACTGAGAAACACCTTCAATGAGATCCTCTCATATTGTGTACTTATTAAGACACGATATTCGTTGTGCCTCTCACCCGTTAGTTGGATCCAAGTTCCAGATAGACTTTTGGAGACCTTTGTATTAACCTTCCTAGACCCTACAGTGAATGGTACTAGCGAGAGAAACAATTCTATTTATGTGAAGTTTCTGTTATGGGAACCAGGTGAAATCGCCCAGTCCTGGTATCGGTTGGGACTTTGTGAAATTAAAACGGTTTTTTGGTTTTTGGTACCTTCGTTTATTATGATTGATTTTTCATGTGCGATATACCGTCTTTAGAAACTAACGGTTAACCAAAGACTAATGTTAAGTCTTCTTGTTTGTATAGTGATAACCAATTGCTTTACCTAATAAGAAAGAAGATACCTAGAGAGAATTATAAAATGTATAATTTCTGGACTATGGGAAATCTCCTTTAACTAAGAGTTCTCTTATTTATTTTATATCTTGACTTTCCATTCTTATTGTGTAATATATTGAGACAGAGAAATTATATCTTATGTCTTATAAGATGAGTTACAAAATTAAAATAATTTAATTTTTATTTTTGTCGACTTTTGTTTCATAGATAAGACCTTACAAAGATCTATATCAAGATAATCTTATAACTAAAAGATACAACCTAGCTACAAAATCACATTTACTATAACAAAAAGTTGATGGGTTCGTCAATTCCCTCTTTTTGTAACAGGTGGTAACTGCTGTAGTGGTAGTGGTACCGATAGTGGTGAAAGATATGGTGATATTTGTGGTGGTGGTTGCGGTAGCGGTGATAGTTGTGGTGGTAGTGGTCGTGGTGATAAGTTGTAGTGTTGTCAGTGATAATCGTAGTGGTATATGTGGTGGTGGTTGTGATGAGGTAACGATAGACCATGGAACAGGAAGGGTTTGAACCCATGGCGAGTGATTCGTAAAATTCTAGGCCAATACCTAGGTTTGTTTCCAGTTGTGTTATTATTACGCTTTCGTGAGTCATTAATAATAATTGAGTTGGGGGGGGGGTTATGGTAATGGTGGCAGCAGTTAGTGATGATGGTTGTGCTGTAATAGGGATAGTGGTGATGGTAGTTGTAATAGATGGTGGTTGCTGTGAGGGCCGTAGTGTAGGCGTTGCTTAAGGTGGTGTTAATGATAGATGTGGTGGCGGTGGTGGCCAGGATAGAGTAGTGGTAGTGAGGGTGGTGACAGTGACATGAATGGTGATAGTGGTAGTTAGGATGGTAGTGATAATTGTGGTAGAGGGGTGGTAGCTGTGTAGATAATGGCAATAGTGGATTACACACGCATCAACAAAATATTTGATAGCCTCTAGAACAGTGTAATATAGCTAAATAATATAGACTAAATTCAGTGAATAAAAAGTAAAAGATTAACTCATAAGTTATATTTTGTTTTATTATTATATTAGTATTCATTGTGTGGGAAGTTTCCATAATTTTGGGCACCCTTCTTATTTACAGTACAGCCAGCTGTTCCAGGTGTGTCCTCCCATTGGCTGTCGTACACCTTAGTGGCTCAGGAGAATTAGCCGTGTGTGTCTTGCGGTATTATAATAATAATAATAATAATAATAATAATAATAACTTCTACAGGTACATGTTGCAACTATTACAGACCTAGTTGGATATAGGTGAGTACAAATAGGAAGCACGTCTGTCTCGCGCTCAGCAGACGGAGGATCAAGCCTCCACCACCTCTTGCGCTGAATGACCCATATGGGTTTAGCGCTTAACATGAATTAAACAAACAAACAGACCTAGTTGAAATCATTGGCATACTAATCAGAGAGCCCCTGGTTATGCAGAGTATTTCGGGCAGTTTCGTTTATTATTATTATTATTATTAATATTATTATTATTATTATTATTATTATTATTATCATTAGTACAATCAAACTAAGTACTAAATCCACATAGGTCGTACAGCGCTGCTGGTTAGGATGTGCTAAAGACGAAATATGAGAAAATGAAACACCAGTGAGGATTATTAGTATGCATGAGGCAGTGTCAGTAAGGGTAGTGGGGAGTGCTAAAGGGAAAATATAATCAAAGTTGGTGTAATTAAGCTGTGGATGAATAAGTTAAATATGGAGTCTTTGACAAAGGTAGAGCTGTCAGCGAGGAAGGCAGATAAAGTGCGTTAGAGTGGTGACGTCGCCGGAGATCAATTCTGCGTGCTCATTGATAGACAGGACAGTCTATTAAGAGATGAACTGACAGCGGAACTTCACAATTCCTCAGAGAGCGGCGCTGAACGTTTTTCCAAAAGACAATCATAAGTGAGTCTTGTGTCTGGTACGTAGGTGGGAGACTCTAGTCTCTCCCTCCGTTCATGTCTTCTTTCCAATCCATTGCTCTCTCAGAGTTGTGATTGTGACACTTATCTGCTGGTGAGACACATTAGGTGTATTGGTTTCCTTGTGGGGGTACTTTCCCCCTCAAGTTTATATATCAGTAAAGTTTTTGTGGACTATTAAATGATATCTCTGTGATAACTTGCTATATCAACCCTGACTACCCTTATTTTGCGTTGCCTTGTATGTTAATGGTTGCTGTGTGTTCATAGTGGGATCTGATAACTCACTAGTTACTCAGTTGTCCAAGTTCTCTCCTTACCTTGCGCATTAGGACATTCGTCAACTATCTAGGATGTGTTTGACACATTCTTCAGGATTTCACGGGGTAAATTCCCCGAACTGCAGATGACGTCCTAAAGTCTTTCCCTATTAGATCTCTCTTATCACAGCCCACAGGTTCTTAATGTGGTTCAAGTCTGGGGAATATCCTGGCCACTCGTCGAAAAAGGGTAGCACACAGGCACGAAGCCACTGAACAACATATTTCGTGGTGTGGCATAAAAAAATTGCGTGAGACTGACAAATGATAAAATAATCTTAGATACGTTTTTTACAGTTAATGTTAATTTTGATATTTTCCAAGACTTCAATGAGAATACTTTTGGTGTTGGTATGTATAATCAACACTGTTATTAAGAAGCTGACTCAGTCAGGTCCTCACTGGACGCTCTAATACACAAATGTTTCTAATACTTCCTTCGATAAATGGCAGTCTGCCTTCAGCAATCCGATAATCTTCGCAATTCTCTCTTATGTCAGTGACTTCTGCAAATATTAATTCACCAATAGCCAAAAATGTCCGATAAATTCTGCTCTGAAGACCACATGACGCAGGAGTACCACAGACAGAAAATCGTCCACAACTCAAGCCTAGAAGGTTTAAGATGCAGCCTTACCGAATCCCGAGACTCCCACTTCCAGTTCCAAGGCCGGTAATACTCTTTGACTCATGGACAAACCAGAGCTAAGTATTTATTAGTTTAGACAGTGAAGCACGCTGGGTGCCTTCCACCTGGTGTACTTAATGAATATTGAAAATCAAGGAGGGAGTATATGGAGAGTAAAAGACAGGTTATGAGAGTTATGAAGTAATAAGAGAGTGGGTGAGGTTCTGTCAACAAATTTTGCTGAGAATGAGAAAGTTTTGGAGTGAGATTAATAAGTTGAGAAAGCCTAGGGAAGAAATGGATTTTACGGTTAAAAATGGAGGAGCAGAGTTATTAGATGGAGAATTGAAGATATTGGGAAGATAGAAACTGTTAAATATTGATGAAAGAGAGGAGTTGTGATTCCAGGAATTGGCAATGGAGGTATAACATCTTTTAGGAGTGAGAAAGAGAATGACGTGAGTGTGTGGGAGGTGCGTGGGGCAGTGGGAAGAATGAAATAGGGTAAATCAGCTGGGATTGATGGAATAAAG
Source organism: Cherax destructor (assembly GCA_009830355.1). Classification (NCBI taxonomy): domain Eukaryota; kingdom Metazoa; phylum Arthropoda; class Malacostraca; order Decapoda; family Parastacidae; genus Cherax; species Cherax destructor. The sequence continues at coordinate 196,607 of WNWK01000348.1, forward strand.
ACAAAAACGTAGAAGTAGGTTGGTGTTTTTATTCATTAAATGTATGAAAAGGGGAAAGATACCTAAGAAGTGGCAAAGAGCATGCATAGTTTCTTTAACAGCATAAGAACATAAAGGAAGAACACTGCAGCAGGCCTACTGGCCTATATTAGGCAGGTCTTTCTCAAGCCCACTAACAAAAATCTTTGTTTTAGATCAAGGCCAAGTTATTGAACATTGTCTCTAGGTTGATAGGATGACCACCTTAAAATTACCTCTCTACTACCATTTATAGTTGCAGTTTGAAAGTCGAAACTTTATTAGAGGGTAAAAAAGCCTGCTGCACAGGCGAAGTTTCGTCAATAGATACCCAGGTGTGCCCATGATTGTGGCTAATCAAGCTCAAACTGGCTGAAGCGAACTGCTCATTGCATTCTCAATAATATTGCAAAAAAACGGTAAACAGGAAAACTTTCCTCCCAGCCTGTAGATTAAAGAACATAAATTCGCATCATTGACTAAGGGTCCGGGTGGGTGTGTTCAACAGCGCCCAATAACTGGTGATATGTCAATAAGTATTACTGGTTTAGCGTTTTTACTTAGTGTGTATGAGCTCAGGGGTTTAAATCCCGGAGAAGCTCCCATTTTGCAAACACTGATAAGATATTGAGAAACATGTAGTAGTGGGCTGTGTAAATGTCCAGACGCTGGACAAAACATCAATGGTTTGCTACACACAGGTCAAAACGAAAGTTGAAACTCATTTATCTCTTTGAATATAGGCTGTGCTGGGCCTACCACCAGCACAGCCTATGTACAATTATTCAACCAAATCAGTGTGTTTATTTAATGGTTACCTCCTCCAGGCCGTCGCGTAAGCCACTGGGCCAGCTAGCTTCAATAAGATTCATCTAACTAGGTATATTTCTACACCATAGGAAGGTTAGCTTCCCCAGTGGCTTACGCGACGGTCTGGAGTTTTGAGACTCTCTGACCGCGGGTTCGAACCCGGCCCGTGGTATCGTTTGTTTGCAATCGTGTTATTACGGTTTCGTGAGTCGACTGGATGAATGAATCTGCCTGCTGGTAAAGCAGGTTTTGTTCCATTGGTAGTCTCTTCAACAATGTCCCTCAGGCGATGATGCTTCGCCTGAATGTGTTGGTGTACACCACAGTGGTGGTGGTGTTGGAGGTGGTGCTGGAGGTGGTAGTGATACTAATGCTTATGGGGTTTTTTTGGAAGTGACAGTAGTAGTGGTAGTGATTGTTGTGGCTGGGTTGGTGGTACGGGTGGTAATAGGAGCGCTGGTGGTGGTAATTGTGGCACATATGGCAATGTTGGTAGTGAATGGTAGTGGCTGCGATAGTAGTGGTAGGGGAACTAGTGGTGCTGGTGGTAGCTGTCGAAGTGGTGGGGTAATAGGGGTATTTGTAACAAGTTTGGTGTTTGTGGTGGGGAGGTGGTAGTGGTTGTGATAGTGGTTGTAATAGTAGTGACGATGGTGGTATTAATGGTAGTGCTAGTTGTGGAGGCAATGATGGTAATGGTGGTGGTCGAAGTTCTGGTAGTTTTGGTGGCAGTGGTTGTCATAGTGGAAGTCGAGATAATAGTAACAGTGGGGAGGTGATTGTATTGGTGTTGTTGATGGTTGTGACAGTAGTTGTAGACTAGTAGTAATAGGTGTGGTGGGTGTAGTAGTGGAAGTAATGGTGATAATAGCGGTAATTGTAGTGGTGGGTTATGGTGGTGGGAGCATATCAGTATCGTTCAACATTATTATTCAACAGCAACAGTGTGCTCATTAACGGGAGCAACAGATATTTCCTCACACGTGCCAGCAACGCCAAAACAGGAGGAGTCATGGAAGCAGTAAATCATTAACTTTAACTAAAACATCAGCAAAATAAAAATACTAAACTGCATTAACAAAAAAATATAATTAACTAACAAAGACAGCAACAACAATTAGAAATTTAACATCACAGCTGAAGAAAGTTAATTGGAGATAGAGCTAGCTTAAACAAAGTGAATTCACTAGGAACAGCAATAAATGCAACATCGACAATTGCAATGCACTTGAGAGGATCATATATATACCTCAGCAACAGCTCCAACACTAATATTAAAAACATAAACACATCAGGAAAACAAGAACAGCAGCAACACTAATAGGAACAACGTGAGATCAGTGGTCAAGGAAGGTTAGTGGACCCCGGTTTTCGTGATGCTCTAAACTTGAACAATTATGCAAGTGTATTTTTGTAAGTGCTTTTGTAAGTGTATTTTTGGGGGTCTAAAAGGACTAATCTAATTAACATTATTAGTTATGGGAATAAATTCGTTTGGTAACAGCATTCTGGAACGAAAAAAAATCACGAAAACCGGGGGTCCATTGTACATCCTACGTGTTTGTGAGTGTTTTGGTTAATTCTGGTTGGGTGTTATTATGTACTACTATCATGACGTGCTCTGCCATGAGGGGAGGTGCTGTGTGTCATGAGTAAGAAAAGCTATGGATCTACTTTTCAGAGGAAAATCATGAATTGAAACAAATCGTTTTGGTAAGTGCAATAAAAAGCGAAAATGGGTCGAGGGTAGTGAAAGAAAGCGTGTTAGCATTAACGAAGATGAATTTGTTAGCAATACTGAAAGGAAATTAATGTTAGAGCAAATTATATTCCGAAATGCAGAAGACAGGAGTTGCTAGTCAAAGTGGAGGTCATCTACAGGGAGGGAGGGAGGGGATCTAAATCATGTAGCACTGTGCCCAGAAGAAATGGGTATGAAGTAATACCTTCAGCCATTAGTGTATTGGCGTACACATGTACTATAAACAACTTGAAATTCCATCCATTGAAAAGTAGGATAATTTCAATGGGAAACATGATATACGTGTAAGTAAAATATTAATGTTTTACCATCTGATGAAGAGACGTATGTTAAGCTCCGTTCTAATTTATTAAGCAGGATACAACTTACAATGCTAAACTAGAAACACTATAATGGGATTTACCGGATTTAGTCAACAAATTCGCGACCCACCTGCCCAAGCTTCCTTGTGTGTATGGGCTTCCAAAGGCACTATAAAGACCTATAATTTCTACCAGAAGGAATGTGTTTTCTCTCTCCTCGTGGGCAGCTTCCTCACCTTCTCCAAGCTTAGGTACTCTTTCACGTTCGCAATTAATAAATTCAGAGGCCTTTATTTGTAAATAAAAAATATGTAAACCCGGAAAACTGATTAATGGTGTTTTGATGTGAACAGTTGGTTCACTAGTATTCCTATTAAAGATTCTGTTGATATTTTTTTTTTTAAGACGAAAATATTCCGAAAAGGATCCGAACTTTCCTGTACTGTATGAAACAGTCTTGAAACTTAATGAATCGTGTGTTTCGTAGAGCCATTTCTCCTGAAAAGGTTTTTTTCAGCCAAATGTATGGAATGCCAATGGGTTAACTTTTGTCGCCAGTGTTAACTAATATTTTTATAGAGTACTTTCAAGGTGAAGTCCATCGTTGACAGTGAGATCACTTGGCTACGTTACGTTCATGATATATTCTGTCCTCTACTGGTCTACCACAGTTCATGGATAGTGTCAATTTTTTGAGTAGAAATATTAAGTTTGAAGTTGATTTTTGGACACCCTAGCATGACGAAATGCCAGAAATATGCCAGATAATGCCAGAAAACCAACACATTCGGATAGATATCTTCAGCTTTTTTTTTATCACCTCCCCAAACTGTCATTTCGGGTTTATTTCTTAGGGCAGTCCGAGTTTCCTATTAGCAGTTCATAGACCATGAGATTAAATATTTTTACAACACATTTTCTGAGCTAGGTTAAATGAAGAACTTTTAAATGCTTATTTTTAAGCAACAGATGCTTTTGTAGGCTAAAGAAAAGAAAAATTTTGACACAAGAAATTTAATTATAGTTCCCTACTTGGACGAAGTGAAATCTGCAAATAAAATTCTCTCCAATAATGGTGTTAAAATTGCATTCAGCAAGAGTCTCAGAAGATTCCCAAATAAATTCTGGCATTTATAGGATTCTGTGCACAGATCGTGACAAGTGTTATGTTGCATCATAGTAGTGTTTAATGAAGGAATTTTATTTCCCAACCATTCCTCATTTAAAACTGAGGACCACGAAATGCAGGTCCTTGATAGCAAACGATAATAATGGCAATCCCTCATTTCAATCTCTCGCGAATTCTATGCAGTACAATACAATGTTTATTTATCTGTAAAGATTACAATGTGGGGTTTACATATGGGATATTGGTTACAATGTGTGATTTACATATTGTAGAATACTAATTACAAAGAGGGCCACTATAATGCCTAGCATGGCTAGGCTTTTCGGGCAGGCTAATAATAAATCTAAATTAAGAACATAAGAACATAAGAAAGAAGGAACACTGCAGCAGGCCTACTGGCCCATGCGAGGCAGGTCCAAATCTCCAACGGCTTAAGCCCCGACCCAGCCAGGTCAGGTTACATTCACTTAAGGAGGGAACACTGCATCTGACCTAGCACAGGCTAGTCAGGACCAACTCACACCCAACCGCACCCACTCATATAATTGTCTAGTTGACCACCTGGTCAGCCGACCACCTGGTCAGGTCACTTCCACTTAAGGAATTAGTACAGCTACTGACCTGGTAATACAAGCTAGTCAGGTCCAAATTCACACCCATCCACACCCACCCATGTATTTATCTAACCTATTTTTAAAACTACACAACGTCTTAGCATCTATGACGGTACTCGGGAGTTTGTTCCACTCATCCACAACTCTATTACCAAACCAGTGCTTTCCTATATCCTTCCTGAATCTGAACTTTTCCAACTTGAAACCATTGCTGCGAGTCCTGTCTTGGCTGGATATTTTCAGCACGCTATTTACATCCCCTTTATTTATTCCTGTTTTCCATTTATACACCTCAATCATATCCCCCCTAATTCTACGCCTTTCTAGAGAGTGCAGATTCAGGGCCCTCAGTCTATCCTCATAGGGAAGATTTCTGATACAGGTTAAGGAGTATATTGATATTAGAGCTAGGTGACTGTATTACAGTTTATAAATATAGCAATGAGAATTGTTTTGTCTTTGCATGAGTGGATACTTTCTAACGCTCTTTGTGACTGTGGGTGATAACTTATAGAAAGACCAGAAACGATTCCCGGGTGAGATAGGCTTCCCGAAATTTTCTGGAGTGAGGTGAAATTCTTCATTTGACTGAGTTTCACTATGAAGTCCCACCTATGAGATGAATCGTAGCACTGCTCAACAAATCGGACGAGAGTTCATCCTACTCATAGGGATAACTTCAGGACAGTGAGATGAACAATCCATTATGGTAAATAGAAACTAGGTGCCAAGCATAGTCTTAAGTGGGCCAATACAATCAGTAATATGGGGAGAAAGTTGATCTCTAAAACGCAGGTATGGGCACAAGTGCCGGATTTGGAGACTGTTTCAACGTGCCAGTCACCAACTCTCATCCTAGGCCAGCTTGCCCAGAGACTCTCACTCTCGCCAATATGTCTCCCAGAACTGTTGTGAGCAGACTCCATACCTTGTTTATGAAAATACAATATGGTGCTTCATATACAATATTTTGCTTCAATACATTATGGCAATACAATATCGTGCTTCAGTACAGTATAGCAATACAATATGATGCTTCACCTAAATTACTGGGAACAGTTGAAGGTCATGGATCTGTATTCCCTGGAACGCAGGCGATAGAGATGCATGATAATATACACTTGGAAGGTCCTGGAGGATTGGTACCAAACCTGCACACGAAAATCACTCCCTATAAAAGCAAAAGACTCGGCAGGAGATGCAACATTCCCCCAATGAAAAGTAGGGGTGCCACGAGTACATTGAGAGACAACACAATAAGTGTCCGGGGCCCAAGACTGTTCAGCTGCCTCCCAGCATACATAAGGGGATTACCAATAGACCCCTGGCTGTCTTCAAGAAGGCACTAGACAGGCACCTAAAGTCAGTACCTGGCCAACCGGGCTGTGGTTCGTACGTCAGTTTGCGTGTGACCAGCAGTAACAGCCTGGTTCATTAGACCCTGATCCACCATGAGACCTGGTCTCAGACCGAGCCGCGGGGGCGTTGACCCCGAAACCCTCTCCAGGTAAACTCCAGGTAAAATGGCAATCAAATATGGTGCTTCAATACAATATGACAATAACACCATTGTTGCAGTAATATTAGTACCAATGATTTAAACTCTTTGATTGGTCCTCAGTCACGGCAATATTCGAGTTTCTTAAGTAATGTGTCGACGAACTGTCCATTAATAATATTTTGCTGTGTAAGTTGAGTAATAACATCCATGATCTTCATTATTAGGAGTTTTATCATTGTAAGTCGAAGTAAATCACTGACTAACCTGTTCCTACCTAGTTCGTCGTCATCCAGAGGAGGAGGAGGTAACATAAGCTTCCTGTACTAGTGCCAGAAGCTTGTCACATCACTTAAAGGGAATAATTTAGATTAAAGAGTAGAAAGGCATAATACCGTGACTGGAACAATATACAAATAATCCGCACATAGGTGAATAAAAATTATAACGACGTTTCGGCCCGACTTCTACCATTAACTGCCCAATGGTCCAGGTCAGACCAAAACGTCGTCATAGTTTCATTCTCCGACGTTCGGGTTATTTGTGTATTGTAGATTAATTCTGTGAGCTTCAAGAACATTAATTCACTGGCTGGAATTATTAACGCTAGATATTCCCATGACATTTCGAATCAGAAGTTGAGCATTTTTAATGGAAATTTCCCTGAAATTCCAACTATGATATATCCAGAATAATAACTAGTTTCAATATATATATTTTATGTAGTGGCACTCTCATAATATTCCCTCAATAGGCTTCTAGTAGCACATCAATATTTTTGTGTTTTAACTGACACAAGAATAACGTTATCTCTTAATAACGTCAAAAAATGCACTTGAATCACGATGACGTATCGTTACTTTTACATCTACATATTTCAAACTAGTTTTACTAGTCGAATAAAAATGCCTTATTGCAGAGCACATATTTTCCTAGGATAATTTGACGTCTTTAAGTCATCTCCTTTCCTCATCTACATTAATAGGAAGAAGAGAGGTAAACTAGGCTGCCAACTATCTTCCACAGGGCTTGAGTTATGGGCTTATGTCCATGGTGTCCTTGTTGCCCCTTTTACGGCACTAGGCGTCCGATCCTGTAGTAAACAATCATGTTTTAGCAAGACCTGTGGTAGGTAACCATATCATAATAAACCCAAAAGAGTCACTTATATTCGTCAGTTTAGGAAAATGGTAAAATAGTGTAAATTTATTCTTCTCTAAAGCATAACAATCCTCCATTAAATGACGTCTTTTTGTAATAGGAATATCTGACTTAGCAGTTTTTGAAATTTCGGCGGGCCGGGTAGTGGAAGGTGGATGACAACACTGAGATGAGGGATTATGTTTGTTTTTCACTTGTAAAGATGAATTGATGGACCCTATATGCCAGCCTTACTCTCACCTTTATGTGCCTTTTTGTCTCTAGGAATTATGAGGAAACTCATAGATTTTACAAAATATAAGTATTGGCTATGGTAGTTACCTCAGTCACTTCAGAACAAGAATAGTCTATTACATATTACTGAACATCTGAAGGAAGGTAGTGGTAGAATTCCTCATTCAAAATATCTCATAATAACTCTTATGTTTCGGCTTCAGCGGCCCAACATCCTGTGTGAGAGGCAATTTGTGTCATGGTATTGAAGTGTATATTGATAGCTAAGAGGAGTTATCTCAAATACGTCAAGAACCGTTTTTTTTACTTTATTATTATCAATGTACATCTCTAGTAATAATGATGCTGTACACTTATGAGCTTTTCCAGTTAAAGCAGTTTGAAATAAAGCAGCCCACTGGTCCTTAGACCAGTTTAAAACACCCGTTTGATTGTAAAACACTTCGAAATATGAGTGTGGGTCCTGGATATGTTTCAAGAATCTTGGAACTTAAGGGACACTTTCTACAAACTGAACTCTCGAATTGTTGACTGCCTCTTCAATACCTTATTTCTTCACGTTCTCATTCCTCCCTATTTAATATTTGTTGGGCGGTTGTTCATTCCAAACTTAAAAGCCTCTCCTTCCAGTCATGTAATTACTTATATCATGGTCCAAGCGACAAGTCAGGTATAATAAGCATGACAGGAAATTGTAAATCAATTGGTTTTCTCAGGACGAGGTTAGGTTAGGTAAGGTTTGTCAGGAAACAGGACAAGTGTTTCCTGACGCGGGTCTTAGTTATATGATGACCCGCAGCTGGAGCTTTTGGTCATCTGACCGAGGCCTTCCGCTGGCTTTCCGGTCCAGAGCTTTAAAAATTATGGTTATGAGTATAACTATTAGATCTCAATACGATTTCCAGTACCTGGTCTCTGAGGAAGATGTAGATGCTGAAGAGAATCCTCTCAGACAAGAGCGGGCAAGGTATACCCCTCACTTCCAGGATGCTGCATGTCTCTTAAGACTATAAGTTTGTAACCTCAGTGAATTGTCTCAACATGTCTGAGAATTGTAGGGCACGAGAGCTGTGGTAGAGATGAGAAATATGACTTCCTTTCCTTTTGGATCTTTTGGCAAGGATTCTGCGATGCTCTCTGAAGTAGGCAGAGTAAAGTCGAAAGTTCTTCCTCTCTCAGGATATAGAATGTCCCTGATTATTCCTCTTACAGGGACATTTCTACTGTCCTCTTGCAGGGACATTTCTACTGTCCTCTTGCAAGGACATTTCTACTGTCCTCTTGTTGGGACATTTCTACTGTCCTCTTGCTGGTACATGTCTACTGTCCTCTTGCTGGGACATTTCTACTGTCCTCTTGCAGGGACATTTCTACTGTCCTCTTGCTGGGACATTTCTACTGTCCTCTTGCTGGGACATTTCTACTGTCCTCTTGCAGTGACATGTCTACTGTCCTCTTGCAGTGACATGTCTACTGTCCTTTTGCAGGGACATGTCTACTGTCCCCTTATAACACAAGGGGATATATTTAATTCATTAAGAATTAAAAGGCGCTAATTGGTGATCCAAACCCAGTGTTCTCCCTCACCCAGTATTCTCCATCGCCCAGTGTTCTCCCTCACCCAGTGTTCTCCCTCACGTCTCAAACACTCAGACAGTATTGTGTATTTACAAGTTAGTGATTGAATACTTTTTTCATTATACTAAGGAACATATTCGATATATATGAGATATAAATAGCCTGGCCAAGATAGATAAAATGTGGAGAAACACTTGTCTACGCCTTGACCGATGACGGCAGATATGAAACAGCATAAGCGACCGTCAAACACCCTAAGATGGACACACCAAGGCCCTAAAACCAAATCAAAATCCCAGTTATAATGCTAGGCAGTGAAATTCCTCATTTACCCTGACTGTGACAATTCATTCTGTGACAAGAATATCCTTCAACCATCCATAAGACAGACACACGGACCCTACTGAAGATCCTGGCGAGGTAAACACCACAAGAACACCTGTACATTCCATTCTCACCAGAAGAGAAGTGTAATGATGTACAGAACCGTATAAGAACTCTTTAAAGAGAAAAGAGTGGTAACTTCAGGAAAAGGAGATGAACAATCCATTATGGTAAATAGAAACTAGGTGCCAAATGTTTTAAAAGTGGGCCAATACAATCAGTAATATGGGGAGAAAGTTGATTTCTAAAACGCAGGTATGGGCACAAGTGCCGGTTTTGGGAAAGCTGTTTCAACGTGCCAGTCACCAATTTCACCCTAGGCCATTCCCCAGAGACTCTCCTCTCCCCAAATTATGTCCCCCAGAACTTTTTGGGGCAGACTCCATACCTTGTTTATGAAAATACAATATGGTGCTTCATATACAATTTTTTGCTTCAATACATTAAAAAGAAAAACCAATATCGTGCTTCAGTACAGTATAGCAATACAATATGATGCTTCCCCTAAATTACTGGGAACGGTTGAAGGCCCTTGGATCTGTATTCCCTGGAACAAGGCGATAGAGATCATGAAAATTATACACTTGGAAGGCCCGGGAAAATTGGGGCCAAACCTGCCACAAAAATTTCCTCCCTATAAAAGCAAAAGACTCGGCAGGAGATGCAACATTTCCCCCCAAAGAAAAGTAGGGGGCCACGAAATACATTGAGAGACAACACAATAAATGTCCGGGGCCCAAAACTGTTCAGCTGCCTCCCAGCATACATGGGGGATTACCCCAAAAGACCCCTGGCTGTCTTCAAAAAAAGGCACTAGACAGGCACCCCAAGTCAGTACCTGGCCAACCGGGCTGTGGTTCGTACGTCAGTTTGCAATATTTAAACTCTTTGATTGGTCCTCAGTCACGCAATATTCGAGTTTTAAGTAATGTGTCGACGAACTGTCCATTTTTTTTTTTTTTTTTTTTTTTTTTTTTTTTTTTTTTTTTTTTTTTTTTTTTTTTTTTTTTTTTTTTTTTTTTTTTTTTTTTTTTTTTTGGGGGGGGGGGGGGGGGGGGGGGGGGGGGGGGGGGGGGGGGGGGGGGGGGGGGGGGGGGGGGGGGAAATTTTTAACCCAATTTGACATTTTCGAATCAGAAGTTGAGCATTTTTAATGGAAATTTCCCTGAAATTCCACTATGATATATCCAGAATAATAACTAGTTTCAATATATATATTTTATGTAGTGGCACTTTCATAATATTCCCCCAATAGGCTTCTAGTAGCCCTCAATATTTTTGTGTTTTAACTGACACAAAATAACGTTATCTCTTAATAACGTCAAAAAAAGCACTTGAATCACGATGACGTATCGTTACTTTTACTCTACATATTTTAAACTAGTTTTACTAGTCGAATAAAAATGCCTTATTGCAGAGCAAAATATTTTCCCAGGATAATTTGATCGTCTTTAAGTCATCTCCTTTCCTCATCTACATTAATAGGGAAAAGAGAGGTAAACTAGGCTGCAACTATCTTCCACAGGGCTTGAGTTATGGGCTTATGTCCATGGTGTCCTTGTTGCCCCTTTTACGGCACTAGGCGTCCGATCCTGTATAAACAATCATGTTTAGCAAGACCTGTAGTAGAGTAACCATATCATAATAAACCCAAAAGAGTCACTTATATTCGTCAGTTTAGGAAAATGGTAAAATAGTGTAAATTTATTCTTCTCTAAAGCATAACAATCCTCCATTAAATGACGTCTTTTGTAATAGGAATATCTGACTTAGCAGTTTTGAAATTTCGGCGGGCCGGGTAGTGGAAGGTGGATGACAACACTGAGATGAGGGGTTATGTTTGTTTTCCACTTGTAAGATAATTGATGGACCCTATATGAGCCTTACTCTCACCTTTTGTCCTTTTGTCTCTAGGAATATGAGGAAACTCATAGATTTTTTCAAAATATAAGTATTGGCTATGGTAGTTACCTCAGTCACTTCAGAACAAAATGTCTATTACAATTTCTGAACATCTGAAGGAAGGTAGTGGTAGAATTCCTCATTCAAAATATCTCATAATAACTCTTATGTTTCGGCTTCAGGCCCAACATCCTGTGGGAGGCAATTTGTGTCATGGTATTGAAGTGTATATTGATAGCTAAGAGGAGTTATCTCAAATACGTCAAGAACCGTTTTTTACTTTATTATTATCAATGTCATCTCTAGTAATAATGATGCTGTACTTATGAGCTTTTCCAGTTAAAGCAGTTTGAAATAAAAGCAGCCCACTGGTCCTTAGACCAATTTAAAACACCCGTTTGATTGTAAAACACTTGAAATATGAGTGTGGGTCCTGGATATGTTTTTAAGAATCTTGGAACAAAGGGGCACTTTCTACAAACTGAACTCTCGAATTGTTGACTGCCTCTTCAATACCTTATTTCTTCCGTTCTCATTCCTCCCTATTTAATATTTGTTGGGCGGGTTTTTCATTCCAAACTTAAAGCCTCTCCTTCCAGTCTTTTATTATATCATTTTTTTTTTTTTTTTTTTTTTTTTTTTTTTCCCCCCCCCCCCCCCCCCCAGCTGGAGCTTTGGTCATCTGACCGAGGCCTTCCGCTGGCTTTCCGGTCCCGAGCTTTAAAAATTATGGTTATGAGTATAACTATTAGATTTCAATACGATTTCCAGTACCTGGTCTCTGAGGAAGATGTAGATGCTGAAGAGAATCCTCTAGACAAGGCAGGAAGGTATCCCTCACTTCCAGGATGCTGTGTCTCTTAAGACTATAAGTTTGTAACCTCAGTGAATTGTCTCAACATGTCTACAGGAATTGTAGGGGACGGAGGGTGTGGTAGAGATGAAATATGACTTCCTTTCCTTTTTTGGGTCTTTTGGCAAGGATTCTGCGATGCTCTCTAAATAGGCAGAGTAAGGGCAAGTTCTTCCTCTCTCAGGATATAGAATGTCCCCGATTATTCCTCTTACAGGGACATTTTCTACTGTCCTCTTGCAGGGACATTTCTACTGTCCTCTTCAGGACATTTCCTGTCCTCTTGTTGGGACATTTTTACTGTCCTCTTGCTGAGTACATGTCTACTGTCCTCTTGCGGGGCATTTCTACTGTCCTCTTTCAGGGACATTTCTACTGTCCTCTTGCTGGGACATTTCTACTGTCCTCTTGCTGGGACATTTCTACTGTCCTCTTGCAGTGACATGTCTACTGTCCTCTTGCAGTGACATGTCTACTGTCCTTTTGCAGGGACATGTCTACTGTCCCCTTATAACACAAGGGGATATATTTAATTCATTAAGAATTAAAAGGCGCTAATTGGTGATCCAAACCCAGTGTTCTCCCTCACCCAGTATTCTCCATCGCCCAGTGTTCTCCCTCACCCAGTGTTCTCCCTCACGTCTCAAACACTCAGACAGTATTGTGTATTTACAAGTTAGTGATTGAATACTTTTTTCATTATACTAAGGAACATATTCGATATATATGAGATATAAATAGCCTGGCCAAGATAGATAAAATGTGGAGAAACAGTTGTCTACGCCTTGACCGATGACGGCAGATATGAAACAGCATAAGCGACCGTCAAACACCCTAAGATGGACACACCAAGGCCCTAAAACCAAATCAAAATCCCAGTTATAATGCTAGGCAGTGAAATTCCTCATTTACCCTGACTGTGACAATTCATTCTGTGACAAGAATATCCTTCAACCATCCATAAGACAGACACACGGACCCTACTGAAGATCCTGGCGAGGTAAACACCACAAGAACACCTGTACATTCCATTCTCACCAGAAGAGAAGTGTAATGATGTACAGAACCGTATAAGAACTCTTTAAAGAGAAAAGAGTGGTATAATTAGCCAGTCAGTAACAATACGTCTACACCAAGCCAGTGACAAGCAATGATAGACCCAGAGAGAAGGAGGGGAAGGGGAAGACAGCTCTGCACTCGAGGCAATTTGCAGAAGTGTCTGAGGTGGCATGGATGAACAATAATCACGATATGAATGTATATTTCGATGGTGCCATGCACGAGTGAATAATGAGACGCAATGTTAGGCAGGTGATGAATTCATGCCCCTTACTGGAATCACCTAACATCTGTCCAACATCTGGGTTTCCCAGATGTTGGACAGGTGACTCACTCATCATCTTGTCAGTATTATATACCATTTATATACACATTGGCAGACACACCAACATCATGGAATTTTGGTACAAAGGACATCACCAACACTACTTACTACAGCTGGTCCATTTCTAGTGCCTGACGTACTTCATCTCATCTGACTCCAGTATATAAAGATGAGGTATTAGAGAGAAAGATGAAAGTTTCCCAATGCTACGAAAATATGACACCAAGTTATTTCTGATGAGGACACTAGAGAGCCACATCATGGTCTTAATAGGTTGATATTGTGGTCGGAAATGTGGCACTTGTAAATAAAAGTAGATCTTAGACAAAGTGAATGTGATAAAGGCTTAGGAATACTGGTTTAAGGACTAATAACAAGGCAACAGTACAAACATGTTCCATTTTCAACTTCATACATCTTTAAGGACTCGTTTAGATTATGTTGGTAAGTTGTGTTCTTCCAAGTTCTGAACGTAAACATGCGCTGGAAAACATAGAGAAGGCAAATGAAATTAGTCCCGTATTTCAGAAATCTCTCTACGTGGTTAGGCCAAAGGCACTCAACTTGCACTCCCTGGGAAGGCCGTAGATTTAGGTTGGATTTATAGATGATATAACGAAATAGTTGGTTGGCAGTAAACTTGTAGATGATTGGAAAAGAAAGCTCCCCGTGGAGCTTTAAAATAGATTAAACTAGTTGAGCCTGTAGCTCTACTACAGAGCTTTTCTCTACTTGCATTCTTATTGCTTTATAAGCAAAACTAACAGAAATAACATCAGGAAGAGTAGTAACAATAAGAGAAATAAAATTAGTATATCAGCAACGGTAGCAACACTAACGGGAACAACGTGAATTGAGCGGCAACACTCACAGAAACAACAGTTTAAATACATCAACAACAGTACTGTTACCTGAAAAACAAATTCAACAGTAACACTTAAAGCAGCAACTTAATATCAGAGACACACCCACAAGAACAACAGAAATACAACAGCAACAGTAGCGAACACACAAGAACATCAAATATACATCAGTAACAGTAGCAAAGCTCGCCGGAACAGCATAAATACATCAGAAGTAGCAGTATAGGGAACAAAAATACAACGGTACCAGCAGTACGCAATAAATTAGACACATGTGCAACATTTAGGATTTTTTTTTAATGATTCATGTCGCTCGCCAGGAAATTCTGCAATACGTTAGAAAGTTAGGGAAACGTAGATAAATACGGCAGAAGAGATGAGTAGAGATGAGTAGAGCAAAAAAAAAAGTGGCTGGAACAATACACAAATAACCAGCGCGTAGAATTTTACGACGATGTTTCGGTCGTTAATGGTCCAAGTTGGACCGAAACATTGCCATTAGTTTCTTTCTCGTGTGTGGGAGTTATTCGTGTATACCTAAAAGTTTTGAAACTTTGTATTAGGCAATACAGTTGTTGATTCAAGGCAGCGATGTCTGTGTCGATTTCATGAGCAGTAAAGTCTGCCCTCCTCCACATCATTATATGTCCAAGGTTCTTGTGTATTATTTACTGTATCAATATGTATTATTTACTGTATCAATATGTATTATTTACTGTATCTATATATGCATTATTTACTGTATCTATATGTATTATTTACTGTATCTATATATGTATTATTTACTGTATCTATATGTATTATTTACTGTATCTATATGTATTATTTACTGTATATGTATTATTTACTGCATATGTATTATTTACTGCGTCTATATGTATTATTTACTGTGTATATATGTATTATTTACTGTATCTATATGTCAAGCATATTTGAGTTCATTAACGAATGTGTATAGAATTTTGACCGTTTTTCACATGTAGTCTTTGTTGCAACAACCACAGGGTAGTGTGTATATCCTGGGTTAATATTGTTGCAGCAACCACAGGGTAGTGTGTATATCCTGGGTTAATATTGTTGCAGCAACCACATGGTAGTGTGTATATCCTGGGTTAATATTGTTGCAGCAACCACAGGGTAGTGTGTATATCCTGGGTTAATATTGTTGCAGCAACCACAGGGTAGTGTGTATATCCAGGGTTAATATTGTTGCAGCAACCACAGGGTAGTGTGTATATCCTGGGTAAATATTGTTGCAGCAACCACAGGGTAGTGTGTATATCCTGGGTTAATATTGTTGCAGCAACCACAGGGTAGTGTGTATATCCAGGGTTAATATTGTTGCAGCAACCACAGGGTGGTGTGTATATCCTGGGTTAATATTGTTGCAGCAACCACAGGGTGGTGTGTATATCCTGGGTTAATATTGTTGCAGCAACCACAGGGTAGTGTGTATATCCAGGGTTAATATTGTTGCAGCAACCACAGGGTGGTGTGTATATCCTGGGTTAATATTGTTGCAGCAACCACAGGGTAGTGTGTATATCCTGGGTTAATATTGTTGCAGCAACCACAGGGTAGTGTGTATATCCTGGGTTAATATTGTTGCAGCAACCACAGGGTAGTGTGTATATCCTGGGTTAATATTGTTGCAACAACCACAGGGTAGTGTGTATATCCTGGGTAAATATTGTTGCAGCAACCACAGGGTAGTGTGTATATCCTGGGTTAATATTGTTGCAGCAACCACAGGGTAGTGTGTATATCCAGGGTTAATATTGTTGCAGCAACCACAGGGTGGTGTGTATATCCTGGGTTAATAGTGTTGCAGCAACCACAGGGTGGTGTGTATATCCTGGGTTAATATTGTTGCAGCAACCACAGGGTGGTGTGTATATCCTGGGTTAATATTGTTGCAACAACCACAGGGTGGTGTGTATATCCTGGGTTAATATTGTTGCATAAACCACAGGGTAGTGTGTATATCCTGGGTTAATATTGTTGCAGCCACTACAGGGTAGTGTGTATATCCTGGGTTAATATTGTTGCAGCAACCACAGGGTAGTGTGTATATCCTGGGTTAATATTGTTGCATTAACCACAGGGTGGTGTGTATATCCTCTGTTAATATTGTTGCAGCAACCACAGGGTAGTGTGTATATCCTGGGTTAATATTGTTGCAGCAACCACAGGGTGGTGTGTATATCCTGGGTTAATATTGAGAAGGGATTTCTTGTTGGATCACCTAAGTAAACGTGATGGAGATATTATTTGCTGCTTTCTGTTAGGTAGGCTTTAGGTTAGGTAAAGTTTGTCAGGAAATTAGACAAGTGCTTCTTGACGCGGGTGTTAGTCATATGATGACCCGCAGTTGGAGCTTTTGGTCATCTGACCGAGGCCTTCCGCTGGCTTACCCGTCCACCCCTTTAAAAATTATGGTTGATTATAACCATTGACAGGACTTGAAATTGGATTGGTGATTTATTTGTTTTAGACATGTTGAGAATTTTGGCACTTCCCCTCCCTTGAGGGGAAGGGAAGTGCAGCTTTTGAGAATGTTTGGTGAATGATTGCATGCATCTAGAAATTCTAGGGTAGTGATTCTGTGGTTAGTGGAAATGCATAAGATCCTCCGTGTCTGTAGGCTCACGGTATTCTTGGAAGAGAGTTTATCACAGTATCTGCAGAGGCGAACATCGAGGAAGGGTAAACTATAGTAGAACTCCTGTCAGGCGTAAATTTCACACAAGACTCAACTACGTTAATCTTCTTCTGGTTGTCTGATAATATATATTCAAAGCATCATTATGAGTAAGTCATCCACATATATTAACCAAAATATCTTTTTCTGGATGAGGTAGGCGATTTTTTTTCAACTTCAGGATCCCGTGTGTACACACTGACCATCAATGAATAGTATCTACTATTATGGTCATAAAACACTGTCAGTTACCATAGGTCATAAAACACTGTCAGTTACCATAGAAAAAAATGAAATCGATGCGAAGTACAATAAACCCGTCTAAGTTTTTGCCTGGTATTAGGAGACATTTTTTTGACCTTGTTTCTGAGACATGTTTGTCTCGGCTGTGAGAACATTAGTGAAAAAACAAGTTAGATAAAAAAAAAGGGCCAACTTTTTGTTTTTGACGTTAGGTTAGGTAAGATTTGTCAGGAAATAGGACAATTGTTTCCTAACGTAGAGCTGGTCATCTGACCGAGTCCTTCCACTGGCTGACCCGTCCACACCTTTAAAAATTAAGATTATATCATTTTGGGTTGATATATTTGTCCTGGTTGATCACATCCCTGGAATGTTTTAAAATGATCATTCCCGATGGTCCACTGAAGTTTGGACAAGTCTTTAGCTAACGTTCAGGATAGTTTTTGTGGTGCACTTCCAGTGCCTCTTAGATGGAGCTAAGATGGACGCTGGTTTTGTGCGTCTTGGCAAGCCGTGTGCTGGCTTGCCGAGACTGGGAATGAGGTAAAGGGTTTCTTGCCTCGCTGTCCACTTACGAATCTATCTGCACTAAGGTACAACTTCAAGTAAGTTGCAATTGTTGAGAAAATTTAGCGTCTTGGAATAGTTGTATGCTTCTTTGAGGATAACCATCTCACTTCATAGACTTAAACGATTCAAATATCCTCATAGCTGAATATTTCAGTACTTTGATGTACCTGTGTGGTAGCTGGGCTCTCATAATTCTGACGGTTATTGCAATAAATCCCTGTATAAAAACAGTACGGAAACCACTGCCTTGATGTTCGTAATACCTCGCTATCAACACGACTTTCTATTTTAGCAATGGTAAGTACGAAAGATAAAAGCTATTAACAGTGGTCGGCCTTCCAGTGGTGTTCCATTCTGATAAATTAGACACATATCCAACACTTGGGTATCTTTAATGAGGAAACGTTTCGCCACACAGTGGCTTCATCAGTCCAATACAAAGGAGAATGGTGAAGAACAGGAGGAGTTTGAGGTAATCAGTCCCCGGCCTTGAGTCGATGTAATCAGTCCATCAATCCATCAGGAGTTTGAGGTACAGAGGACCGAAGAGTCGTCTCCTGTACAGAGGACCGAAGAAGTCGTCTCCTGTACAGAGGACCGAAGAGTCGTCTCCTGTACAGAGGACCGAAGAGTCGTCTCCTGTACAGAGGACCGAAGAGTCGTCTCCTGTACAGAGGACCGAAGAGTCGTCTCCTGTACAGAGGACCGAAGAGTCGTCTCCTGTACAGAGGACCGAAGAGCCCCCGGGGGATCTCCCTGTACAGAGGACCGAAGAGTCGTCTCCTGTACAGAGGACCGAAGAGTCGTCTCCTGTACAGAGGACCGAAGAGTCGTCTCCTGTACAGAGGACCGAAGAGTCGTCTCCTGTACAGAGGACCGAAGAGTCGTCTCCTGTACAGAGGACCGAAGAGTCGTCTCCTGTACAGAGGACCGAAGAGTCGTCTCCTGTACAGAGGACCGAAGAGTCGTCTCCTGTACAGAGGACCGAAGAGTCGTCTCCTGTACAGAGGACCGAACATAAGAGTGGAGGAACACTGAAGAAGGCCTACTGGCCCATACAAGGCAATGTCCTTATCAAAACCACCACTACCCAAAGCTACCCAAAAATTTACTCCCGGACCCACGACACCGATCTCTGGGGAGACTGTCTCTTGCAGGTAACCAGTAAAAAGGACCACCTATAATGAGAGCATTGAGCTTTTAGTAGGAGGTGAAAGAATTCTCTCTACAAAATTATCCATGTTGTTGAATCAATAAGGTGTACTGTATCACACAGGGTATACAGTCCCAAACTAATGTATAAACTAGGCACATGTGGAACCTTTAGAATTTCTCTTCTTTACGACGCAGTTCTCTCAGCAGGAACATTACCAGTGTTGAGCACACAAAAGGATCCCGGGTAGTAATCCTCTACAATGAAGACTCAAAATTTAAACAAACAAACGTTTTCATCAGCTACTATACACTTAAACCGATATTTGATAATAGGGTAAGGGAACTAACTCACTGACAGCTTTTTCTTACAATGATAAATTAGACACGTATGCAATACTTGGGTATCTTTTTTGAGGAAACGTTTCGCCACACAGTGGCTTCATCAGTTCATACAAAAGAGAATGGTGAAGAACAGGAGGAGTTTGAGGTAATCAGTCCCTCAACCTTGAGTCCATGTTGTCAGTCCATCAATCTTGAAAAGAATACAGCATATGTGCGAAGTAGCAGCTTATATACCGTAGGCAGGAGAGGTGCAGCAGTCGAAGGTGGTGTCACATTTGACCAATGTGGAAGTAGATCGTGCCCAAGGGTTAGGCAAGTGAAGAATTCCCTGTATTAAGATCCGTTTCCTCAATAAAGATACCCAAGTGTTGCATATGTGTCTTAATTTATCAACTTGTCGGTTCTCTGAACCGTTCATCTACATTTTTTCTTACAATTCAAAGCAACCCCAAACCTGAACACATGTGTACACAAATAACCCTCACATAGGAGAAAGAAAGACTTTTGGGTCCGACTTGGACCACTAACTAGAGACACAGTAACACACGACGCAAGCAGGAAAGGGATCCAGTATATATACGAGAGGACGGGGAAGGAGAGAGAGAGGAGGTAGAACACTTCCGAACACCATCAGTGATGCTCATTAAAAACATTCAGGTGATCTGATCTTTTCGGTAAAAATCGATCAGCGTTGAAAACGAAAACGTAAAAGTGACGAGTTTTTACGTAACTTACCAATTCACTAACTGTCAGTAGATCGTCAACATCGACCTCGACCTTCCTATCCCAGTCAAGGACTTGATAGATTTATCTGAACATAGCATCAATTTCAATAGCTTTTTTGCTATGATAACTTTGCGCACATAGAGATTTTGCCGCCGAAGCTGCGTAGTTTATTGGACGGCAGTGCAAGAACATATGAATACACAAAAGGCCTAGGAACTAGGCCCCAAAAGGGTTAACAGGAGTACATCTGGATTTGTATCTACAGTTCACTTGTTACAAGCAAATTTAGCAAATTTGCTTAATATATCTGGTATCTTATTTTCATTAATAAGATATTGTAACATATCACATAAGTTTTTATACTGTCAATCTCTCTATTCTTCCAATAAGTGGACAATTAAGCACATAGTGTTAAAAATAGTGACCATAAGGCTGGCCACATACTTTGCATTTGGTTTGATCATCTGTGTCTCCCAAACTGCCAGAAGTACTTGTAACCAAGGCTAAGGTCACTGCAACATCAGTCAGTCTGTTTACATTGCAAATTGCTCCATAAGTGTACTTATTTACGTTCATGTTATTCTAGTGGGCTATAGATCTACTCAGGCTTCTAACTGCATTCCTATAACATTCAGTTTCATTATTTACTTATCTCTTAATATTATTATTAATGCTAAATACAGATACACCAAAGTTATATTCTACGTTTTTACTTCAGAGTGCTCTTCTTGGCTAACATATCAACTTTATCATGAAGGAGTAATCCAATGTGTGATGGAGTCCATAACAATTGTACAATTCCTTTTCTTACCTTTTCTGACTTCACTGAGAATGTTGTTAGGCATTATGCGACTCAAGAGCTTTCAGTAATGATGTAGAATCAGTAATAGTCATGGAGTCAAGTTCATTGTCATAAGTTAGCTTTATTACCATTGGGATGGTGAACAATTTAGTTTGCAGTATAGACGCCCAGCTGTCAATTCTTATGCCTAAGGGAGGTGGCAACAAGAGCAGATGCAGCCCTGCTAGTAGAGTCTTGCTTAGATTCATCTGTGTATATAACTTGATGAATTGTTACCATCATTTAGGCGAGAATTTTTTTTCTTGAGAAGTTGTTTTTACAAGTGATTTAAGGAAGGTATTACTAGCAATGAGCTTCTTGGGAGGGGCTTGTAGGTATGTGATATTAAATGAACACATCTTCCATGGAGGGGTGAAATGCTCTTGTTGTTTACAGTGATACAGTTCGTGCAAGTTATAAAAGTTAATATAATATAGTTGCATATTTTCTAGATCTGTATATTTACTAATAGTAACATTCGCAGTGACAGTGGTTCATTTCTTAACATTCTAATACTAAGTACATTGTTACTATCAATAATCCTATCACTGATACTAGAAATACCAAGCTCCTTACTCGTATTAAGAACCTTGTAGATTTAGGACAGCCAAAAATAATTCTGAGAGCTTCATTTTGCATTAACTCAAAGGGTCGGAGAGAACGTTCCTAGCTAATATCAACATGGGCGCAGCAAAATCAATTAAGGATCTAATGTAGGCTATGTACATCATTCTCATTATTCTTACATTACTTAGTTGCGGTATAGCGATGCTTTTGAGCATTTGCCTACACCAGATACTTAGTGGGGTATAGTATTTCTTGAGAGATATCAATAAGGTTCCTCATAAACAGTGTGCCTCTAACCCATCTGTATGTAGAGTACCCAAAATATTCGCCTCCTTCATCACTAATAACATAGTTTGGCTAAGGTATATGGATGATACCCTTATAATATTGCCCAAAATATTCAACATCGGGGAACTCCAGCAGAAAAGTTCAAGAAGCTCAGCCTTTAATCAAATTTATGCAAGAGTAGCGCAAGAGCAGCTCATTCTTCCTCTATATAAAAGGATAATAACAGTAGTTGCAAAGTAGTAACTGTAGTGCTAGTAGTAGTAACTGTAGTGCTAGTAGTAGTAACTGTGGTGCTAGTAGTAGTAACTGTAGTGCTAGTAGTAGTAACTGTGGTGCTAGTAGTAGTAACTGTAGTGCTAGTAGTAGTAACTGTAGTGCTAGTAGTAGTAACTGTAGTGCTAGTAGTAGTAACTGTGGTGCTAGTAGTAGTAACTGTGGTGCTAGTAGTAGTAACTGTAGTGCTAGTAGTAGTAACTGTAGTGCTAGTAGTAGTAACTGTGGTGCTAGTAGTAGTAACTGTAGTGCTAGTAGTAGTAACTGTGGTGCTAGTAGTAGTAACTGTGGTGCTAGTAAAAAAAAAAAAAAAAAAAAAAAAAAAAAAAAAAAAAAAAAAAAAAAAAAAAAAAAAAAAAAAAAAAAAAAAAAAAAAAAAAACTGTGAAAGTTCAGAGTAGTAATCAATTTGAAGAGTGCTAAGAGCAGTATTCTTCCTCTATAGTAATAACAGTAGTTGCAAAGTAGTAACTGTAGTGCTAGTAGTAGTAACTGTGGTGCTAGTAGTAGTAAATGTGTTGCTAGTAGTAGTAAATGTGTTGCTAGTAGTAGTAACTGTGGTGCTAGTAGTAGTAACTGTGTGCTGTAGTAGTAACTGTAGTGCTAGTAGTAGTAACTTGTGTAGTAGTAGTAACTGTGGTGCTAGTAGTAGTAACTGTGGTGCTAGTAGTAGTAACTGTAGTGCTAGTAGTAGTAACTGTAGTGCTAGTAGTAGTAACTGTAGTGCTAGTAGTAGTAACTGTAGTGCTAGTAGTAGTAACTGTGGTGCTAATAGTAGTAACTGTGGTGCTAGTAGTAGTAACTGTAGTGCTAGTAGTAGTAACTGTGGTGCTAGTAGTAGTAACTGTAGTGCTAGTAGTAGTAACTGTAGTGCTAGTAGTAGTAACTGTGGTGCTAGTAGTAGTAACTGTAGTGCTATTAGTAGTAACTGTGGTGCTAGTAGTAGTAACTGTGGTGCTAGTAGTAACTGTAGTGCTATTAGTAGTAACTGTGGTGCTAGTAGTAGTAACTGTGGTGCTAGTAGTAACTGTAGTGCTAGTAGTAGTAACTGTGGTGCTAGTAGTAGTAATTGTAGTGCTAGTAGTAGTAACTGTGGTGCTAGTAGTAGTAACTGTGGTGCTAGTAGTAGTAACTGTAGTGCTAGTAGTAGTAACTGTAGTGCTAGTAGTAGTAACTGTAGTGCTAGTAGTAGTAAATGTGGTGCTAGTATTAGCAGCAACACTCAGAAATAGTAGTAATAGAAATAGCAATAGAACTTTTAATGGTAATTTAAATAGTAATAGAAATAACAGTAAAAGAACAGTGATAGAAATAGTAATAATAAAGTAATGGTATTGGCAGTAGTAGCAACAGTAGTAGTAGTGTTAATGGAAATAATTATTGTAAATGGGATAAATTACGTCTCAAGGGGATGGAGAAGCAAGTAACGCCACCACACGTTACCAAGGAGCGCATAAAGGAACAAAGCAAATACGAGATGCATTATAGCAGATATAATAGTCCGGAGCAGTGAAGAGTGGACAATCAATGAAAGCGAAAGTCGTGAGACAGGAAAGATGAATTAAGTATAGAAGACAGGTCAAGAGGAAATGTGAAGAAAAGCAAAGGTCAGGCGAGGTCACGAGCGTTCTGAGGATTAGAACCCGAAATGCGTTATTAAACTGTATTGTGTTGGGGAATAAGACAAATGCAACACCTGGATGTCCTTATTTGAGGATGTTTATCCAACCATAACTATACACAGCATAACTATACACAGCATAACTATACACAGCATAACTATACACAGCATAACTATACACAGCATAACTATACACAGCATAACTATACACAGCATAACTATACACAGCATAACTATACACAGCATAACTATACACAGCATAACTATACACAGCATAACTATACACAGCATAACTATACACAGCATAACTATACACAGCATAACTATACACAGAAGACAGTGGAAGATGAGGTTCTCAGTCCCTAAGATTGTATAGTGTATAATTTTGCAAGGCTATGGGACTGATTACCTCATCTTCCACTGTCTTCAGTATATAGTAATGCTGGGCTCAGACTGATCACCTCATCTGCTACTCTTTCCACTTTCACCACCTATAAATTATCCTCGTATAGAACTGAGAAAGTCCATATTTGGAGAAAAATCTTCAGATGAAGATACCCAGGTGTGACATGTCTCTTGTTTCTTATTGGTATTGCATAAAACATTGTATTGATACCACTAATGGGTTGTATGTAATAAGAAAGACAGGCACAATTACAAGTGCAGGTTCAATTAGGTAACAGTTGTTACAGAGGCACCAAAATCATTTGTTTCCATATATTTTAGAATTATTTTTGTTTTGCTTGTACATCTGTTCTTTATTAGTTTACTGATAAATCTGTTTTGGATAATTAGCATTGCCTGAAGTTTTTAGGAATGGAACAATGAGCGGGTCGTGTCAAGACGAATATTATAACTAACTGTTACTTTGTAAATGCTAATTTTTAAAGGGGTGGAGGGGTAAGCTAGTGGAAGGCCTCGGTCAGAAGACCAAAAAGCGAGAAAAATGCTGTCTCGACCAATTAAAACCAAACCAATACTGGGGTGTGTTTGGGGTAAGAAAATCTGCCCCAGACAACTAAAATGACCCCAGTGAAGACAGACACGAGTTCACTAGCAGACAACAGCCTCAGGGAAGATCTACCCTCAACATTCCACAAGTGTCATAAGGCTGTTTTCAAAACAGGTTAAGACTAGCTTGTGACAAGAAACAATGAAGGACTGAAATTTGGTCTAGTATTGAGAAATAAATCTAACATGATATAAGCTAGAGAGAGTATAAGTAATTTTTTTTTTTTGGATAGGGGATTAAAAAAAAAAACATAATCCCACCCTAAGAGAATCGTAATATGTTATGCCTACACATAATGACACTTGCATTATCAGATGTAATGTGTTAATATTAATAGGAATTGTCATAGATTGTTAGTACCTAATTACTGTTGTCTTAACCATATCTTGTGTTCAGCTGTGGGATTCCTTGGGGGATAAATCAGAGAGCGGGCAAGGCTTGAACCCGTGGCAGGTCAGTGTGTTAACCACTGGGCCAGCTGGCTCTAATAAGATTAATCCAACCAGGTATACTTCTGTACACTATTGGGAGGTTAGCATGGGCCACCACTGTGACCATAAATGCAGGTTTTTCATAGAAGAATCTCACACCAGCGAGACTGTGACGTACTCTAGCTCACGTCCCTTTAAAGCCGCCTTCATGATTCACAAAATCGTGAGTTCTTGTTGGATATAAATTAACACTATGTTGAATTTCTACAATGTAAATAACGTTACTTTCCGATATTCTGCAGGCTGATATTTAGTCCGTTGCTGTTAGCTTTTATTTAATGGAATGGGATTGCTGTATTATTCTCATCACTTTATAATCTATGAGACATTTTCCTGTCATGATTGTTCTACCGTGTAGTAACTGTCCTGGGGTACTGTAATTATAACAAAAAATATTGTATTTAGTTTCTGCATGTTTCATGCACATGAATGTTGTGTGATGCATTTCATGATTACTCTGTATAGTGGACCCCCGGTTTTCGTTCACCTCAAAACTCGAACAATTAAGTGTATTTTCGTAAGTGCTTTTGTAAGTGTATTTTTGGGTGTCTGAAATAACTAATCTAATTTACATTTGTCCTTATGGGAACAAAATCTTACGGTAACGGTACTCAAACAGAATTCTGGAAGGAATTTTCAACGAAAACCGAGGGTCCACTATACTTGTGTTTTTTTTGGTATACTTACAAAAGTTGGAGAATTATTATCTGCTTATGTTTGCTTAATAATAAATGGACCTAGTAAACATTAATTTCTTGGATGTAGTGAATCTCCTTGTTTGTCAGTCTAGAATCCGCTTAGAAAGAGGTGCGAATTACAGGTGAGACTCTCGATGCCTGGCCGCTCCTACAAGAAGGTCCAGGGTCACTCCATGACCTTTAAACTATTATTTTCTTGTATATTCTCAACCATCATTCTGTTCTATATAAATATTTATGTGGCGTCAACTTCCAATTTACATATTTCATGCATGAATGAGCCTTCCAATCTTGGCTCTCCTAAGAAGTAGCGGTGTCAGCTTACCGTAGTAGTGAATAAATATTAATTTTAGAAGGGTGGACGGGTAAGCGAGTGGAAAGCTTCGGTCACTTGACCAAAAGCTCCAGCTGCGGGTCATCATATGATTAAGACCCCCATTAGGAAACTTTGCCCCCTTTCCTCTTTTGTCAATCCCCCTTTTTCCCAGCAGCAGAGACATCTGGTGGGACAATTTTCTTCATATTGTATAACGAATTTAGATGGACTACAGCAGAGACAATTTTTGTGACCATATTAAACCTTTATTCAGATTTAATATGATGGCCGAGTTGCACTTGTTGCACTATTGACAAGTGATTGAATGATTTTTAGGAGTCTGCTTCATTGTGCATTATTTTTTCCTTACCGTGTAAATACTGTATATGAGAGCTATTGGGAAGATGTTTGTCAGTTTCCTTTTGGTAATGTGAGAAGTCACGAAACGTTACGATAATGTGATAAGTCACGAAATGTCACGATAATGTGAGAAGTCACGAAACGTCACGATAATGTGAGAAGTCACGAAACGTCACGATAATGTGAGAAGTCACGAAACGTCACGATAATGTGATAAGTCACGAAACGTCACAATAATGTGATAAGTCACGAAACGTCACAATAATGTGATAAGTCACGAAATGTCACGATAATGGGAGAAGTCACGAAACGTCACGATAATGTGAGAAGTCACGATAATGTGATAAGTCACGAAACGTCACGATAATGTGATAAGTCACGAAATGTCACGATAATGTGAGAATTCACGATAATGTGAGAAGTCACGAAATGTCACGATAATGTGAGAAGTCACGAAACGTCACGATAATGTGAGAAGTCACGATAATGTGAGAAGTCACGAAATGTCACGATAATGTGAGAAGTCACGAAACGTCACGATAATGTTAGAAGTCACGAAATGTCACGATAATGTGAGAAGTCACGAAATGTCACGATATTGTGAGAAGTCACGAAATGTCACGATAATGTGAGAAGTCACGAAATGTCACGATAATGTGAGAAGTCACGAAATGTCACGATAATGTGAGAAGTCACGAAATGTCACGATAATGTGAGAAGTCACGAAATGTCACGATAATGTGAGAAGTCACGAAATGTCACGATAATGTGAGAAGTCACGATAATGTGAGATTTCACGAAATGTCACGATAATGTGAGATTTCACGAAATGTCACGATAATGTGAGATTTCACGAAATGTCACGATAATGTGAGATTTCACGAAATGTCACGATAATGTGAGAAGTCACGAAATGTCACGATAATGTGAGAAGTCACGAAATCGCTTGGAATTTCACTATTTTTTCACAGTGGTTGTTTTGCATTATGGAACATTCAGTGATCCAAAAGTTTTAAGAAGATGGATGATGACTTTATGAGGGATGTGAGATTATGTTCCAATAATGTGACAAAATATTGTCAGTGCGTTAAATGCGAAGAGGTAAAAGTTGAAAAGGATCATAATATGGAATTATTAATTGCTGAGCCAGAAGATTTATTTAAAGTTGAAGAAAGACAGCAAACCCATTTTTACCTGGTTATGTTTCGACTCCGATCAGGGATCAAGTAATAACCAAAGGTGTCAAAGGGCATAAGGGCAAAAGATATCCATATTTTTTTTTTCACAAGATCAAATTAGATACGAGTCGTTAGGAAACATGTTTTAGAGTAATGGGAAAAAGTATTGCTTCAGCAAGAATGGATAAGGAACTTAGGCTTTTTTTAGTTAAAAGTTAGAACCGGAGCCAGAAAACAGAACAACAGAAGGTGGTAAGATCAATTTAGAAATAAGGTTCAGTGGTTCAAGAAGCTTAACAGAAGAAATAAAGAAGATAGGCACAGCTGACCAATACTTTAAATTTTAAACCCAAGAACATTTGTTCATGTATGTAGTGAAGTTCGTAGCGTTCCAAGGACATTTGTTCATGTATGTAGTGAAGTTCGTAGCGTTCCAAGGACATTTGTTCATGTATGTAGTGACAGGTTGTAGGTTCCAAGGACATTTGATTCGATGTATGTAGTGAAGACTTCGTAGGCGTATCCTCCATAGTTGAACCATTTGTTCATGTATGTAGTGAAGTTCGTAGCGTTCCAAGGACATTTGTTCATGTATGTAGTGAAGTTCGTAGCGTTCCAGGACATTTGTTCATGTATGTAGTGAAGTTCGTAGCGTTCCAGGGACATTTGTTCATGTATGTAGCGAAGTTCGTAGTGCTATATCAATGTTTCCCAAGGAAATCAGAGAAGATTTGTTAGAAATAACGAAAAGGGATATGTGGAATGTTTAGAATCAGATGTTCAAAATCAATTTCAAATATTTGTCCTGGAAGGGACAGGAGAAAATATTCTACTGTAACAAATCGAAAGGATTAGAACCAATCAAGCTTTGCAAATACAGAATAATCAGCCTCAGACAGTGATAAAGCCAACACCCACTGTACTGGCACCTCCTCCCATGGCAGACATAGTCTCAGATACTCTCAAGATAGGGAGCCAAGGCCGGGTCACCATCTGGAAAAGACCCGGACCGGGAGAGTACCGGCGGATCAACAACAACCCTTGTGTCGAAACTAAGGAAAAATAGGTACAAATGCAGAATAATGCGATCCTTTATTGACTACGTTTCGACCATGGTGACGTGAAGGGTCAGGTGGGGATTACTGAGAAGAACCTGCACGGAATGCGCAAGTAGGTTTGTTGCTATGTAGGGGTTCAACCAAAACAACGGCCTTTACAACATAGCTGAACCCCTTGTCAGGAAACTTTTCATCGATATCCCACATAGCAGCAAAACTACTTGCCCATTCTGCGCAGGTCCTTCTCAAATCCAATCTCTCCTCAACATTCCTCTCCTGGCTCTCTTCACCTGGCTATGATCCTTGAATATACTCATGTGCTCTCTGCTCAGTTTGATCTGTTTGTGACTTGGAAAAGCCCACTGTGTGGGCGACACATAGTCAGAGTATCGCATTATACTGCATTTGTCTATTTTTTCATTGCATCGGTATTTTATACCATTTATCTCCGTCAAAACTACGTACAAAATGGCATCCCTGTACATATAAGGATGGTACCATTCATTAGTGTCCAGGAAAACCTTCTCCAGGTAGTTGCTATGATTACATACAAATTGGATATCGTGAAATTAGCAACATATATCGTGCCGGAAGAGCACACCCATATAAAAATATGACCAAACACGTATCATACACAGACACGTATCACACCCAGACACGTATCACACATGTATCACACCCAGACAGCCTCTCAAGGTGGAAATCAACCCGAGAAAACAACTTGCCATTACCGAGTTTGACTATAAATGCTGGACAGCACGAACAATTAAAAGTTTCAGAGGAAATAGGAGAAAAATAACTTCAGAAACTGCTATCTTCAAAATCAAACTAAATGACCAAGATTCAGTAGCAGTGGCAGACAATGAGAGTCAAGTAACATTATTATCATTCAAGATGTTAACTACTTATAATCCTAATCTGTACAAGTTGTTAATGTAACTCTGGGTAACCACTATACAAGGTTAGAGAGGGAGGGAGGGAGGGAGAGAAAGAGAGGGAGGGAGAGAAAGAGAGGAGGGAGAGAAAGAGAGGGAGGGAGAGGGAGGTTCATCACCATATTACATATAATATACAAGAATAACTTTATTTATCCACAAGACTCCTATATGTCTTTATCTTAATCAACTGCAGTAAAACCGGGATGTATAAATCTGTAGTGGAGGGAAGGAGGGGTAGGGGTCGGCCTAGGAAAGGTAGGAAGGAGGGGGTAAAAGAGGTTTTGTGTGCGAGGGGCTTGGACTTCCAGCAAGCATGCATGAGCATGTTAGATAGGAGCAAAAATGGAGACGAATGGTTTTTAGGACTTGACGTGCTGTTGGAGTGTGAGCAAGGTAACATTTATGAAGGGATTCAGGGAAACCGGCAGGCCGGACTTGAGTCCTGGAGATGGGAAGTACAGTGTCTGCACTCTGAAGGAGGGGTGTTAATGTTGCAGTTTTATAACTGTAGTGTAAGCATGCCTCTGGTAAGACAGTGATAGTGAATGATGATGAAAGTTTTTCTTTTTCGGGTCAACCTGTCTTGGTGGGAAAAGGCCGATATAATATATATATATATATAAATATATATATATATATATATATATATATATATATATATATATATATATATATATATATATATATATATATATATATATATATGTCGTGGTGCCAATAGGTTAAACTGGTCAATTAGCAAGTACTCATTTAAAATTAAATCCTTTCTAAAATTTTCTCTTATACGTTTAAAGATTTATTTTTTTCATTTATTTTAATGTAAAATAATAATTTTGTACCAAAAGAACCTTAGAAAACCTACCTAACCTTATTATAACAAGCACAATTTAATTTAGGCTAATCCAATTAAATATATTTTAGATAAGTTTACAATAATTTAATTATAAACAAACACAATTAATTTTTTTCGATAGGTTCAGGAGGATTTTTGCGAAATTATTGCATACACAAATTTTCACTTGCCTTATTCAGCAAGAAGAGCGTTGCTATTTATGCCAAAATAGCAAGTTTTACCTATTCGGCACGACATATATATAAGTTTCAACATATTAAAAGAATTACTGTCCTATTGACAACATAAAAACCATTAAGGTAAATGGCAGTTTATTGTCGGTAATTCTACGTTTATTACAGACTTTTTTTTTCCAAAATGCTGTTCTCTTCACTTACGCACATTAAACAAAAGAATATAGCATTATTTATTTAAAAATTGTTTGAAAATATAGAATACAATTGTATTTATTTCACTACCTATGAACACGGAGATTATAGCAGTGTGAATGTGTAAAATTATACTCCATAATTAGCATCTCTAAAGAATATCAATGACCACTGAGGCGGGTAGCTCAAATTGATTATCTTAAATAAATTGGTTATTACCCAAGTGAGCAATATATTGAAGAACCTGTGGTAACTCAGCCTCACTGTCCACACAAGAAAATTATGCAGATGGAGACTATATTATACACTTTAAAATATTTCCCTTAAGCAGGCATAACTGTGGCAAAAAATATTGTAGTTTTAATCATAATCGAGCGCTAAACCCGTAAGGGTCATACAGAATACGAACGAGATAACATTAAATGAAAGTTAATTTTGGACTGTTATTCCAGACGACCCGTGGGGGTCTAGCGGCTGCTGACTCTTGGCAACACTGTCACTGCCACAAGTCGGAGTCTTCATGGTCAGCCAATCAGAATTCAGGAACATCTGAGCCAGGATTTAGACAATCACAATTAGGCACAATTCCCCATTATTACGTTTCAGGAAATGCTGCATATGTGATCTCTTCCTAAGTAACTCCCTGCAATGTATGCACTAAAAAATTCGCCTGGTACCTTGCTTGGATTTGTATACAAGATACCTAAAAACATTATATACGTATGTATATCTACTAACGAAATCGTAATATCACGATTGCAAACGCATCACAGAACGGGTGGGGTTTGAACCCATTATGGGTAAGTATTAAATCTCATAGTCTAGTGGGCTAACAACTCGACTAGCTGGCTCAAATATGATTCTTCCAACTAGGTATATGTATGTGGCTTCTTCTAGCTCATTACTAATTATATACGAGAAGTATATCATACCATTTAATGAGTCTTACCGTAGACTTAATATCCCCCCTTCCTTCCCTCTTCGGGATTCTCTCACAGCTCAAACTTTTCACTAGGTAGTGTCCTGGACTTGAGTCAGTGTCCTGGACTTGAGTCAATGTCTTGGACTTGAGTCAGTGTCTTGGACTTGAGTCAGTATCTTGGACTTGAGTCAGTGTCTTGGACTTGAGTCAGGATGGGGTAGTACTTGGGAGTTGCGTCGTTACTTGCAATCATTCCTAGGTATGTATGCACGTCTGCTATTATTGTCTAACAGAACGTCGTAGAGTCCAAATACACTACCAATGTCACACAACACTCCTTATGAGAAAACCCCAGCCTGATGCATGGTGAACAGAGAACCTTTATAATTTCAATGGAATGTGGAAGATAGGTTGGGTAACCTCCACAAGTCTGGCTGTCAATTCTAGCCCAAGGCCTGTTTACTTCTTGCTTGAGGGAAGCTGTACCTTGCATGTCGTCGTTGGTGTTTTTCTAGTGTGCTTATTCTAAGATACCTAAGCCTGAAGTGACGAGACCTGTAGCATCTGAAGCTTCATTTTCTGGCATGTGGCCCAGCAGGGTTGAGAACCCAATCCACGAGTGCAATCGGGAGAAAAGAGCTGTATAAGGCCCTTTTGCACAATATCAACAGTTTCACTTTGGCAGCCAGGTAGCAAAGTAACAAAAAACACATGTGAAGCAAGGAGTGAGGTAGGAATATGGTAAGTCTTCGTTCTCTTAAAATAGTAGGTGTGAGTAAATCTCTTCCGGGAAGTGTGAACAATATAGTTATTTTCATTCCTCTTAACCATTAAAGATCCCTTATACGTAACCTTTAAGGTGTTGCTAAGAATAGTCTCTTGAGCAATTAAGAAGTCTCCAGGAGCAAATGAACGAGGCATTGCTGCCTTATCAAACTGCTGCTTCATCTGAAGTTGGGCAGTTAACACGGTCTCTGGAGCCAGGTCTTGCTGGTGAGGCAGTCAGACCAGTGGGAGAGGTAATGAGGTGCGATAGCTTCACCTAACCATACTTGACTTAAGAACAGTCAAAGGTTTGGGGAATGAATAACTTCAATATTGCAAAGATATTTTCACTGTTTAACTATTAGGTATATCCATGTGATTTTTTTTTTTATAAATGCAACACCGTCGAATTTATTGTAGTGCTGCATAAAATTTGTGGGCTTTCAAATATCGGTGGTGGAAAAAGGTCATCTAGCCTATTCCTACTCTTAGGAATTAGTTCCATTTAGTATACTGCGTCATTTAGACGCATGTAATCATCAGCTCGTCGGCACTTAATACCATTTTCAACAATATACTGCATGTACACAAGTAACCTAGTTTCTTCTGACCTATTTTCATGTACCTTCTATTTCTGGAAGTCAGTCAGTATAACAATTAGATCTTTTTTTTTTTTTTTTGCCAGTGAATTACCTTTATGTCAAAGTGGCACCAGACACAAGGTTATGCCTAGTGCAGTGTTTATCAAAATTTATTTATTAGTGGGTTAATTTGGTTTTAGCAATCTCGAATGCACTGATTTTGTAAAGGCCTTCGACAAGTGTGACCAAGGTATGATAACGAATAGAATCCACAGAGTAGTAGTAAATAGTGAAGTCGGAGGCTGCCATGAGGAAAAGTTCCTCTAGGTACAATACTTGCTCCAATTCTGTTTATCATACTTTTAGCTGACATAGACGAGGACATGAACCGTCACATCCTTTGTTGATGACCCAAGAATTTTGAGAGTGGCATCAATCGAAGATACAAGGAATCTTCAAATTGATATATATCAAGTCTTCTAGTGCGCTTCTGACAGCAATATGATATTTGATGAGGACAAGTTTCACTTCGCTATGGAAGACTGGAGAAAATATATTAAAACGGAGTATAGGAAAAATCAGTCAACAGAGCGAAACTTTCCTGTGGAAAACTTCAGAGGTTATGATGTTAAAAATGACCCTGGTGGTTTAGCGTTTAGTTTTGATTATAATATGTCAAAAAATCTAATTGAGAAATCGCAACAAGCTGTTGTCGCAGGAAAATGATGCTTAGTCAGTAATACTGAAGCCTCTTATCATATCCGGGCTGGAATACTGCCATATACTAGCGTCACCCTTCAAGGCAGGAGAGCCTAATGAGATAGAAAACTTTTGTGACCCGTCTATATTCAACCAAACATCTGAACAACTGGGAAAGCTTGAAGTCCCATCAAACTGTACTCCTTGCACATGGAAAATCCTGGAGGAGTTTGTTCCAAACCTGACACTACAATAATTCCGTATGAAAGAAACGTACTTGGCAGACAATGCTAAATACCTACAGTACAAAGCAAGGACGTGACGGGTACACTTCAGAGTCGTGACGGGTACACTTCAGAGAATAAGATAAATGTCAGCGGATCCTGTCTTTTCAGCGCCGTCCCTTCGGGTATCAGGGGAGTTACCAACAAGCCTCTGGATATTTTAAAGAGGAAACTTGATAAGTTTTAAAATCAGTTCTAGCAAGCTGGGCTGTAGTTCATATATTGGCATTGGTGCCTCCACTAATAACAGCCTGCTTAATCAGGCTTTGACTCGCCAGGCCGTCTGGTCTGGGACAGAGCCTCGGGGGCGTTGACCCCCAAAAAACATCCTTTCTGGTATCCAGTATCCCTAAAATAGTGATTGAAGTTGGTTGGCTAATTGGCTTAAGCCTATCCACACCCGAGGGCCATTAAGGATTCTTATGAAATAGTCACCACAAATCAATACATTAATCCCTAATATGGGTTTGTTGGGATTATTTATTCTCAACAGAATATATACAGTGTTAGAGATTACCTGGAATATACATGGAGGGCGATTCGGGGGTCAACGCCCCCGCGACCCGGTTCATGACCAGGCCTCGCAGTGGGTCAGGGTCTGATCAACTGCTGGTCAGGTACTGATTTTAGGTGCCTGTCCGGCTCCCTCTTGAAGATTTGACATAATCATGGGAGAGATCTAAACCCGTAGGATTATACAGCGCATGGGGGAGAGATGGAAGGTATTCAGGCTCAAGTCAGGGAACCAGAGCACAGATCCAATTCCCTAGGTCCCTCACCAGCGTCAAGGAACCTCCCTCGAGGGGTCCCTCTTGAAGAGAGCTAGGGGTCTATTGGTAATATCCCCTTATTGTGTTGTCTCTTAGTACTCTCATGGCACCCATGCCATGAGTAAACTTTCAAGCATATAAACAAAGATAGATGTAGTATATATTTTGTATATATATGCTATATGTAACCTCTTCACAGGTTTTGATTAGGAGATTTAAAGTATATTTTATTCCCTTGAATATACATGTTAAACTCTCAGTGACTATACACTGAGAGAGAGACATGGTGTATATGACACACGGTGTATATGACACACACACACGGTGTATATGACACATACACGATGTATGACACACACACACACACGATATATGACACACACACGGTGTATATGACACACACACGGTGTATATGACACACACGGTGTATAAGACACAGACACACACGGTGTATATGACACAGACACACACACGGTGTATATGACACAGACACACACACACACGGTATATATGACACACACGGTGTAGATGACACACACGGTGTAGATGACACACGGTGTAGATGACACACACGGTGTAGATGACACACACGGTGTAGATGACACACACACGGTATATATGACACACGGTGTCATATATTGTAATTGTTAAATGAATAGTTATGTCAATTGCTTTAAGAATATTTTGTTAATTTCGACGTCGTTCGCTGGAGCGTAAATTTCGGTCAATTTCGAGTGTGTCCCTCCACTCCCAACTAGACGATTTTGTACCTTAAGTCTGTGTTGACCTGGAGGAGCGACGTCATTATAACGCCAACTCCAGTTAACTGTGACGCTGCTACACATCCAGGTAGATTTGCTCATTATCCTGTTAAATAATGTAACATGAACCCTTAAGCTATTTTTAGATTTTTAAGTAAAGCGCCAAACCAACGTAAGCCATTCACCGCAAGGAGTGGTGGAGGCTCGATACTCCGTCCGGTAAATGCAGCATTTGAACAGTGTCTAGGGTAATTTTGATCCATACCTCAAGGAAAACCTTCTCTAACTCTTCCAAAATGATGGAGAAAATCTGTCCCTGAACTGCTGTTCCACTTGACCCCACAGATTTAGGTCCGGCGATTATGGGGGCCAATCCAATTATTTTTATTATAATCAAAAGAAGCGCTAAACCACAAGGGTCATACAGCGGGGGCCAATCCAAGAGTTTGACTTCACTTTCATGTTCACATCAGTTTTGAACAACTCTAAGAGTTGTGAATTGGTGCATTATCGTCTTGGAAGGTAGCGTAGAAAGGGACTTGTGACACATTTAAGTTGATTATTTAGTCTTTCGACAGTTCCAGCAGCAAATGTTCATGTTATTTTGTCCAACCTTATACGTATACTTGTGTTTCAAATTGATGTACCCAATTTCAAAGCAGTTTGCTTTGAAATTGGGTCCATATTTTTTTTTTTTTTTTTTTGGTGTGTGTGTGTACTCACCTAGTTGTGGTTGCAGGGGTCGAGACATAGCTCCTGTGTGTACTCACCTATTTGTGCTCACCTATTTGTGGTTGCAGGGGTCGAGTCATAGCTCCTGGCCCCGCCTCTTCACTGATTGCTACTAGGTCCTCTCTCTCCCTGCTCCATGATCTTTATCAAACCTCGTCTTAAAACTATGTATGGTTCCTGCCTCCACTACGTCGTTTTCTAGGCTATTCCACTTCCTGACAACTCTATGACTGAAGAAATACTTCCTAACATCCCTTTGACTCATAGGAGTCTTCAACTTCCAATTGTGACCCCTTGTTTCTGTGTCCCCTCTCTGGAACATCTTGTCTCTGTCCACCTTATCTATTCCTCGCAGTATTTTATATGTCGTTATCATGTCTCCCCTAACCCTCCTGTCCTCTAGTGTCGTCAGGCCGATTTCTTCGTAGGACAATCCCCTTAGCTCTGGGACTAGTCTTGTTGCAAACCTTTGCACTTTCTCTAATTTCTTGACGTGCTTGACCAGGTGTGGGTTCCAAACTGGTGCTGCATACTCCAGTATGGGCCTGACGTATATGGTATACAGAGTCTTGAATGATTCCTTGGTGAGGTATTGGAACGCTATTCTTAGGTTTGCCAGCCGCCCGTATGCTGCAGCAGTTATCTGATTGATGTGTGCCTCAGGAGATGTGCTCGGTATTATACTCACCCCAAGATCTTTTTCTTTGAGTGAGGTTTGCAGTCTTTGGCCACCTAGACTATACTCTGTCTGCGGTCTTCTTTGCCCTTCCCCGATATTCATGACTTTACATTTGGCAGGGTTAAATTCAAGGAGCCAGTTACTGGACCAGGCTTGCAGCCTGTACAGGTCTC
Source organism: Cherax destructor (assembly GCA_009830355.1). Taxonomy (NCBI): domain Eukaryota; kingdom Metazoa; phylum Arthropoda; class Malacostraca; order Decapoda; family Parastacidae; genus Cherax; species Cherax destructor. Next base: position 234,063 of record WNWK01000348.1, read on the forward strand.
TTTGTAGTCCTGCCTGATCCTCGACTGATTTGATTCTTCTCATTAACTTCACATCATCTGCAAACAGAGACACTTCTGAGTCTATCCCTTCCGTTATGTCATTCACATATACCAAAAACAGTACAGGTCCTAGGACTGACCCTTGTGGAACTCCACTCGTCACAGGTGCCCACTCTGACATCTCGTCACGTACCATGACTCGTTGTTGCCTCCCTGTCAGATATTCTGTGTGTGTGTGTGTGTGTGTGTGTGTGTTTCGTGCCGAATACGTAAAATTGCCAGATATATCTATGTTTAGATTAAGTCTTTTACAGCATATCGAAGTCTCACATAATTTTTGATAATTGTCATGTTACTAATATTACGTTCGTCAGGTTTTGACTACAATATCAGTGCTTGTAGGCTGGATGTCTTTTAATGCTTTAATATTCAGTCTTTCTCTCACTGGGCACTGGTATGCCTGGGGCTCTTGTTGCCTCCTACCTCACTCGTATTTCCTTGTAATTCCCCTTTTTTTCTGCAACACTGCAAGCTCCTGATAATGTGCTAATTGCCTAGAGCTATCTAACTTCCTCCCCCGTGGTTGTTCTGCATTCTGTATCGCTTGTTCGCGATTACTGCATATAATTAAATATATATATATATATATATATATATATATATATATATATATATATATATATATATATATATATATATATATATATATGATGGGGTCCACCTCTGGTGTAAATTGTGGGACCCATAGCCTCGGAGAAGTGGATAAAAAGGCTTCAAGGAAGAATATTTAGATGTCTTTCTGAAGCCATTTGAATACTCCACTTCCCCTACCACCCCATCTTTTATTAAATATATATATAATTTATTTCAAGATAAAATACATTAACAAGAATACAATAGTGAGTAAAACAACATAGATGACAACTCAGAGCTACATGTCAAATACTTCTTCCAGCTCCCCGGCAGTGGGCCGCGTGTCCAGAATGCTGCAGGCATTTTCCCTCTGGATCGCAACACTGAGTCTCTGAAAGAGGAAGCTGGTCACCCTGTGGTCCTTGGTTTCTATGATGAGTTTTCCACCCAGCTCCTTGAGAAACTTTAGAGCACACTTGCCCCATGCTCCATGGGTCTCCGTCCCTATTGGGATGAAGTTATAGCAAGAGGGAAGGTCTTCATATTTGCGGGTCTTCTGGGTCTCCCTGTGGCTGGCAGCTCCACCCCTTCGGCTAAGGAGTGTGGCAGGTAGGTGTCTGCCAATGTAGCAGCACAGGTGTAGTCCCAAGTAATCTGCTTACCATCCTTCCAGGGTAGCATGGTGGCTCCATCAGGACGCTTTTGACTTCCATCAGACCTCTGCACTTGGGGTTCCCGTTGAGCTGGGCAACGGGCTGTGGCGATGCTTTTCTTTATGATGTCATTGACCTCCTCATGTCTAGCATACTTCCCTTCTGATGTGTGACATACTAGACCATGAAGTCCGAATTGATCAGCCGTCGCCCTGCCGCAAATACACCTATGTTCGGTGAGTATGGGGGCGGCTAGGCGAAGAGCAACACCAATTCGAATGGCCTGTGGGTCGAGTCGAGTCCCCAAAGAGGAATTGGGAACAGCTAGAAGGAAATCTCCTGAGTGTGGTGCCTTCACCGCTAGGAGACGAGCTTTGTCCTTTCCTGAAGCGTTGGTGAGCATTGTGTTGGCAATTTTTTCCATGAGCGGTTTGTCCCAGTGGGACTGTTTGTGCTCTTTGGGAGGAGCTGGTCTACTGGAGGAGTCTGCCAGGATGTTCCACTGCACTGCTGCTTCAATGAACTTGGGGTCTTGAGCTCCCACCACACCTCTCAAACGTTCAGGGACAATCCTCTTGACTAATCCACAGGAGGCCAAACACGATGACAGAAATGCAGGTAAAGCTACCTGCCTTGCTGCGCACCCTATACCTCCCAGTCGCACTGGGAGGGTTGCCTGCTCCCATTGCTGATCCTCTAGTGACAGATTCAGTGCCTTCTTGAAGGTTGATCTCAGGTGTGCGTCATACTCGTCAAGTGTTGGGTTGTCAAAAGAGGGTGCGCACCTCAAAAAGTGAGTCTTGGCGTAGTAAGACACCTTGTGAGGACCGTGTCGATGGCCTGGTGACCCAGCGGTGCTCCCAGGAGGGTACTGTTGGATGGAGTGGTAGTAGTGACTTCTGGGAGGATTGTTTGCACCGCATTGATTATTTCCTGATTTGTTGTGATAATTTCACACTTTGAAGGATTAAGGATGAGTCCTAAGGCTTCTCCCTGTGTCTTCACCCGTTGTAGGTCCTCTATCAGGGACTCCCCAGTACCTGCCAGAGTGCCATCATCCAGGTACCAGATGTTGAGCTCGCTGCATAGGCTGGAAGTTAGTTCTCTTACTGCCAAACAGAAGAGAAGTGGAGCGAGTGGATCACCCTGCTGAACACCCTCAGATGAGGGAATTTCATGTTCCCCAAACAAGAGAGTCGAGGGTTTGCTGTAGCCAGCTGAAATGTAGGGAAAGAGACTGGGGAACCTATCCCGAACGGCTGGCAAGACCACATCTCTCTTCACCATATTAAAGGCATTTCTAAAGTCAAGTTTGACTACGGCCTTGTCTTCTGGTAGGTCCCTGATGTAGGCCCTTGCCGCATGAGCTGCGGCTTCACTGCCTTGAGAGAACCCAAAGCCCAGTTGGTGTGGCTGGAGTAAACTGGCAGCTTCTAGAAGAAAGGAATTTATAGGCGCATAAAAAGAGGTGAGGGTCATCTTATAAATCAGTATACTGACATTAAAAGGGACGTTAAAAAGGGGATAAGAAAAGCTAAACGGGACTATGAAATTAAAGTTGCTAGGGATTCAAAAACTAACTGCATTTTCTTGGACTGTAAGAAGGCGTTCGACACAGTTCCTCACAAGAGGTTAATGCAAAAGCTAGAGGATCAGGCACACGTAACAGGAAAGGCACTGCAATGGATCAGAGAATATCTGACAGGGAGGCAACAACGAGCCATGGTCCTTGACGAGGTAAACAGGCTATCGTCTCTCTCTGCATGGGTTTTAATAACAGCAGCAGGTTTATTTCTTAATTATACTGCTTATCATTTTACTGATTGATGTGAAATAGCTCTGTGGTATATACTTTGGAAACCCTTGTTATGACTAGATTTACCTGACATGGTTTGTAAACTCGCCATTATAACCATATGGTAAAATGTTATAAGAATAGAAATGCTTGGGGATTGTGAGAGAATGGCCATCGTGTGAGTTTATTTACAAGTGAATTCCAGCATCATGTCACTGCCTAGCTTACTGTTACCTTTATATTTGGCAAAGCGAATGTTTCTTACTGCTGCTTTGGCAACTAGGCGGCGAAGGGTGTTACCAACAACAATGGGTCTGATTCCCCCATCCTTCTTCTTCAAAGCGCATAATGAGGCTCCAAAAAAGAAAGGTTTAATTTCTTCTGGGATTCGCCCAGCCAGGCAGTTGTTGACAAAAGTTGTTAATTCGGTGAGGAGAATTGATGCAGATGCTCCGAGTACTGGATTTACCATCTCTTTGAGGTGTTGTGGTCGAATTCCAGTGTAACCTCCTGCAGATCCTGTTGGAAATGACACTATCGCCTTATAGACTTCTGATTCTGGCAAAATTAATTGTTCAGTGATGGAGTCTCCTTCAGGGTTGTTGTTGATGGCTATGGTGTCCCTTGTCGGATGCTTGTCTCTTAGTGCTTGAGCTGTGGTCTCATCTTTGGGAGCAACAGTGTCGTCACTTGTAATTATTCTGATTGCTCCCACTGTGTTGCCTTCTTCGATATTTTTGCTAACCTGTGCGCAAATTTTCTCGTTTTCAGTGGAGTTTTTCTTGGGTCTACCTCTGTGATTCCTGCGATGGTGGGGCAGAGGGACACAATTATCTGTTCTTGGGTAGTTGCGCACCGCCTTGATGACTGAAGTGGTTAGCAGTTTGCCTCGTCTTTCAGGAACTGCAAGACAAACATTTCCAAACAGGAGTAGGTTGCGCCATGCTTTAATGGTGCCTCGGGCTTCTAAATTGGTGGAGCCTCCATTCACCTGCTTAAGAAGGTCTGTGAATTTCCCTTCTGCATATGGGCGAGCTGCTTTAGGAATGTGGGACAGAGTACTGCTAGCACTGGATTTGAATGCCAGAAGAAGGTTTTCGCAAGAGAGGAGGTTGCCATTAGGATTGACATCTGCCTGTGGAGGCTGTGGGTTGCTCTCTGCCGGGAGCCTATGTGATCCTGCACACCCATTGTGTGCACGAATAAGGCCATCTCTGTTGCATGCTCGAAACTCTCCACACACCTGACATGTGCCTCTTCTTGCATTGTTGGGTGCACCATTTCCCTGGCTTTGTGGCTGGCTGGCTGCATCATATGCCATACCTCAAACTGTGTGGTAAGCCCGGGGCCGTAGGGAAAATGGCACATGACACATACCAAATGTGGTTCATGGTGGTGGTGGATGAGCAGTGGTCTCCCGTCCTTGAGGTGGGCAGTGGGGGAGAGGGAGGAATGGGGATGTGTGATTAGGTAGGCCGGCCGGACGCGTCACTATAACAACACTATATGACCGACCACCGCTATATACCACACATGCTATGCGCATACCGTGCGCATGCTAAACACATGCTATGCATTATACACTATATACACTATACACACTATACACGCGGTGAACAAACACTCCATTATCGTAACATGAGCACATGGTGTATATATATATATATATATATATATATATATATATATATATATATATATATATATATATATATATATATATATATATATATATATATATATATATAATGTCGTGTCGAATAGGTAAAACTGGTGAAATAGCAAGAACTTATACGTTTAAAGATATATTTTCTTCATTTATATTAATGTAAAGAATAATATTTTTGTAACAAAAGACCCTTAGAAAACTTACCTAACCTTATTATAACAAGCGCAATTTAATTTAGCCTAATCCAACTAAATATATTTAAGATAAGTTTACAATAATTTAATAATAACAAATGAAATATATTTTTTCGTTAGGTTCAGAATGATTTTTGAGAAACTATTGCTTACACAAATTTTCGCTTGCCTTATTCGGCAAGAATAGCGTTGCTCTTTAAGCCAAAATCGCAAGTTTTACCTAATCGGCACGACAAATATATATAATATATATATATATATATATATATATATATATATATATATATATATATATATATATATATATATATATATATATATATAGTATGTATGTATAATAGAAGAGAGAGAGATAGGGTAAATGGAGTAGCATGGTAAGCACGTGGGGTAAGTGTATAGTGAATGTACCACCTCTTTTGCACTTAGCAGAGAGAACCTACCTAGCTTGCACCCTCCTTAAGCTAACTGATGCACTTAGGGTTAATGGCCACACTCTCTCACTGTCTGTCTGTGTCTGTCACTGTTTCTCATTCTATCTATCTCTCTGTCCGTCCCTCCCCCCTCTATCTTTTACACCTGCACAAGGCGCAGTAGGTGTTTCTCTCACTACATACAAGGGCACTGTTATGAAGGAGCACCTCACCAGGGTTAAGGAGCACCTCACCAGGGTGAAGGAGCACCTCACCAGGGTGAAGGACGCGGCGCACCTTCACATACATTACTGTCTTAAGCAACAAGACTTACTTAACGTCAACTTTACTTTGCTGATAGGCACTTGTTATCGTAGCTGAAAATGTTATGAGAGAGTTTTGGATAATTCCTTCATATTTACGAAGGAGAGTTAAGAGAATGAGTGATACTGAAATTCGTAAGTGGCAATATTGATCATGGAAAATGTCTTATATTAGTGAGGGGGAAAAGAATCTTAAGATTTTATTGGAAGATTTTGCCGCAGAAGAAGCTAGTTTATTGGGCACTTCGATATCCATTCTGTGGAGGGCAGCGCGGGAGCATATGGATACACACAAGGCCTAGGAACTAGGCCCCAAAAGGGTTTACAGCAGTACATCTGGATTTATATCTACTTTTCTGTTGCAAGCAAATTTAGGAAATTTGCTAAATATATCTGTAGAAACAATGGTGGTGCTTCAGTACACAAACATTGGTGGTGCTTCAGTACAAACATTGGTGGTGCTTCAGTACAAACATTGGTGGTGCTACAGAAGAAATAATGGTGGTGCTACACAAGACACATTGGTGGTGCTTCAGCAGAAACAATGGTGCTACAGAAGAAACAATGTAGTTACACAGTGGTGAGATCTGTAGCGTTACAGTGGTGAGAAAGATGTCGCTACAGCAGTGAAAATAACAGCGCTACAGTGAACGTATCAGATTCCAAAATTCCTTCCATATCACGGGATGATAATAATGATGGCGTCAATGTAGTCAGAGGGAATAAGAGAAGAGGACCCAGCAACACATTGCCAAAGCTGTCTACCTACACGTCTACTACTGTGTTTTGTAGCAGAGAAGACAGATGTTGAGGAGCCGCCAGTTACACAGGGTGAGTGTGTGGAGGACAGGTGTTGATGAGCCGCCAGTTACACAGGGTGATTGTGCAGAAGACAGGTGTTGAGGAGCCGCCAGTTACACAGGGTGAGTGTGTGGAGGACAGGTGTTGAGGAGCCGCCAGTTACACAGGTGTGTGTGGAGGACAGGTGTTGAGCCGCCAGTTACACGGGTGAGTGTGTGGAGGACAGGTGTTGAGAAGCCGCCAGTTACACAGGGTGAGTGTGTGGAGAACAGGTGTTGAGGAGCCGCCAGTTACACAGGGTGAGTGTGTGGAGAACAGGTGTTGAGGAGCCGCCAGTTACACAGGGTGAGTGTGTGGAGGACAGGTGTTGAGAGCCGCCAGTTACACAGGGTGAGTGTGTGGAGGACAGGTGTTGAGGAGCCGCCAGTTACACAGGGTGAGTGTGTGGAGGACAGGTGTTGATGAGCCGCCAGTTACACAGGGTGAGTGTGTGGAGGACAGGTGTTGAGGAGCCGCCAGTTACACAGGGTGAGTGTGTGGAGGACAGGTGTTGAGAGCCGCCAGTTACACAGGGTGAGTGTGTGGAGGACAGGTGTTGATGAGCCGCCAGTTACACAGAGTGAGTGTGTGGAGACAGGTGTTGAGAGCCGCCAGTTACACAGGGTGAGTGTGTGGAGAACAGGTGTTGAGGAGCCGCCAGTTACACAGGGTGAGTGTGTGGAGAGACAGGTGTTGAGGAGCCGCCAGTTACACAGGGTGAGTGTGTGAGGACAGGTGTTGAGGAGCCGCCAGTTACACAGGGTGAGTTGTGGAGGACAGGTGTTGAGGAGCCGCCAGTTACACAGGGTGAGTGTGTGGAGGACAGGTGTTGAGGAGCCGCCAGTTACACAGGGTGAGTGTGTGGAGGACAGGTGTTGAGGAGCCGCCAGTTACACAGGGTGAGTGTGTGGAGGACAGGTGTTGAGGAGCCGCCAGTTACACAGGGTGATGTGTGGAGGACAGGTGTTGAGGAGCCGCCAGTTACACAGGGTGAGTTGTGGAGGACAGGTGTTGAGGAGCCGCCAGTTACACAGGGTGAGTGTGTGGAGGACAGGTGTTGAGGAGCCGCCAGTTACACAGGGTGGTTGTGAGGACAGGTGTTGAGAGCCGCCAGTTACACAGGGTGAGTGTGTGGAGGACAGGTGTTGAGGAGCCGCCAGTTACACAGGGTGAGTGTGTGGAGGACAGGTGTTGAGGAGCCGCCAGTTACACAGGGTGAGGTGTGGAGGACAGGTGTTGAGGAGCCGCCAGTTACACAGGGTGATGTGTGGAGACAGGTGTTGAGGAGCCGCCAGTTACACAGGGGGTGTGTAGGAAGGGTTGACAGGTGTTGAGTGAGCGCCAGTTACACAGGGTGAGTGTGGAGGACAGGTGTTGAGGAGCCGCCAGTTACACAGGGTGTGTGTGAGGACAGGTGTGGGGCCCCAGTTACAGGGATGTGGAGACAGGTGTTGAGGGGCCGCCAGTTACACAGGTGATGTGCAGTGTGAGATAGGAGGACGAGTGTGTTGAGGAAGTGCAGTTACACAGGGTGAGTGTGTGGAGACAGTTAATGAGGAGCCAGTACACAGGGTGAGTGTGGAGTACAGGTGTTGAGGGCCGCCAGTTCACAGGGTGAGTGATATGATGAGGACAGTGTGAAATGATGGAGTCGCTACAGTGTGAAATGGGTGCTAGTGTGGAAAATGGACAGTGTGAGAATGATGTGCTACAGCTGTACAATGGGTGCCACTGTGGAAGATGGTGTTGAAGCTGTAGAATAATGGTGCTACAGCTGTGAGAATGATGTGCACACTGTGAGAATATGCTGCTACAGGTGAGAATGATGGTGCTACAGTGTGAGAATAATGTGCACAGTGAGAATATGTGCACAGCTGTGAGAATATGTGCTACACTGTGAGAATGATGTGTACAGTTGAGATAATGTGCTACACGGAGAATGATGTGCTACAGCTGTGAGAATGATGGTGCTACAGCTGTGAGAATGATGGTGCTACAGCTGTGAGAATGATGGTGCTACAACTGTGAGAATGATGGTGCTACAGCTGTGAGAATAATGGTGCTACAGCTGTGAGAATAATGGTGCTACAGCTGTGAGAATAATGCTGCTACAGCTGTGAGAATACTGCTGCTACACCTGTGAGAATACTGCTGCTACAACTGTGAGAATAATGCTGCTACACTGTGAGAATAATGCTGCTACAACTGTGAGAATAATGCTGCTACAACTGTGAGAATAATGCTGCTACAACTGTGAGAATAATGCTGCTACAACTGTGAGAATAATGCGCACAACTGTGAGAATACTGCTGCTACACCTGTGAGAATAATGCTGCTACACCTGTGAGAATAATGCTGCTACAACTGTGAGAATAATGCTGCTACAACTGTGAGAATAATGCTGCTACAACTGTGAGAATAATGCTGCTACAACTGTGAGAATGATGGTGCTACAGCTGTGAGAATATGCTGCTACAACTGTGAGAATAATGCTGCTACAACTGTGAGAATAATGCTGCTACAACTGTGAGAATATGCTGCTACAACTGTGAGAATAATGCTGCTACAACTGTGAGAATAATGCTGCTACAACTGTGAGAATAATGCTGCTACAACTGTGAGAATAATGCTGCTACAACTGTGAGAATAATGCTGCTACAACTGTGAGAATAATGCTGCTACAACTGTGAGAATAATGCTGCTACAACTGTGAGAATACTGCTGCTACAACTGTGAGAATAATGCTGCTACAACTGTGAGAATAATGCTGCTACAACTGTGAGAATAATGCTGCTACAACTGTGAGAATAATGCTGCTACAACTGTGAGAATAATGCTGCTACAACTGTGAGAATAATGCTGCTACAACTGTGAGAATAATGCTGCTACAACTGTGAGAATAATGCTGCTACAACTGTGAGAATAATGCTGCTACAACTGTGAGAATAATGCTGCTCAACTGTGAGAATAATGCTGCTACAACTGTGAGAATAATGCTGCTACAATGTGAGGAGAAATGTCTAAGTGTGAAAAAGCTGACAATGTGAAAAAATAAATCAAAATGAGAGGAGAAAATAGATTGAAAATCCAGAAAAATGTGAAAAAAATGAAATTCAAAAGCGAGGGAAAAAAGAGTTCCCTGAATAATTCTCTTGGGAATGACATATTACACATGGAATTCATCACGTTCGAAAATATTCTCTCTCTATCTCTTCTTTCTCTTCTCTTCTTCTCTCTCTCTCTCTCTCTCTCTCTCCTCTCTTCTCGCTTATCTTTTAACCCTTTGCATTATTTCTGCTATAGTATAATATTTCATTTCTGCTATATAATTATTTTTATTTCTTCTATATTTTTTTTATTTCTTCTATATTTTTGTTATTCTTTATTTTTTTATATTTCTGCTATATTATTTTTCCATATTTCTGCTATATTATTTTTCCATATTTCTGCTATATTATTTTTCCATATTTCTGCTATATTATTTTTCCATATTTCTGCTATATTATTTTTCCATATATCTGCTATATTATTTTTCCATATTTCTGCTATATTATTTTTCCATATTTCTGCTATATTATTTTTCCATATTTCTGCTATATTATTTTTCCATATTTCTGCTATATTATTTTTCCATATTTCTGCTATATTGCTTTTAGCACAGTTCTAAGGGTCTCTCACGGCTTATTCCTGGCCTTATTTCTGAGCGTCTGGGCAGCACCTCTATCACTGCTCTTGTTGATGTATTCAGAAGGTCCCTTGTCCCATTAACATTTGCATTATATATCGATAATCCCTTAGAATCAAAGCACATCACTAATCACCAGTGCGTACGTTCTGACCCATAATAATAATAATAATAATAATAATAATAATATAATAATAATAATAATAATAATAATATTTATTTTTACTAGTACATGTACAAGGTATACAGGCCTAGCTGACATCAATAATATACTGCTATAAAGCCCCTTTTTATGTAGGGCATTTCGGGCAAATTAGGTCAGTTTTGTCCCAAGATGCGACCCACGCCAGTCGACTAACACCCAGGTACCTATTTTACTGATGGGTGAACATGGTCAACCGGTGTAAGGAAACACGCCCAATGTCGTCACCCTTGCCGGGAATTGAACCCGGACCCTCAGCGTATGAAGAGAGAGCTTTTGCCACGAGCCACGAGTTTCCGACAAATTAGTTTAAAAAAAAACACTTGAGCAAACACCAGGACATATTTATTTTTTCAAATATTTATTTTCTCAATTTTTTTTTTTTTTTTTAATATATATGTGCTGGTGTTTGCTGAAGTGGTTTCTTTAAAACCAATTTGTCGGTAGCCCGTTGCCCGTAACAAAAGGTCTCGCTTCATACGCTGAGTGTCCGGGTTCGATTCCCGGCAAGGGTGGAAACATTATGTTCCGTTTCGGTCGTGGGAACTTTATCAAGGCTCAGGGACCGAAACGTTTTGCTCGCGTGTTTTTAAATCAACAGTAGGCCGGTTCGTTTATTCAAGGGAAGGTCAATTCTGTTTTTATTGTAGACAAAACCTGTTTGAGTCAACCTGTGACCCTAATCCAAAAATATGAATTTTAGGTTCAGTATCTATAGTCATACTGGCCTTGGGGCAGAATATATGGTCGTACTGGCCTTGGGTCATAGGTTGAGATTCACGTAGGTTTCCCAGGACGGGTCCTGGCCCGGGTCTTGGCCCGGGTCCTGGCCCGGGTCTACTCCATGTGGTGACCCGGCAGTGACTCCCGGAGGAGTGATGGTGTGTGTACACGTAGTGTATCGTTTACGGCGCTGACAGGAGCAATGTGTAAACAGTACAGAGTGGAAGATAGTAGTAGTACGTAGTAGTTATAATAGTAGTAGTAGATATAACAGTAGTAGTCATAATAGTGGTAGTAGTAGCAACCGTAGTTACTGCAACTACGGTTGCTACTACTACCACTATTATGACTACTACCACTATTATGACTACTACCACTATTATGACTACTACCACTATTATGACTACTGCTGTGAGTGGAGGTAACTCCAGGTTGCTGTCATTCCAGGATTTATTTTTCTGGGTAGAATTCTGTCACACGTTTTTATTTTACGTAACATTTTGTCGGTGATTCTACACTCATTGGAGGAGCGCTAAACCTCTACGTGTCATAGGAGGCAATCAGGTTGGATCAAAGGAAGGAGAGGTCAAATCCAATTCCCCTGAATCAAGAGCCCCTGCTCATCAGAGTCCTGGAACGTCCTTTGAGGGGGATAGCCAAGTAAATAGTGGCTTTACTGAGGTAAAAAATATTCCTTGTATCTACCACGAAGAAACTGCCGAAACTGCCGGAAATAATAAAATAAAAGATTGAAGTTATGTTGGACAATGCGAGTGTTGCCTGGCGTTGGTGGAAGCCATTCAGAAGATTGGTCAGCGGCGGGTTATCAGAAAATTGCTTTAGGCATTTAGCTCTGGCGCCGAGCACACCACTCACCCCACTACGCAAATTGCGTAAAATAGCATATGTTGTGGGAGCGTTCTACGCAAATAGCTTTATATATGCGTATGGCTGGGGGATCATTCTAGGCAAATATTGCAACAGAAAGGGTGTTAAGGGAACTACGCAAATAGCGTGGTAACGTGTATGTGCCAGGAAATCACGGAACGAGTGGGACTTGAAACCATGACAAGAGTGTGTAAAAAACCCGCATTTGTGGTCACAATAGTGGCCCATGCTAACCTCCTTATGATGTAGCTGGACTCACCTGCCATGGGTTAAAGTCTCACCCGTTCTCTTGTATGTTTACAATCGTGTAATTACGATTTCATGAGTCGACTTATGCCAGGAACACCCACTACGTCACACAGCGTAATGTACAGTATGTCAGGAAGGTACTGTACACAGAGTAATGCAGCGCATGTTAGAAATACACTGTCAAGGAAATGATATTACATGGGCTCACTTTGCCAGGTGTGTACCGTAATGGAAGGAATGAATCAACTCATGATTTTTAGTGGTTGCTATAGCGACGTTTCTCTCGTGAACAGATAAATAGGCAACTGGTATTCAGCGCTTCTTCTGCTCATATATTTATCTGCCTTTGGATCTTCCGAATAATAAAAATAAAATGATTTTTATTGTTAATATTGTCAGTTTTTATTATTATTATTATTATTATTATTATTATTATTATTTTTATATATATATATATATATATATATATATATATATATATATATATATATATATATATATATATATATATATATATATATATATTATGTAACGTGAGAATGCAACACATTAACTGTTTTCATATGGAGTCAACTCCTTTAGTTTGGGACCAAAACAAAGAAACCTGTGTGGACGGTTTTGTATTGTCGACTGTTTTACCTGTGATGGTGTTCCTCTGAGGCCGCCAAGGCTATTGTCCTCCCAAGGTGGTACAAAGGCTGAGGGAGGTACACCCCTGGAAAGGATGGTACATAGACTCTGACCAGGAGAGAACGGTACATGAGACAAAATGAGGGAGGTACACAGCCCTAGAACATTAGGAATGGACACGCATCTAACCTCAGACAAAGATGATAGTCATTACCATAATGTTCTACTATCCGGCAGACAATAGTGGGTCAAACTTAGTTATGATTCAGTTAATGAAATAAATTCTAGTCAATCGTGGCTGAAATACAAGCTTAATTATCTATTTTGTAATCAAAACGGAAGGACATTGAACGGCCTTATGCTAACCAAATCATACCACGGGTGGGGTTCGAACCCGCGGTCAGAGAGTCTCAAAACTCCAGACCGTCGCGTAAGCCACTGGGCCAGCTAGCTTCAATAAGATTCATCCAACTAGGTATATTGAAGCTAGCTGGCCCAGTGGCTTACGCGACTGTCTGGAGTTTTGAGACTCTCAGACCGCGGGTTCGAAACCCACCCGTTTGCAATCGTGTCATTACGATTACGTGAGCTATGCTAACCTCCCTCCTGTCTATAGAAATATTCCTAGTTAGTAGAATCATATTAAAGCCAGCTGGCCTAGTGGTTAACGCACTGGCCTCCTAAGTTATGGAACTCACCTGCAATGGGTTCAAATGCCACCCGTTCCCTGATATTTCTCGTTCTTTATTTATTTCTTATTTTATTACACTACTAAATGTATCCTGCTTATGCTTTACCTCTACTACTATATATATATATATATATATATATATATATATATATATATATATATATATATATATATATATATATATAAATGTGGTCCACCTCTGGTGAAAATGGTGTATTATATTTTTGTGACTTACCTCTTTCTATTGAATTATTTTGTTTCCTTGCTTCACTTTTATCAATTATAATTTCTGTACTTCCCTTTTTTCAATTATTTTATTACTTATTCGACTTTTATCGATTATTTTTACAATGTTTTACATTTATTAATTAATCTACGAATTACAATTATCAATTAATCTACAATTTACATTTATCAGTTAATCTACAATTTACATTTATCAATTACTTTCTTCACTTTATCATCGATTATCTTCATTCTTCTCTTTTTAATGTTCATTCCTAATGTTTTTTTTTTATATCAATTTATACGGCAAAATTTCCAAACCTGTTAAATTCGTCCTGATAATTCGTGATAACGAGATAATTCCAAAAGTTGAAAATTATAATAGAATGTGAAATTCAAATATATAATAAAAAAAATGAACTGCATTGCATGAGTGTCCAGGATTTATTTTATGTTGTAAATTTGATCCCAAAAACAATCACGAGAATGTTGTATAATAAAGAAGATTATTATTCACCTTGTGTTGCCTCATTATACGAATAATAATGATGATGATAATGACGCAAAGATGAATAAATTGAGAATAGGAAGATGGCAAAAGAGACAGAAGAAAAATATTTAACAAAATATTTTGAATAATTATATTAATTATTATTATAATTTTAATTATTTGCTTATTATGAATAATAATTTTTTAATTATTATATATAATCATAATTATTTTGTATTATAATTATATATTATATATAATTTATAATTATTAATATAGGCAGGAAAAAAAATACAATGTTAATAAAGGTTTTTAGAAGTTTCTGGTTAATGAAAAAACTTGCAACACAATAATGCAGCGGAAGTTCTTCATCACTCTCAACATCACTATCATGGCCAGTAACATCACTCTCAACATCACTATCATGGCCAGTAACATCACTCTCAACATCACTATCATGACCAGTAACATCAACCTCAACATCACTATCATGACCAGTAACATCACTCTCAACATCACTATCATGACCAATAACATCACTCTCAACATCACTATCATGACCAGTAACATCACTCTCAACATCACTATCATGGCTAATAACATCACTCTCAACATCACTATCATGATCAGTAACATCACTCTCAACATCAATATCATGACCAGTAACATCACTCTCAACATCACTATCATGGCCAGTAACATCACTCTCAACATCACTCATGACCAGTAATGTCACTCTCAACATCACTATCATGACCAATAACATCACTCTCAACATCACTATCATGACCAATAACATCACTCAACATCACTATCATGACCAGTAACATCAACCTTAACATCACTATCATGACCAGTAACATCACTCTCAAAATCCCTGTCAAGACCAGTAGCATCACTCTCAAAATCACTATCATGACCAGTAACATCACTCTCAACATCACTATCAAGACCAGTAGCATCACTCTCAACATCACTATCATGACCAGTAGCATCACTCTCAACATCACTATCATGACCAGTAACATCAACCTCAACATCACTATCATGACCAGTAACATTACTTTCAACATCACTATCATGACCAGTAACATCACTCTCAACATCACTATCATGATCAGTAACATCACTCTCAACATCACTATCATGACCAGTAACATCACTCTCAACATCACTATCATGACCAGTAACATCAACCTTAACATCACTATCATGACCAGTAACATCACTCTCAAAATCCCTGTCAAGACCAGTAGCATCACTCTCAAAATCACTATCATGACCAGTAACATCACTATCAAGACCAGTAGCATCACTCTCAACATCACTATCATGACCAGTAGCATCACTCTCAACATCACTATCATGACCAGTAACATCAACCTCAACATCACTATCATGACCAGTAACATTACTTTCAACATCACTATCATGACCAGTAACATAACTCTCAACATCACTATCATGATCAGTAACATCACTCTCAATATCACTATCATGACTAGTAACATCACTCTCAACATCACTATCATGACCAGTAACACCACTATCATCAGTAACATCACTCTCAACATCACTATCATCAGTAACATCACTATCATCAGTAACATCACTTTCAACATCACTATCATGACCAGTAACATCACTCTCAACATCCGTATCATGACCAGTAACATCACTCTCTGCACTATCAACATTACCATTGTCATGATCAAGTGTGTCTTAGTCACTATCATCCCCAGCTTCACAATCCTAATCATCGTCACTATAAGACCGTCACTATTGTAAACGACACTATCATTATAATCACTAGGTTTAGCGCTTAGTTATGATGATAATTATAATTATCACTGATATAAACCTTGGTACTAGAAACTAATTGGTTTAAAAAAACACACTAGCAAACGTTTCGGTCCTAGGAACTTGATCACTTCTAACGAAACGATTTCTAAGAAATATATCCTAGTTTTACATCCTTTTATCATCCCTATCGAAACGGTTCTCATCACTGTTATCTCCGCTATCATAATAATTATTAATGAACAGTTACTACTAAAATGTTATTGTTTATGGTGTTCAGAAATAGTTTTTCTCTCATTTAGAATGAAATAAAAAGTGGATACTGGGGTCGCGTTTTTTACGACCTCAGCTGATGCTGGTGGTGGTGCTTCTCAGCTGATGCTGGTG
The DNA here is from genome assembly GCA_009830355.1 of Cherax destructor. Lineage (NCBI taxonomy): Eukaryota > Metazoa > Arthropoda > Malacostraca > Decapoda > Parastacidae > Cherax > Cherax destructor. The sequence goes on from WNWK01000348.1 coordinate 250,550, forward strand.
GTGGTGCTTCTCAGCTGATGCTGCTGGTGGTGCTTCTCAGCTGATGCTGGTGGTGGTGCTTCTCAGCTGATGCTGGTGGTGGTGCTTCTCAGCTGATGCTGGTGGTGGTGCTTCTCAGCTGATGCTGCTGGTGGTGCTTCTCAGCTGATGCTGCTGGTGGTGCTTCTCAGCTGATGCTGCTGGTGGTGCTTCTCAGCTGATGCTGGTGGTGGTGCTTCTCAGCTGATGCTGCTGGTGGTGCTTCTCAGCTGATGCTGGTGGTGGTGCTTCTCAGCTGATGCTGCTGGTGGTGCTTCTCAGCTGATGCTGCTGGTGGTGCTTCTCAGCTGATGCTGCTGGTGGTGCTTCTCAGCTGATGTTTCTGGTGGTGCTTCTCAGCTGATGCTGCTGGTGGTGCTTCTCAGCTGATGCTGGTGGTGGTGCTTCTCAGCTGATGCTGCTGGTGGTGCTTCTCAGCTGATGCTGCTGGTGGTGCTTCTCAGCTGATGCTGGTGGTGGTGCTTCTCAGCTGATGCTGGTGGTGGTGCTTCTCAGCTGATGCTGCTGGTGGTGCTTCTCAGCTGATGCTGCTGGTGATGCTTCTCAGCTGATGCTGCTGGTGATGCTTCTCAGCTGATGCTGCTGGTGATGCTTCTCATCTGATGTTGCTGGTGGTGCTTCTCAGCTGATGCTGCTGGTGATGCTTCTCAGCTGATGCTGCTGGTGATGCTTCTCAGCTGATGCTGCTGGTGATGCTTCTCAGCTGATGCTGCTGGTGATGCTTCTCAGCTGATGCTGCTGGTGATGCTTCTCAGCTGATGCTGCTGGTGATGCTTCTCAGCTGATGCTGCTGGTGATGCTTCTCAGCTGATGCTGCTGGTGGTGCTTCTCAGCTGATGCTGCTGGTGATGCTTCTCAGCTGATGCTGCTGGTGATGCTTCTCAGCTGATGCTGCTGGTGGTGCTTCTCAGCTGATGCTGCTGGTGATGCTTCTCAGCTGATGCTGCTGGTGGTGCTTCTCAGCTGATGCTGCTGGTGATGCTTTCAGCTGATGCTGCTGGTAGATGCTTCTCAGCTGATGCGGCTGATGCTGCTTCTCAGCTGATGCTTCTCAAATGATGCTTCTCAGCTGATGCTGCTGGTGATGCTTCTCAGCTGATGCTGTGGTGGTGCTTCTCAGCTGATGCTGCTGGTGGATGTTCTCAGCTGATGCTGCTGGTGGTGCTTCTCAGCTGATGCTGCTGTGTGCTTCTCAGCCTGATGCTGCTGGTGATGCTTCTCAGCTGATGCTGCTGGTGGTGCTTCTCAGCTGATGCTGCTGGTGGTGCTTCTCAGCTGATGCTGCTGGTGGTGCTTCTCAGCTGATGCTGCTGGTGATGCTTCTCAGCTGATGCTGCTGGTGATGCTTCTCAGCTGATGCTGCTGGTGGTGCTTCTCAGCTGATGCTGGTGGTGGTCTTCTCAGCTGATGCTGCTGGTGATGCTTTTCAGCTGATGCTGCTGGTGATGCTTCTCAGCTGATGATGCTGGTGATGCTTCTCAGCTGATGCTGCTGGTGGTGCTTCTCAGCTGATGCTACTGGTGGTGCTTCTCAGCTGATGCTGCTGGTGATGCTTCTCAGCTGATGCTGCTGGTGATGCTTCTCAGCTGATGCTGCTGGTGGTGCTTCTCAGCTGATGCTGCTGGTGGTGCTTCTCAGCTGATGCTGGTGGTGGTGCTTCTCAGCTGATGCTGCTGGTGATGCTTCTCAGCTGATGCTGATGGTGATGTTTCTTAGCTGATGCTGCTAGTGGTGCTTCTCAGCTGATGCTGGTGGTGCTTCTCAGCTGATGCTGCTGGTGGTGCTTCTCAGCTGACGCTGCTGGTGATGCTTCTCAGCTGATGCTGCTGGTGGTGCTTCTCAGCTGATGCTGGTGGTGGTGCTTCTCAGCTGATGCTGCTGCTGGTGCTTCTCAGCTGATGCTGCTGGTGGTGCTTCTCAGCTGATGCTGCTGCTGGTGCTTCTCAGCTGATGCTGCTGGTGGTGCTTCTCAGCTGCTGCTGCTGCTGGTGCTTCTCAGCTGATGCTGCTGTGGTGCTTCTCAGCTGATGCTGCTGGTGGTGCTTCTCAGCTGATGCTGCTGGTGGTGCTTCTCACTATACGGATATCTTGTATCTATTGCGCAAAATTTACCTGAAAAACAATAATAGATAATAGGCTTTTATCAATTTAATATATAAATGTACATGTTAAACACACACACACACACACACACACACACACACACACACACACACACAGAAGTGTGATAAAGCTCATGGAGCAGGAAGAGGTACCTAGTAGCGTCCAGTGAAGAGGCGGGGCCAGGAGCTGTGACTCGACCCCTCCAACCACAACTATGTGAGCACAAATAGGTGAGTACACACAGACAAAAGGACAAGGTAACACAACTGGAAGTTGAAAGCTCAGATGATTCATAGGGATGTTAGGAAGTATTTCTTTAGCCTTAGAGTTGTCAGGAAGTGGAATAATCTGGAGAGTGAAGTAGTGGATGCAGGATGATCCATATACAGCTTTAAGTAGATAGGTATGATCAAACTCCAGGAGCGGGGAGTGACCTAGTAGCGACTAGGGAAAAGGCGGGGCCACGAACTATGACTCGACCCCTGCAACCACATGTAGGTGAGCACACACACACGACGTAAACAGACGTTAGTCACCTCATCCAGGTGAAAAGAATTACCTATTTTGTAGGGAGTAGTGTATTCTATGTGGCTCATGTCCACCAAAATATAAGAAAATTATTAATATGGCGCTTTTATAAAGTGAGAATAGCGTATTAAATATATTATAGAGAGAGAATAGCACAATGGTACCTTGGTGCTTTATTGACAATATGGCGGAGGGTACACAGGTACACGGCTAAAACACCTGTGGACAAGGAAACCAGTGGATGGCTGGATAGAATGACTATTATATAACACAATCAAGTAATGCACGATGGATTAATAGGGAAATTAAATAAGGAAAATGCAACGAAATAGGAGTTTTAATTAAAGGCGTCCTTACAGCAAATGCTCAAACTTCCTCAGTCACCCCACCTCTGCACGCTCATGACCCCGTGATGACCCCCACACTGTCTTATAAACTCTCCTCACTGACCCCTCTACATAATATTTACACCTCTAATACTTCTAGCCGCCGCCTCGCATCTATGCAACAATAGGCCTATGCGACAGACCTATGGAACAGACCAATTTAACAATAGCTTTGTGCATCAATAGACCTACGCAAGAATAGGCTTATACGACAGACCTATTCAACAATAGCCTTGTTCAACAATTGATCTGTGAAACAACAGACCTATGGAACAATAGACTAATGCATCAATAGCCTTATGCAACAATAGACCTATGCAATAATAGACCTGATTTTGTTTGGTTAACGCATGTTCATATCTCTGAAGCATACAAGTGTTGCCACAACTGTCATGTTTCATGTCTCTGAAGCATACAAGTGTTGCCACAACTCTCATGTTTCATGTCTCTGAAGCATACAAGTGTTGCCACAACTGTCATGTTTCATGTCTCTGAAGCATACAAGTGTTGCCACAACTGTTATGTTTCATGTCTCTGAAGCATACAAGTGTTGCCACAACTCTCATGTTTCATGTCTCTGAAGCATACAAGTGTTGCCACAACTGTCATGTTTCATTCCCTTCATTTTTCCTACATAAATAAACTTCGTTATTTCCACAGATGTCTCAACATTATACCAACCTTTTTTTCTCGTTTTATTTGTTCTATGGTTCTCCTGGTCTTTCATAGCCGTCCCTCCCTCCCTCCAATCTTATATTCCGTCCCTCCCTCCCTCCAATCTTATATTCCGTCCCTCCCTCCCTCCAATCTTATATTCCGTCCCTCCCTCCCTCCAATCTTATATTCCGTCCCTCTCTCCCTCCAATCTTATATTCAGGCTATCATTGTAAATACTCTTCGTTACCCTCATTACCTTCCTTTTCTCCATATTCATTTTTAATTTCCTACTTCTACCTAACTTCACATATTCGTCCACCAACCTTCGTTTAACGTGTCTTGAGAATGTTCCAAAGTCGTCAGCAGAAAACAACTGTGACAATGCTACTTAGTGTTAGATCCGACGTGTTTTAATCCCACACCTCTCTCCAACACCTTAGCTCTCACTTCTACATCTCCATCTATAAATATGTGAAATATCTATGGCAACTTCCTGCATTGCTTTCTAAGTCCGACGTTCGCTGGGAACTAGTCCTCCCACCTACATACCCTAACCTAAACCTCGTCATCATTATATAAACTCTTAACAGCTTTGTCTCAAGCAACATTTTCCACACGGCTCAACTAATCATCCTATTAAACATTCTATCTAAATCCATAAATGCATCAAACACCTGTACTTAAGTTCCTGGAGACGAGAGGTGTGTACAAGAAGATTTTTTAAGGTGTTAAGTGAACGTCAGGGGAGTTAAGCCAAGTGAGAGAATAATTGTTGTGGGGGGAACACTGATGCTAAAGAGGGTGAGAGAGTAGCAGGTGAGGGTGGAGTGCAGAGTTGAATAAAAATGGGTTTGTTATTAGCTAACACTTATTCAAAGAAAAATGGGATAAATAAATATATATTCGTGATATATATATATATAGTGAGCAAATAATGGGAGTTTGTTAGACTATGTATTAGAAGGCAAATGTTAATGGGTAGACTTTTAGATGTACAGGTATGTTCGATGATTTAGTAGCAGCAACAGTAAGAGGTAAATGGAGGGAAAGAGAGAAATTAAATATATGAATGAAGGAAGAAGACATTTTCTCTCTCTCCGCGCGCACACACACACACACACACACAAAACACACACACACTATATATATATATATATATATATATATATATATATATATATATATATATATATATATATATATATATATATATATATATATATGTCGTGCCGATTAGGTAAAACTGGTCAATTAGCAAGAACTCATCTAAAATTAAGTCCTTTCTAAAATTTTCTCTTATACGTTTAAAGATATATTTTTTTCATTTATGTTAATGTAAGAATTTATAATTTTGTACCAAGAGAAACTTTGAAAACCTACCTAACCTTATTACAACAAGCGCAATTTAATTTAGCCTAACCCAACTAAATATATTTTAGATACGTTAACATTAATTTAATAATAAACAAACTCAATGAAATATATTTTTTCGTTATGTTCAGAATGATTTTGGCGAAATTATTGCATACACAAATTTTCACTTGTCTTATATGGCAAGGTGAGCGTTGCTATTAAGGCCAAAATCGCAAGTTTTACCTAATCGGCACGACATATATATATATATATATATATATATATATATATATATATATATATATATATATATATATATATATATATATATATATATATATATATATATATATGTGTGTGTGTGTTTCTGTGTGCGCGCGAGAAAATGTCTGTTTCCTTCATTCATACATATATATATATATATATATATATATATATATATATATATATATATATATATATATATATATATATATATCGATCGTTCCGAATAGGTAAAACTGGTCAGTTAGCAAGAACTCAAGAACTCGTTTAAAATTAAGGTCTTTCTAAAATTTTCTCTTATACGTTTAAAGACATTTTTTCCATTTATGTTGATGTAAAAATTAATAATTTTTTGCCAAAAGAATCTTAGAAAACCTACCTAACCTTATTGTAACAAGAGCAATTTAATTTAGCCTAATCCAACTAAATATATTTTAGACAAGTTTACAATAATTTAATAATACATAAACACAATGAAATGTATTTTTGTCGTTAGATTCAGAATGATTTTAAGGCGTCATGTGATTTTCACTCACCCCGAGGCAGGGCCAACGACGTGGGTTCGAATCCTCGGCTAGTCGCAGTGTTGTTATTGATTCAATACCACTCGTTCGTGGTCACAATAATATATATTCTGCTTGTGGAGGCTAGTACACCAAACGAGGATAAGAATGAAATTAGCTCAGAGGCCACTCATCTAGATACCCATCAATTACACAACCCAGGGCAGCATGGGTTTAGAGCAGGTCGCTCCTGTCTGTCCCAACTACTGGACCACTACAAGGTCCTGGATGCTCTAGAAGACAAACAGAATGCAGATGTTATATACACAGACTTTGCAAAAGCTTTTGACAAGTGTGACCATGGTGTGATAGCACACAAAATGCGTGATAAAGGAATAACAGGAAAAGTGGGTAGATGGATCTATAATTTCCTAACAAGTAGAACACAAAGAGTCGTAGTCAACAGAGTAAAGTCTGAGGCGGCTACGGTGAAAAGCTCTGTTCCACAAGGCACAGTACTCGCTCCCATCCTGTTCCTCATCCTTATATCAGACATAGACAGGGATATAAGCCACAGTGCCGTGTCTTCCTTTGCAGATGACACCCGAATCTGCATGACAGTGTCCACCGTTGAAGACACTGCAAGACTCCAAGCAGACATCAACCTAATCTTTAAATGGGCTGCAAAAAACAATATGAAGTTCAATGATGAGAAATTTCAATTACTCCGATATGGAAAAGTGAGGAAATTAAATTCTCATCGGAGTATAAAACAAATTCCAACCACACATTAGAGCGAAAAACTAATGTCAAAGACCTGGGAGTGATCATGACAGAGGATCTCACCTTCAAGAACCATAACACTGTAGCAATCGCATCTGCCAGAAAAATGACAGAGATGCCAATCCCATGTTAACACTTTTCAGGTCGCTTGTTCTATCTAGGCTGGAATATTGCTGCACACTAACTGCACCTTTCAAGGCAGGTGAAAATGCTGAACTAGAAAATGTAAAGAGAACCTTCACCGCACGCATAACTGCAATAAACCACCTCAATTACTGGGAATGCTTGAAGTTCCTAAACCTGTACTCCCTGGAACGCAAGCGGGAGAGGTACATTATTATATACACTTCGAAAATCCTAGAGGGATTTGTACCAAACTTGCACACGAGTGTCACTCCCTACGAAAGCAAAAGACTCGGCAGACGATGTAACATCCCCCAATGAAAAGCAGGGGTGCCACTAGCACGTTGAGAGACAATACAATAAGTGTCAGGGGCCCAAGACTGTTCAACTTCCTCCCAGCATACATAAGGGGGATTACCAATAGACCTCTGGCTGTCTTCAAGCAGGCACTGGACAGGCACCTAAAGTCGGTGCCTGACGAGCCAGGCTGTGGTTCGTACGTTGGACTGCGTGCGGCCAGCAGTAACAGCCTGGTTGATCAGGCTCTGATCCAACATGAGGCCTCGTCACAGACCGGGCCGGAGGGGCGTTGACCCCTGGAATTCTCTCCAGGTAAACTCCGGAGGCACCCACACCAGACGTATCTGAAATCTTGCATGTTTATGAGACAGAAAAAAGACACCAGCAATCCTACCATATATATATATATATATATATATATATATATATATATATATATATATATATATATATAAGAGGGAATGTATGAGAGTATAGTTATACCAACGCTCTTATATGGGTGTGAAGCATGGGTGATGAATGTTGCAACGAGGAGAAGGCTGGAGGCAGTGGAGATGTCATGTCTGAGGTCAATGTGTGGTGTGAATATAATGCAGAGAATTCGGAGTTTGGAAATTAGGAGGAGGTGGGATTACCAAAACGATTGTCCAGAGAGCTGAGGAGGGGTTGTTGAGGTGGTTTGGACATGTAGAGAGAATGGAACGAGACAGAGTGACTTCGAGTGTATAAATCTGTAGTGGAGGGAAGGCGGGGTAGGGGTCGGCCTAGGAAAGGTTGGAGGGAGGGGTAAAGGAAGTTTTGTGTGCGAGGGGCTTGGATTTCCAGCAAGCATGTGTGAGCGTATTTGATAGGAGTGAATGGAGGCATATGGTTTTTAATACTTGACGTGATGTTGGAGTGTGAGCAAAGTAACATTTATGAAGGGATTCAGGGAAACCGGCAGGCCGGACTTGAGTTCTGGAGATGGGAAGTACAGTGCCGGCACTCTAAAGGAGGGTGTAAATGTTGCAGTTTTATAACTGTAGTGTAAAGCACCCTTCTGGCAAGACAGTGATGGAGTGAATGATGATGAAAATTTTTCTTTTCGGGCCACCCTGCCTTGGTGGGAATCGGCCGATGTGTTAATAAAATAAAAAAAAAAAAAAAATATATATATATATATAATAAGGATAATGCTTTAAAAATCATTGATTTGTGACTAAAGAGATGACTGTGTGATAACGGATAGTAGAACACAAGAGATATTCACAGGGAAGCTCAGCCCTATACTAGGACATAAAAGCCATAACCTCGCTATAAAATGGAAAGAAGCCAGAGTCACACACAAAACCAATTACCATTTCAAGAGGAAAATAATTGAGTCAGCATTGACTGAATCCACAATATTTTTTAACTTGCCAAAACGACAATGTGGACTTGATACTACTGCCATAGTTAAATCGGGAAAAAACATTCAAATACAAAGCAGTAGGTTAGCGACAGATGTTAAAAGGAAGTCCTATCCAATGGATCTCAAAATATTTCTATACCAGTGAATATAACAGCTGATTAGATATGTTCACTAGCGACAACACCTGACCATCGTCATCTGCCTTAAAATACTAATCTCAAAACAACCATCTTTTATCAATCTCTTATTTCAGAATCGAACAATAGACTAGAATTATGGTGAGCCTAGAGGTTGATCTTAACTCGCGCACCTGCCCACCTGCAGTCTCGGTTTCAGCAGTTGGTTCCACTTGTTTAAAGTGTTATTATCAAGCCAGTGCTTTCCTCACCTGTCGCCCATCTCCTAGATAATAAACCATTTCAATTCTTATATCTGCTAAAGAAGGTCCTACGCTCTCTTATATGTATTTTTATTGTTAACGTAAAGGTGAGCTCTCAAATGTGTGTTACACCTACAATATATATATATATATATATATATATATATATATATATATATATATATATATATATATATATATATATATATATATATATATATGTCGTGCCGATTAGGTAAAACTTGTGATTTTGGCTTAAATAGCAACGCTCTTCTTGCCATATAAGACAAGTGAAAATTTGTGTATGCAATAATTTCGCCAAAATCATTCTGAACATAACGAAAAAAATATATTTCATTGTGTTTGTTTACTATTAAATTAATGTTAACGTATCTAAAATATATTTAGTTGGGTTAGGCTAAATTAATTAAATTGCGCTTGTTGTAATAAGGTTAGGTAGGTTTTCAAAGTTTCTCTTAGTACAAAATTATAAATTCTTACATTAACATAAATGAAAAAAATATATATTTAAACGTATAAGAGAAAATTTTAGAAAGGACTTAATTTTAAATGAGTTCTTGCTAATTGACCAGTTTTACCTAATCGGCACGACATATATATATATATATATATATATATATATATATATATATATATATATATATATATATATATATATATATATATATATATATATATATAATAATACATACATATTAACACGTCGGCCGTTTCCCACCGAGGCAGGGTGACCCAAAAAGAAAAAAAAATCATTATTACGAACACAGATAATAAATGTCCTCTGAGAGCTGGTCGTAATGGGTATTAGAGCAAACAAATTCAGCATTAGACTGTAATGTATATTTGCCTTCACCCACTATATACAGGTATGTACAATATGTACAGATAGAATAATAAGTGTACACCACGGTGACAAATGGCAAAGCAGAAGCCAGAGAGAGAGCACCGTACTCAACCAGCAGGTAGGCAAGTCTGCCAACGCTTACCACAAGTGAATCATGTTGCTTCAGCTTTGGCGGGCTTGTCTGTGATTGGTCAATGAACCAAGGTACTGATTTAACAACGGGTACCCTAACGATCGTTAAACCCTTAGCACCCGGTTCATTGGTTGGGAGGCAGCCTATATGGAAGTGTGACATACACTGAATAAATTGTAACATACTCTTTGCATTCCACGCCTCCTCCTAATTTCCACACTACCAATTCTCTGCATAATATTTACACCACACATTGCCCTTAGACAGGACATCTCTGCCTTCAGCCTCCTAATTGATGCAGCATTTGCAACCCATGCTTCACACCCATATAAGAGTGTTGGTACCACTATACTTTCGTACGTTCCCTTCTTTGCCTCCATGAATAACGTTTTTTGTCTCCATATACACCTCAACTCACCACTCACTATTTTTCCTTCATCAATTCTATGGTTAACCTCATCCTTCATAAATCAGTATGCTAACAAATCAACTCCCAAATATCTGAAAACATTTACTTCTTCCATAATCCCTCTCTCCAATGTGATATCCAATTTTTCTTTATATAAATCGTTTGATACCCTCATCACCTTACTCTTATTTATGTTCACTTTCAACTTTCTACCTTTACACACCTCCCAAACTCGTCTACTAACCTTTGCAACTTTTTAGAATCTCTCAAAACCACAGTATCATCAGCAAAAAGTAACTGTTCATCTCCCATTTTGTATTTGATTCCCCATAATTTAATCCCACCCCTCTCCCCAACACCATAGCATTTACTTCTTTTACAACCTCATTTATAAATATTGTAAAGAACCATGGTGACATTACACTTCCCTGTCTAAGACCTACTGGGAAGTAATCTCCCTCTCTCCTACACACCCTAACCTGAGCCTCACTATCCTCGTAACTCTCTCAGCATTTAGTAACTTACTATGTATTCCATACACTTGCAACATCTGCAAATTGCTCCTCTATCCACTCTATCATATGCCTTTTCTAAATCCATAAATGCAATGAAAACTTTCCTACCTTTTTCAAAATACTGTTTACATATATGCTTCAGTGTAAACACTTTATCTACACATCCCCTACCCAGTCTAAAGCCTCCTTGCTCATCTGCAGTCCTGCACTCTGTCTTACCTCTAATTCTTTCAATAATAACCCTACCATACACTTTACCTGGTATACTCATACTTATTCTCCTATAATTTTTACAATCTCTTTTGTCACACTTCCCTTTATATAAAGGAACTATACATGCTCTCTGCCAATCCCTAGGTATCTTCCTCTCTTTCATACATTTATTAACAAAAATACCAGTCACTTCAATATTATATCCCCCTTCCCCTGCTTTTAACATTTTTGTCATAATCCCGTCAGTTCCAGCTCTACGTAATAGCTCATGCACCTTTTCCCCACACATCCTGCTCTTCCTCACTCCTAAAATATGTTGTACCTCCCTGGCCAGTGCATGAAATTACCGCCTCCCTTTCTTCATTAACATTTAAAAGTTCCTCAAAATATTCCCGCCAACTTCCCAATACCTCCAGCTCCCCATCTACTAACTCCCCTACTCTGTTTTTAACTGACAAATCCATTCGTTCCCTAGGCTTTCTTAACCTGTTTATCTCCAAAAAAAATTTATTCTCAGCAAATTTATTGACAGTGCCTCTCCCACTCTATCATTTGCTTTCCTTTTGCACTCTCTCACCACTCTCTTCACCTTTCTTTTCTTCTCCATATACTCTGCCCTTCTTATTTCACTTCTGCTTTGTAAAAACCTCTCATAAGCTACTTTTTTCTCTTTTATCACACCCTTTACCTCATCATTCCACCAAACACTCCTCTTTTCTCCTGCACCCACCCTCCTATAACCACAAACTTCTGCCCCACATTCTAATACTGCATTTTTAAAACTATCCCAACTCTTCAACCCCCCCACTACCCAGACTTGCACTAGCCCACCTTTCTCCCAAAAGTTCCTTATATTTTACCCTAACTTCCTCCTCCCTTAGTTTATAAACTTTCACCTCTCTCTTACTTGCTGTTGCCATTTTCCTTTTGCCCCATCTACCTCTTATCATAACTGTAGCTACAACTAAATAATGATCCAATATATCCGTTGCCCCTCTATAAACATGTACATCCTGAAGCCTACCCATCAACTTTTTATCCACCAATACATAATCTAACAAACTACTTTTATTATGTGTTATATCTTGTATACTTAAATAAGTATCCTCTTTTCCATAAAATATTTATTACCTATTACCAAACCTCTTTCTACACATAGTTCAATTAAAGGCTCCCCATTTTCATTTACCCCTGGCACCCCAAATTTACCTACTACTCCCTCCACAACATTTTTACCCACTTTAGTATTAAGATCCCCACCACAAGTACTCTCTCACTTGGTTCAAAACTCCCCACACACTCACTCAACATTTCCCAAAATCTCTCTCCCTCTTCTACACTTCTCTCTTCTCCAGGTGCATAAACACTTACTATAACCCACTTTTCACATCCAACCTTTATTTTACTCCACATAATCCTTGAATTGATACATTTATATTCCCTCTTTTCCTGCCATAACTTATCCTTCAACATTATTGCTACTCCTTCTTTAGCTCTAACTCTGTTTAAAACTCCTTACTTAATCCCATTTATTTTTCCCTACTGAAACTCTCCTACCCCCTTCAGCTTTGTCTCACTTAAAGCCAGGACATCCAGTTTCTTTTCATTCATAACATCCACAATCATCTCTTTGTTATCATTCGCACAACATCCACGCACATTCAAACATCCCACTTTGACGCTTTTCTATTTATTTTTAGTAAGCTATACAGGAAAAGGGGTTACTAACCCATTGTTCCCGGCATTTTAGTTGACTTTTACAACACGCATGGCTTACGGAGAAAAGATTCTTATTACAAATCGTCATGGATATGAAAAGTATTAATACTTTTATGTAAACACACTCAGTGAGTGTGTTTACACAAACGTGTACAAGAACGAAGAGTTGTGAAGACTTGAACTGTGTGTTTGTAATTTATTTGTTTTTAAACTTGTATTAACTGCTGAACAACATGTTTACAGGTGTGTCACGGAAGACGCAGATGTTCCAGGTGCGGCCATCAAGCGTACAGGTGATGACTGGGGAGGACGTAGTGTTGAGATGCGTCGTGGCTAACCAACAAGGCAAGGCACAGTGGACCAAGGATGGCTTCGCTCTAGGTTGGTTCTTCATATCCTCTGTAATAACCTCCTGAATTATTAAGTGTCCTGATAAATGAGACTTGTGCAAAATTTGGGTATATACTGGAAAGTTTCGCTAGCCTGTGGCTTCTTCAGTCCTATGTAGAGAAAGGTGGGAGATGAGTTTGAGGTAATCAGTCCCTCAACCTGGAGTCGATATGTTCAGCCCATCAAACTTGACTCATGCTGAACACACCAACTCCAGTGTTACTAAGAGCAAAGCTTGAAGCGGTTGTAGCTGCATTGGTTCCATTTTGGCATTTCATGGAACTGGATGTAAAGTTGAAATACTTGTCTTCATGAGACCTTCATTAACCTAAACCCTTCAACGCTAACAACTTGTTAATGAACTTCTAAGCAGATTCAAGCTTAATGTTCTGGAAAGCGAATGCCTCTTCAGTTTGGCTTCCAAGCTGGTGATTCTTAGTGACATAGTTTTTGACTTTGTCCTCTTTTGTCATTTTCTTGAAGAAATTGGAATATTAGCTTTGGATAAACGTTGGCACATTTTTCTACTTGCTAAAAGAGTAATCGGTACGTACTAGGGATAGTCAGTAACTTCACATATAAATTTTAGTACCAATTCCAGACAGAATTACTCAGATTATATTTGGCGCGTTACGCGAGGGTATCTTTTTGCATCCCACTGGCTCTCGTGTTCTCATGTCAGACCGTGGCACAGAATATATCAATGCGATTATAAAAGATGTGTTCGGTTTCTATGTAACTCCATGGTTAGCGCATCCCACATGGAAGTCGACTGGAGGGCATCTGCACTTCACAGTGTGCTAATGCGACAATCGAATGCTCAACGAGACCTTGATTTCTCGGCCGCAATCTCTCTGTTTCCCAGACGATGGCAGCGAAGTCATGATGCATGACACACTGCTTAGATTTCAGTGAGCCCACGAAAACAGGCAGGATCCAGGTCATCAAGCACCTCCATGGCAACAAATACAAAGTGAGGGAATCAAAAAGGCAGCTTAACTTAGGCTACATGAAGTTCGTGGATAATAATTAGGCCAAAGCCGCACTTGTGGAAGCTGTGATGAAATAACACTTTCAGTCTAGAGATACTTCTGTTTGTTATGTGAAAGGACATATGTGCAACTAATGAGACACTTTATTGTGGCAACGTTTCGCTCTCCAGGAGCTTTGTCAAATCGTAACGTAACGGTTTGACAAAGCTCCTGGAGAGCGAAACGTTGCCACAATAAAATTCCGTATTAGTTGCACATGTGTTGTTCTTTTACCAAACATATTGTCGGTAATTCTATCAGCATTATTACGTGCTTTTGCTTGCAGTGCCTCAATTTCCGCCCTTGTTTCCAATTCCACTCCTGATGCTTCAGACCCTCGTCTCCCTGTGCAACACCTGGTCTCCAGAACAGAATACCCACACATCTTTGCTTGCAACGTAGACCCTTACGTCTGACTTTGACGTGAAGTACAATAATTACGCCTTAGTACAATAATTACGCCCATAGACTGTATAGTTGCATAGCAGAGATAATTGCACTAATATATAAAATTTGTAAACAATTTTGTTCAGTTGTCATTGCGTTTTGTAGATCTATTGTAAGGTGTGCCAGTATTTTTTTCCAGCATTGTAGAAACGTAATTTGTTCCTTTAAGTTTGCCCGAAATGCTCTGCATATAAAAGGGCTTTTGGCATGTACACCCAACTATTATAATTCTTTGTACATACATGTATCATGTCAAATTAAATATTTAGGCCAGAGCAACAGAACACCCCTAGTGTCGCACCACATCACTAGATGCTGATACTCCCTTGATGTTACAAATGTGTGGGTTGTCCATCGCCTCTTCATTTATGGACAGTCCCTGATGCGGTATGGGGAGCCAGACGAGCATATCTGTACATGAGTAGCTTACAGTATGCTCGCTAACTCTGCAGAGTACTTCATCGCCAGCGCTGTTACTCTATAACCAGAATCACCAGCATCGCTCAGGACCCTAATCGCCTGAGTCGTCCCAGTTGACGGTTCCCTCGCCATCGCCACTCCCCGTCACTACCCCAGTCATACTTGCTGGCACTACCTAAATTTGCCGCTCAAGTTGTCCCAGAATATAACTCCTTGCCTGCTGTGCTGCCCAGGTGCATTGCACCGTCTGCAATTGATGTTCTAGCCTTCCGTCCTGCCTGTAATTCTTCACCAACCTTTAACATATTCCTGTTATTTCTTTCATACGTGTGGGTGTTTTTGTGCAGAAACGAGTATACTTATTTTCTTGTCCATAAGTAGAGAAACTATACCATGGCCACGGGCCATGAGAGGGATGGTTAGTGTTTCAGTGTGAAATTAGCTGGGTCGGGTTGACTCATCATAGCTTGGTCAAGAGTTTGTAAACCCATCTTTGGTGTTTGCTCTTCACTTTTTTTCCTAGCTCAGCTCAGAGTGCGTCCACATAGAGATGAACTCTTTTTAACGTAGCCTGGATCAGCCAGCTGCACTCTAGTTCGGCCTTAATGACCCTCGCTTCCTCTTAAAATCAACATATCAAGTCCCTCTCTCGTGTACCCTGCTTGGTTTAATACAGTTCCTTGACTTGCATCGTCTGCTCTAAGTTTGCAAATAAACCCGAGGCGCACGAGCCTGTGTTTACCTCCAGAAGCTCATTTGTTTGCCCACCCACAAAACTAATACATTCTTGGCGGTAGTGGATCATTATTTCACCACTTCTTTTGTGTATCTGTATTTGCAACAACTAAAATTCGTCCCTTATCTGTTATCAGGATTACTGAATCTGTCTTCATGTTGTCTTTAAAGAAAAAGCAACGGAGCTCATGATTTCCATCGTGTTCCTTTTAAACTTGACTTAGTCATATTTACATAGCTAAGTAAAATTTTGGGATAAAATAGCAGAGACTAAAAGACTGTATTTTCTTGCAGCGTGTGAAGCGTCAGTCAGCACAGTGCCTCGCTTGCTTCACTAACGTTGTCAGTCGGCACAGTGCCTCGCTTGCTTCACTAACGTTTTCAGTCGGCACAGTGCCTCGCTTGCTTCACTAACGTTGTCAGTCAGCACAGTGCCTCGCTTGCTTCACTAACGTTGTCACTCGGCACAGTGCCTCGCTTGCTTCACTAACGTTGTCACTCGGCACAGTGCCTCGCTTGCTTCACTAACGTTGTCAGTCAGCACAGTGCCTCGCTTGCTTCACTAACGTTGTCAGTCAGCACAATGCCTCGCTTGCTTCACTAACGTTGTCACTAGCACAGTGCCTCGCTTGCTTCCTACGTTGTCAGTCAGCACAGTGCCTCGCTTGCTTCACTAACGTTGTCAGTCAGCACAGTGCCTCGCTTGCTTCACTAACGTTGTCAGTCAGCACAGTGCCTCGCTTGCTTCACTAACGTTGTCAGTCAGCACAGTGCCTCGCTTGCTTCACTAACGTTGTCAGTCAGCACAGTGCCTCGCTTGCTTCACTAACGTTGTCAGTCAGCACAGTGCCTCGCTTGCTTCACTAACGTTGTCAGTCGGCACGGTGCCTTGCTTGCTTCACTAACGTTGTCAGTCAGCACGGTGCCTCGCTTGCATCACTAACGTTGTCAGTCAGCACAGTGCCTCGCTTGCTTCACTAACGTTGTCAGTCGGCACAGTGCCTCGCTTGCATCACTAACGTTGTCAGTCAGCACAATGCCTCGCTTGCTTCACTAACGTTGTCAGTCAGCCAGTGCCTCGCGCTTCACTAACGTTGTCACTAGGCCCTGCCTCGCTTGCTTCACTAACGTTGTCACTGCACAGTGCCTCGCTTGCTTCACTAACGTTGTCACTAGGCACAGTGCCTCGCTTGCTTCACTAACGTTCTCTCTCAGGATGTTCTGTTGATACTCTGTCAGGGCTTCGCTTTTTGTGTTCTTCATAAATAAGCAGCTGAGAATGTTTTCCTGCAGTGAGAAAAAATGGGTCTGGGTGTTTTTATTCGCCGGGGAAAATGTTGAGATGACAAAAACAAACTTAAAAGTGAGTGTATATTTGAGTTAGTGAGAGATAACAACTTTGTTCCTCTAAAAACTAGGTTTCGGTACTGAAGAAACACGATTTTTTGAAGAGCAAAAAACCTTGACTGTAGACGCACTAAGCGGTAAATTCTGCTCAGTTTTGAGAGAGAAAATATATTTCATAATGAATTGCCTTAATTTTTGTTAGTTTAAACATCCCGGTGAAGGTCGCTTCTCCTCCTGTAAAACCTTGACCATCATAACATTGATTGGTGAGCCAATTAACATACCTTTAAAATGCATTTTTTTTTCGTTTACACTCAAATAAGATTGACTTTTTGAAGGACTGAATTGACTAACACAATACTTGTCTTAATTGTGGGATTTTTTTTATTGGGTTATGTTGAAAGAACATAACTTGGTATTATACACCGAGTTTTATGTTATACACAGTCCGAGTCTGTTATACACATGATATTTTAATAATAGTAAACATTAGAGAGGAAGGGAGAATAAGAAGGAAGTGTAGATGTAA
The DNA here is from genome assembly GCA_009830355.1 of Cherax destructor. Lineage (NCBI taxonomy): Eukaryota > Metazoa > Arthropoda > Malacostraca > Decapoda > Parastacidae > Cherax > Cherax destructor. Next base: position 268,111 of record WNWK01000348.1, read on the forward strand.
GATAGAACATAAACATATCCATCCTATCATTTTCTTTGCGGCTGTGATAATGACACTGTTATGATCCTTGAAAGTGAGATCCTCTACATTACCACTCCCAGGTCCTTCACATGTTCGCTATTCTCCATACCTAAACATTACTTCATTATTAAAAATAGTCCTAAATGTTAAAATGTATCTCACTGAGTGGATTTCTGGATAAATTTAAATATCAACAACACACATAAATACTTTCACTAAATATACAATTACCACCACCATCATTATCATCACCACCACTAGCATCATCAACACCACCACCAGCATCATCATCACTACCAGCACCATCAACACTACCATCACCATCAACACCACCACCAGCACCATCAACACCACCAGCACCATAAACACCACCAGCACCATCAACACCACCAGCACCATCAACACCACCACCACCACCATCAACAGCACCAGCACCATCAACACCATCACCAGAACCATTACCATCACCATCACATCCCATTACCAATACTAATAAAAAAGATCACTGTTACCAGTACCACTGAAAACAAACAATATCACCATCACTCCAACATAAATACCATTACCCACCACCAATCCAACATAAATACCATTATCCACCACCACTAATAGTATCACCACCAGCACCAATACACACCACTTACACTGGAATCACTATCACCACCCATAATACCACCACTGCTCCCTCATTGCATTACCATTCCCGCCAGTACGACATATAAATATAACACTACGACCGCCTCCAATGTAATAACTACCCATATCAACACCAATATAACAACTGTGAATGTAACTACTACCAATACTATTAATACGTTCACCCAGTGATTGGCAATAACTGTGTGTGTGTGTGTGCTCACCTAGTTGTGGTTGCAGGGGTCGAGTCGAGTGTGTGTTTGTGTGTGTGTGTGTGTGTGTGTGTGTGTGTGTGTGTGTGTGTGTGTGTGTGTGCGCGTGTTAGTTACCATTTTGTCCAAGGCACATGTCGATTAGACACTAGGCCTGTTGTATATGTGTAAGTGTGTGTGTGTGTGTGTGTGTGGTTGTGTGTGTGTGTGTGTGTGTGTGTGTGGGTGTGTGGTTGTGTGTGTGTGTGGTTTTGTGTGTGTGTGTGTGGTTGTGTGGTTTTGTGTGTGTATGTGTGTGTGTGTGTGAGAGAGAGAGAGAGAGAGAGAGAGAGAGAGAGAGAGAGAGAGAGAGAGAGAGAGAGAAGAAAATGAATGAATGAATGTTGAAGGACCTGGAAGAATAGAGGAAAGACAGCTAGCAGATGTTATCTGCTAAGAAGAACTTCTATCTAGAATAAGAACTCTTATTTAGAATAAGAACTACTAGTATCTAGAATAAGAACTACTGCTATCTTGAAAAAGAACTACTACTATCTAGAATAAGGATTACTTCTATCTAGAATAAGCGCTACTAAACAGAATAAAAAGTACTACTATCTAAAAGAATTACTTCCATCTAGAAAAAAAAATCTTCTATTTGGGTGTATGAGTGAAGGACAGGGAAGTAGACAGCTCTGTCACAGGGAAGTAGACAGCTCTGTCACAGGGAAGTAGACAGCTCTGTCACAGGGAAGTAGACAGCTCTGTCACAGGGAAGTAGACAGCTCTGTCACAGGGAAGTAGACAGCTCTGTCACAGGGAAGTAGACAGCTCTGTCACAGGGAAGTAGACAGCTCTGTCACAGGGAAGTAGACAGCTCTGTCACAGGGAAGTAGACAGCTCTGTCACAGGGAAGTAGACACTCTGTCCAAACCTTCCACTCCCTCTGGCAACTTCTGGCATGGATACAGAGAGAAATATACCCTTCCCTAATCTAAACAGACATGGAATCGGTTTAGAAGCTGTTTTGGTCACCGCCACTAACACCACACAAATCACAGCTTCATTCTTATTGTATGAAACAATAGCTGTACACAACCCGTACATATTAGAATTAAACTTTTGACGATGTTTCGGTTCCACTTGTGAATATTAACTAGTCCTACACAGATGACAGCAATGGAATGAGTGAGTTACTAAAGTCCCAGTATGACTCAGTTTTTAGCGAGCCGCTAAGCAGACTGAAAGTCGAAGACCTAAATGATTTTTTTATGAGAGTGCCACAGAACTTGTTAGACGCAAACCTATCTGACATTATCCTGACGCCAAATGACTTCGATGAGGCGATAAATGACATGCCCATGCACTCCGCTCCAGGCCCAGGCTCCTGGAACTCCGTGTTCATCAAGAACTGCAAGAAGCCCCTATCACATGCTTTTAACATCCTATGGAGAGGGAGCATGGACACTGGGGTCGTCCCGCAGTTACTAAAAACAACAGACATAGCCCCACTCCACAAAGGGGGCAGTAAAGCATTGGCAAAGAACTTCAGACCAATAGCGTTGACATCCCATATCATAAAAAATCTTTGAAAGGGTTCTAAGAAGCAAGATCGGCACTCATCTAGATACCCATCAATTACACAACCCAGGACAGCATGGGTTTAGAGCAGGTCGCTCCTGTCTGTCCCAACTACTGGACCACTACGACAAGGTCCTGGATGCTCTAGAAGACAAACAGAATGCAGATGTTATATACACAGACTTTGCAAAAGCCTTTGACAAGTGTGACCATGGTGTGATAGCACACAAAATGCGTGATAAAGGAATAACAGGAAAAGTTGGTAGATGGATCTATAATTTCCTTACAAATAGAACACAAAGAATAGTAGTCAACAGAGTAAAGTCTGAGGCGGCTACGGTGAAAAGCTCTGTTCCACAAGGCACAGTACTCGTTCCCATCCTGTTCTGATCCACCACGAGGCCTGGTCACAGACCGGGCCGCGGTGGCGTTGACCCACGGAACTCTCTCCAGGTAAACACGGAAGCGCGAAGGAAAAAGAGCCAGTATATATACGAGAGGGGAAGCAGGGCCGGGTGTAGAACCAGAGGTAGTAGGTTTGTGTATTGTTCCAGTCAGTGTATTGTGCCATTTTATTCTCGGCGTATATGACACTAAAGGCTACGTACTGACCCACATACTTTTTATCTCTGAAGTTTCCACTTGAGTGAACACATAGTGCAGGGGGCAGCACCACCATTATACCTATATGTGTATATGCTCTCTTTCTATCCATTGTCTGTGAGAATTAATAGTCACAGGTAAACGAGATCTCTTCTCAATACAATGAAATATACCGCATGTAGTGTCTTGTTAAAATAACTAGTATATATATATATATATATATATATATATATATATATATATATATATATATATATATATATATATATATATATAATATATATAGGTAGGAGAACAACACGCATGACATGTAAGAATCTGCATTTTAAATACTTTATGCAGCTTCCTGGTGATGCTTCGTGTGTTCAGATGATGCAGGTATATCCTCTCTGGATCACAACACTGAGTCTCTGGAAAAGGAAACTGCTCGATCTGTGGTCCTTAGTTTTCGTGATGAGTTCGTCACCCAACTCTTTTAGGAATCTGAGAGCACACTTGCCCCATGTTCCGAGGGTCTCCGACCCTAATGTGACGACGTTATACCATGGTACCAGCCCACTGTATTTGTTGATCTGGGTCTCCCTGAAACTGGCGGCCCCAACCCCTTCAGCTTCAGGGTATTGTAATTAGGTGTCAACCAACGTAGATGCACAAGTGTAGTCCCATGCAATGTGCTTATTATCCTTCCAGGGTAGCATGTTGACTCCATCTGGACGCTTTTGGCTTCCGTCAGGTCTCAGTTGGGAAATGGGCAGTGGCGAGACTTCTCTTGATACCAATGACCTCTTCGTGTCTGGCATTCTTATGACATAATAGACCATGCAGTTCAAATAGATCAGCTGACGCAATGCCGGAAATGTATCTGTGAGCGGCTAGGCGATGAGCTACACTAATCCGAATGGCCTGAGGGTCGAGGCGAGTGCTCAAGAAAGAATTAGAAACGGCCAAAAAGAAGTCTACCGAACGTGGTGCCTTCACCGCTAGGAGACGAACCTTTTTCTTTCCTGAGGCATTGATAGAATTGTTTGGCCGATTTTCTCCACGATAGGTCTGTCCTATTGGAGCTGCTCGTGATCTCTGGGAGGAGCAGGTCTGCTTGAAGAGTCTGCTAGGATGTCCCACTGGGCAGCTACTTCGACGAACCTTGGGTCGTGAGTTCTTATTTTACTGACTGCAATGGATGAAGTCAGAAATGGAAGAAATGAAGACAGAAATGTGTTGCTTTGCGCACCCTATACCTTCAAGTCGCACTGGAAGTGTTGCTTGATCCAACTGAGGTTCTTCCAATAACAGATTCAGTACCTTTCTAAGGATAGATCTCAGGAGCGCGTCATATTCACTAAGTGTTGGGCTGTAGAAAGAGGGTTCACACCTCAAGAAATGGGTTAGTCTAGGCAGAGTTAGAAACCCTGTGAGGAGATACATTTCGTCATGGGCATCCAGATCACTTATTCGCTCCTCTATCCTCTTCAGGTCATTCAGTTTGTCCTTGAAGACCGTGTCGATGGCCTGATGTCCCAGCACTCCTCCCCATAGGATGCTCTAGGAAGTGGTGATAGTTGAGCCTTCGAGAATGATTGTTTCCACAGCTGTAATTATTTTCTCATTTCTTGAGATGATTACTCACTTCGAAGGGTTGAGGATGAGTCCTGTGATTTCATCAGTTGTAGATCCTCTATCATGGACTCTTCCGTACCTGCCAGAGTGCCATCATCCAGGTACCAGATATTATCGCCATGCAGAAGAGGAACGGAACAAGTGGGTCTCCCTGCTGAACACACACTGAAGTAATTTTATACTCGCTAAATAAAGGAATTTATTTTTCTTGCGATTGCCAACTGAAATAAAGGGGGAAAAGACTAGCTAATTGCCCTCGAATGGCTGCCAAGATCACGTTTCTTATCTCCATAGGTTAAAAGCATTCCTGAATTCTAGTTTGACTAAGGCCTAGCCTTCTGATAAGTCTCTGATGTAAACCCTTTCTGCAAGAGCTGCAGCTTCACTACAAACGCTGACCGTCTCCCACCGAGGTAGATGACCCAAAAAAGAAACATTTTCACCATCATTCACACTATCACTCTCTTGCCAGAGTCACGCAGATACGACAGTTTAGATGTCACTCTAAACTGTAGGAAGTACAGTGCAAGCACTGTACTTCCCACCTCCAGCTAACTGGTTTCCCTGAATCCCTACACAAAATATTACTCTGTTCAAATCCCAAAAACATTTTTCTCCACTCCTAACACGCTCACACATGTCTGCTGTATGTCCAAGCCCCTTGCACACAAAACCTCCTTTACCTCCTCCCTCGCAGGCATTCTATTTTGCTCCATTCTTTCTAAATGACCAAACCACCTCAACAACCCCACCTCAGCCCTCTGAATAATACTTTTAGTAACTCTGCACCTCCTAATTTGTACACTACGATTTCTCTGCATAATATTTACGCCACACATTGCCCTTAGACACATCATCTCCACTGCCTCCAGCCTCTTCCTTGTTGCAACCTTCACAACCCATGCTTCACACCCATATAAGACTGATGGTACTACTATACTCTCATACATTCCCTTCTTTGCCTCCCTAAATAAAGTTCTTTGTCTCCACAGATACTTCAGTGCACCACCCACCCTTTTCCATTCATCAGTTCTATGGTTTACCTCGTCCTTCATACACCCTACCGCCAACATATCAACTCCCAAATATCTGAACACATTCACTTCTTCCATATTCCCTCCCTCCAATGTGATATCCAATTTTTCTTTACCTAACTCGTTTGAAACCCTAATCACCTTACTTATCTATATTCACTTTCAACTTCCTTTAAACACCCTCTCAAACTCGTCCACTAAACTTTGCAGCTTCTCTTCGGAATTTCCCAAAAGCACAGTATCATCAGCAGAAAGTAAATGCTGTAACTCTTTACAGCATTTAGTAACTTGTTACCTATTCCATAAACTTGCAAAGTCTGCCGCTTTGCTCCCTTATCCACCCTATCACATGCCTTTTCTAAATCCACAAAAACAACAAAAACTTCCCTATCTTTATCTAAATACTGTTCACTTGTGTACTTCAATGTAAACACTTGGTCTACACATCCCCTACTCTTTCTAAAGTTTCCTTGTTCATTTACTATCCTGCTCTCCGTCTTATCCTTAATTCTTTCAGCAATAACCCTACCATACACTTTACCTGGTATATTCAGTAGGCTTAGGTACCTTTCTCTCTTTCATACATTTATTGTACAAAAGTACCAACCACTCCAAAACTATATCCTCCCCCCTGCTTTTAACATTTCTGTTATAATCCCATCAATTCCGACTGCTCTACCCCCTTTAATTCTACCCACTACCTCAACCCCCCACCCGCCCCGCACACTCACATCTGGCTCTTCTTCACTCCTAAAAGATGTTCAACCTCCCTGGCCAATGCATGAAATCACTATCTCCCTCTCTTCATCAACATTTAACAGTTCCCTCGAAATATTCCCGCCATCCTCCCAATACCTCCAGCTCCCCATCCTTGTTAACCCTGCTCTTGTTAACTGTCAAATCCGTTTATTCCCTTATCTTTCTCAACCTATTTATGTCACTCCAAAAAAAATTCTTATTCTCAGTAATATTTGTTGACAGCACTTCACCCTCTCTATCATTTGCTCTCCTTTTACACACCATCTATCTCTTCACCTCTCTCTTACTCTCCATATACTCCACACTTCTTATTTCAATCACCTCTACTTTGTAAAAAAAACTCTCAACAGCGAACTTAAACGATGAAAAAAAAAACATGAAAACCAGGGGTAGTTCAATGACAGCTCTAGGCCTTTCGTGTTTCAATCACATTTTCATGAGCTTGCAATGTTGCAGAAATGAGTAGGAACTCCAGGTAGATTCGTTGAGGGGAATGGTTCTAGCTAGAATATAGTAGATGGCACCCAGCAGACCAGTGCCAGGTGCCAGACAAATGATGAAGGCAGAATATTAAACACATTGAAGAAAGCATTTTCTTCTATTCGACAAACTAAAATTTCCTACTGATGCACGCCAGATAGTTTTGCAATGAGAATACTGAAGTGTTTTAAAATAAAACGATATGGAGTGTAACGGCATGTTGGTAATAATTGACACGTCACTAATGTTGTGATCGCTAGGTCATTACTAAATATTCCTTGCTGTTGGGCTTTATATATGCTTTATTTTGTTGTTTATGTTTAAATATTCTGACTTCATTTTTCTAGCTCCTGGCACTGGTCTGCCGGGTGTCATCTATTTAACTCTAGCTAGAGCCGTTCCCGTGAACGAATCCACCTGGACTTCCTGTTCATTTCTGCAACATTGCAAGCTTCTGAAGATTTCTTGATTGCAACACGAAAGGCCTAGAGCTATCATTCAGATTCCCCTGTCGTTGTTTTGTATCTTGTATGAGGCGGGGCCAGGAGCTATGAATCGACCCCTGTAACCACAATTAGATGAGTACACACACTGACTGACTGACTGTGACCGACCGACCGACCGACCGACCGACCGACCGACCGACCGACCGACCGACCGACCGACCGACCGACCGACCGACCGAGACACCCATGTGAGCAATTTGTGTGAGGTGCGCTGCCAGCCTTGTTGGAGTGCGGACGTCACCCTCTAACACTACGCTGAGCATCGCCCACGAATTTTCTGTTTTTTTACCCACGGGACTCTTGCCCTCTTCACATATATCCTTTGGTCATCATACATCACATCCTGTCCTTTTTGGGGGAAAATATTTCTACAGCTTGGAAAAAACTGGCCTGGTTTTAGATAAATCGTCCACCTGGCCTAATTAGGACCAACTGAACCGTTTCTGTTTCTACAGAAAATCTTGTTCCATCACATCTCTGAACAATACTTATTTCCCAGACTCCTGAGCAGCAGGTCTTAATTCGCCGTAAACTACAGTTTCGTTCAACATCTCCCAACATCAACAACCAGACAAGAGTGAGAAAGACTTGACTAATACACTGATAACGCAGCTAATGCCTCCTGTTTACTCAGACTTGAAGTTGTGGCAGTTGCTGCACTCAGATAATATTAACGTTATATTTTGGTCTAGTCTTTGTTGGTGCTGTTGATTTCCGTGATAACGCTGCTGTTATTGTTACTGCTGTTGGGACTGTTGTTACTAGTGTTGTTGATGCCTCTGCTGATACTGGCGCCCCTTCTAGTGATGCCGTTGCTAGTGATGCTTTTCTGCTGGTTCAGGTGATGATTATGCTGTTAGTAGTGCCGCTGCTGCTGCTATTGGCACTGGTGTTAGTGCTGCCAGTGGAGGATATTTTTGGATATTGGAAAACTTAGGGACAAACTTAGCTCCTTCCAAATTAAATGGCTCTGCCATTTGCATTCACCCATGCCAAAAAAATAAACTCTGTCCTCAGGTTTAATCTTTTTCGTGTCCTGTTCCTTCTGAATCTTGACTATTTCAATCATGATCAAACCTTTCTTCTGAATCTATGAATGATCTGTTTGTAAGAAAGGTAACTTAAGCAAAATACCTGCTTTGTTATTAGTAGGGGGATCCCTGACAGGGTACGTTCAAAATCCAATTCAGCACTGGAGTCGCTATCACCATAAGTTATACTGATAATGTTAGCTATTCCTGAAGTTTTCTAGGAAACTAGAAATATTCTTGTGTTTCGTTAGCAAGAAAAAAGTATTATTTACTTGTAAAAATAATTAATACTCTCATGCAACGTAAGTCACAATAATTAATAATCTCATGGAACGTAAGTCACAATAAGTATCTTAGAATACATCTTCAAGAATACAGCTCAACACTGATATAGTTGGTTAATGGGGTTTAAAGCTTATCGGCTATACGAGCATCATGGTAATTTTCATGGTAATCTTTTCACCACTAGACAAGAACACTGTTATCTCTAAGATAGAGATTAAAGTAACTCGCAGCATATACAACGCTGAAATAAATATACCTCTCATGGTATATATCCTGTGTTTAACATTAATGTTTAAGTTATGTTTAACAGTTTTAATTATGTTTTCCCGGTAAAACAGTTATTTGCACTAGGCTACATTCAAGGAACTAGTTATGTGCTATAACTAACAATCATATTAATAATCTTATCAAAGGGAATTAATATTTTTTTGTTGTGCCTGAAGAAATTATTATGAATAACAATAATACATGATAAGTTAGGCAGTGTGAGTAGTTAGTTTACTGTGCATACACAACTCATTCTGTGAGCTGTAGCGCAAAAACATTAGTCACAATGGTTCTTTTTCAGACCCGTTGGGCATTGTTATATTACTATAAAGGAATACTAGTTGCTTCGTATTTTGCAATTACTTTATATAGTCGCTGTATACAGTATAGTAAGGAATATAATCTAAAAAACTTGCTTTCTTATTTCCACTAAAAATCCCAAAAAAAAAGCATTGATCATAGCTAGGTTGCAATCTCCATGAGGACAGCTGTTGATCTAGTCAATGCAAAAGTGGATACAAAATCAAGATTTCAGATATCTTAAAAATACTTCCGAGACCAGAGTATCAATTTACAACTAATTTCAGGTCACTGATAATGAATATCATGGTTAAAATTGTTTGTTAGGTCTACTTTTCAATATCTACGTGTCACAATAGGTTGCAACAGGCTTGCGGCAGTGTGTGTCTTACCACATTCACAGTCTCACTGACCTTCATTATTGTTCCAGGAGTCATACAAGGTGGTTGTGCTCTCCATGTTTATATTATGAGGTAAAAGGTTGGTGATTTTCTTAGCCAAACACTTTTTAAACTTATAATAAATATTCACTGAGCAAGCTAATGATATTCATGTGAGGCATATTATATTAATTTTATTTTCCTACTGAATTATATAAATACTTCTGCTTAGCTGTCATGCTTTGCATTATAATGATAAATTAATGAATCAATTTTCTGTTTATCTTCTAATTGTTTGTTTTCTTCTTCGTATTTGTGTGAATATTGCAGACAACTTCTGCTACATTTGTTGAGGTGACCTTTGCACCACAGAAGCGTCGTATAACTGCTATTGTTAGAAAGGCATATCACCTATATTTTGGATGCAAGATTGGTGACCAGGATAGGAACTGGGCTCCACACATATGCTGCAACATTTGTGCTACTAACCTTCGCCAATGGTTGAACAGGAAGAGGAAAGGAATGTCTTTTGCTGTGCCAATGACATGGCTGGAGCAACAGACCATACCAACAATTGTTGTTTCTGCATGGTACCTCCAGTACAAAAGGGCTTGCCAAAGAAAAAAAAGGGGTCCATTGAATATCCAAACATTCATCAACTATTCGCCCAGTTCCACATGGAGAAGGTCTACCTGTTCCTGATGCACCAACTTGGGTATCATTCGAGTCAGATGAAGGAAGTGTTGAGGAGGAAGAATAGAAGGATGACAGTGCTGGATTACAGTGACCCAAACTTTGATGAAGCACACTCCTCTAGGACACATCTCATAACAAAAGGGGAACTCCATGACCTTGTCAGGGATCTGCAACTACCCAAAAATAAGGTAGAGCTGCTAGGCTCTCGTCTTCAACAGTGGAATCTCCTAGCAGCTGATGTGAAGATGTCAAAATTTCGTGACCGTCAGCAGCAGTTCAACGATTTCTTCGTAATGGAAGGTGTACAACAATATTAATGGTGTGATGGAAGCACTTGGCATCGACTACGACCCCAGTCATAAGCGTCAAGCAAAAAGGCAGAGAGTAGGTACGGATTACATTTTAAAACATACTGACACATATTGTACGTTATAATAAAATAATTAAATATTACATGTTTCGTATCAATAAACTTATAGCCAATAAGCATTTTTCAAGGTGATATTTGGATTCAGGACATGAAAATACATAAGAATTAACTAATCTCATAAGAAGCCTACAACTTTTCAAAAATTGTTGACCAGTGATAGCCACACACACCGGATATATACACAGTTGGATGTGCATATCTCGATGTATATACACTGTTGTGTGTGCATCTCTCGGTAGATATATGCTTAGAGTTGACACTAATCTCTGTATTAGAGATTAATGAAACATTGAGTAGACAATACGATTTAACCTAATTAACCAACCTACCAATCGCATATCTTTTCCTGTGACACTCACACATTTGACGTTCTTAGCCAGAGTGATATACTGACGTTGATTAGGAACACAGGCTGGATTCTTCGCGTATATATCGCTTGTTTGTTTACGTAGTCGAGAGGACAATTGTAAATTTGATTTCGCCTTTCTGTTCCTTGGAATCCGTTTCTTCCGTTGCAGCCTCACTTATGAGTCAAGTACAATACAAGTCAAGAATATCACGTTAACCGTTGTCATTCTAGACTGGCTAAGAGACACAGCATGAGGGCTCTAGTCCAGGTTTGTTAGGCAGGAAATCTTACATGTTTGAAGTTTTTCATTGGATATATTCCAGGAGGAGGAGGTGGATATGGATGTGGTGGTCCACGGGTGAAGTTTCTCCAGATAAAAGTTTAGAAAGTGTCGAGGGTCCCTGACGGTGAGAGAGGAGAGGACACTGCAGTATCACTAGAGGAGAGGACACTGCAGTATCACTAGCAGTGTCTCCGTTTATTTTCGAATACATTTCCGCCATGGCAGTCGCTATTCCGCACCAGTGCTTATTCTCTTCTTTTTTTCTTTCCTCCACTCTTCCTCCTCCCTTTCGCCTTTCCTCCATTCTTCGTTCGTCCCTCTCTTCTACTTGCTCAATTCTCTCTTCCTCCTTCACCTCCACACTCCCTCACACCTCTACCTCCATACACCCTCACACCTTACCTCCATACACCCTCACACCTCTACCTACATTCTTCCTATCTCCTCCAGTTCTACACTTTATCCCTTCACATCCACTCCCACCCTTCTTTCCTCTTCCACACTTCCTAGCTCCCTCCTTCACTCTGCTGCTCCCTCCAACCTCCACCACCACCTTCCTCCTCCATCACATCTACACAAAATTCTCCCTCCACTCTCAACCCCCCTCTCCATCCCTCCCACCCTCCACCACCACTCTCCACCCTCCCCTTTCCATCCCTCCCACCCTCCACCACCACTACACCTCCACTCTCCACCCCCTCTCCATCCCTCCCACCCTCCACCACCACTACACCTCCACTCTTAACCCCCCTCACCACCACTCTCCACCCTCCCTTTCCATAAAACCCACCCACCACCACCACTACACCTCCACTCTCCACCCTCCATCCCTCCGACCCTCCTCCACCACTACCCTCCACTCTCCACCCCCTCTCCATCCATTCCACCCTCCACCACCACTACACCTCCACTCTCCACCCCCTCTCCATCCCTCCCACCCTCCACCATCACAACACCACCACTCTCCACCCTCCATCCCGAACCACCCTCCACCACCACTACACCTCCCTCACCCTACCTCCATCACCATTATATCTCCACTCTCCAACACTCTCACTTGCTTCTTCAACACTCCTACATTTCTCGTTTTTTTCCATTGAAGAGTTTTACTGGTATTTAACTCAGAATTCCTGAGTTTGTTGTGCAAGATGAGATTCGTTATTCTGCCTCAGCTCATTATCACTCTCAGATCTGTTATCTTGTCTCAGCTCATTATCACGCTGATATCTATTATCCTACCTCAGCTCATTATCACGCTGATATCTGCTATCCTACCTCAGCTCACCTCTACAAGGAAAGTTGTTGGCCTACAGCTCATTTACAAGCTGATATCTGTTATCCTACCTCAACTCATTTGCACGCTAATAGCTGTTTATCCCGCCTCAACTGAAAGAAAGACCAAGAGCTGGAATCCCACCGCAGCTCATTTCGTAGACATTCCCTAATTACATCTTTACTTTAGAACATTTGTAGGAGTGAGCTTTGCCACTGCTGTTTCAACCCTTCCTGTTAAATCTCTTAAAAATCTGTATGGATGTTTTACCTACCGTGTGCAGCTAATTTCCCGGAGAGGATAGATTAAAATAGGTTGCGTTAAGTTAGGTTAGGTTGCGTGAGGTTGGGTTACGTAAGGTAAGGTTAGGTTAGATTACGTTAGGTTAGGTTACGTTACGTGAGGTTAGGTTACGTTAGGTTACGTAAGGCTAGATTAGATTAGGTTACGTTAGATTAGGTTACGTTAGGTTAGGTTACGTTAGGTTAGGTTACGTTAGGTTACGTAAGGCTAGATTAGATTAGGTTACGTTAGATTAGGTTACGTTAGGTTAGGTTACGTTACGTTAGGTCAGGTTACGCGAGGTTAGGTTACGTAAGGTTGTGTTACTTGAGATGATAATTGCTTTATCTTGAGATAATAATTGCTTTATTGATTAGAGATATTAAAGTATCCAGTTTGGGTTCTGGAAATTTTCCAGATAAGGGACTATAAGTTGGGTTAGTTCAGCAACCAAACCTAGCAAAAATGTTATAAAATATTTCTCCTATATAAACCCCCCCCCTTTCCAAATTATAAGTAACTTTATAACATATGATCTCACTGCTTTAAATCATGCTTTAACTTTTTAATTATTAATGAGCAATATTATATAAGAGGACAAGTAGGAAGGTGGAGCAATATGTGGTTTAGAACTCTCATTGCTAGTTGATTATGTTATCTTGATCCATAGAACTTGTTCCATACGTGAGACATTTGTGGAATGATTGCAGGTGTTCTTTAAATGGTAATGACCACCAACCATGCAGAGTACTAGCAGTCTTATGAATCTCCATGAAATTTGCCAAGTTAGGGACTTAGAAAACATTGGCTCTGTTAAGTAAAGATCACTGAAATCTGTCTAGTATTAGACTAAACTGAAATGGCAGATTCAGCAATGGTGGTTACCGTCAAGCGACGAGTCAAAAATGTGACATATTATCTTGCTTAGATGGGATGGTGAGGGGAAATGGACCAGGTGTACACTTGAGGCTAGAGGGTAACTTGAATCCCGTGTAGTCTTGCAACATCTGCCTTCAAGAGGGACCTGGATAGATATTTAAAGTCGGTGCCGGATCAGCCGGGCTGTGGTTCGTATGTTGGACTGCGTGAGGCCAACAGTAACAGCCTGGTTGATCAGGCCAGATCCACCGGGAGGCCTGGTCGTGCACCGGGCCGCGGGGGCGTTGACCTCCGGAATACCCTCCAGGTAGACTCCAGGCAGATATAGCGAGACGTCAGAGATTTCCAAGTGATTGTAATTATGGCTGGAGACCTCGGTTCCATGCCATGGAGACCTCGGTTCCATGCCATGGAGACCTCGGTTCCATGCCATGGAGACCTCGGTTCCATGCCATGGAGACCTCGGTTCCATGCCATGGAGACCTCGGTTCCATCCCAGGTCAACTGCACCACCAGTGTCCAGTCCAGTAAAAAAATTATCCTGCACTCTAATTAACAAAAAGGAGCAATACCGTGACTGGAACAATACACAATACCGTGACTGGAACAATACACAATACTGTGACTGGTACAATACACAATTGACTACTCAAGTGTCCAAGGTATCCTGGTCTCCAGTGCCCAGTACCACATACTGGAGACGTTTTAACCAGGTCAGTTGCAACTTGACATTTTCTGAAACCATATGAAAGTAAAATGTATGGATAGTCAAAATATGTTGTCCTTTGTCATGAGATTGCCTTAATTATTATGATATAATGATTTATAGAAATGACTCGGGTCTGTAGTTGTTGGTCATGACTCACGAAATCGTAATGACACGATTGCAAACAAACCATACCACGGGTGGGGTTCGAACCCGCGGTCTGGAGTTTTGAGACTGACCGCGGGTTCGAACCCCACCCGTGGTATGTTTTGTTGGCACATGACCGAACTCTTCTTTTTTACTAATATTAATAATATTGGCCTTGTATTAATGTTGGTAGAATTACCGACAATAAAAGAACACAAGTGCAACTAATGTGACATTTTATTGTAGCAACGTTTCGCTCTCCAGGAACTTTATTAAGCTTGATAAAGCTCCTTTTACTTAAAATATTTGCTAGTTGTTTGATAGAATGTAGTCAATCGCTCCTTCAGCATTTTGCAACATACTTGCAATTTTGAAAAAATAGAAATGCAGTAAAATGCGATCCTTTATTGACTACGTTTCGGCCACACAGTAGGCTTTTTTAAGCCCACTGTGTGGACGAAACGTAGTAAAGGATCTTATTATATAGCATTTGTCTGTCTATTATTACAGTATTTTATACCATTTATTTTTACACTTTTAATTTCTTGGGAGACCAGATGTTTCTTCTTTGCTTTATTAATTTGATTCTTTGAGGTTAAATTTAAGGTTCTCAAGTTTACTTAACCTAATAAATAAGAGTGAAACCTGGAATTATAAACACATAAGCAGTATAATGTGATCCTTTATTGACAACGTTTCACCCACACAGTGGAGCTTTATCAAGTCAGATCTGTTTGTGACTTGATAAAGCCCACTGTGTGGGCGAAACGTTGTCAATAAAGGATCACATTATACTGCTTGTGTGATTATATTTCCATTGTGTCGGTATTTTATACCATTTATTTCCAATAGTGAAACCTAAATTGACCTGACCTAACATGGAACGAAGAATAGGATCTGGAACAAAAAAGAAACCAATAATAAATTGATCTTGAAGACTACGACAAAAAATTGACATAGCAAAATGAGGACAGATTGTAAGCTGACAAAATTTTTTGGGAAGTCCTCACTTCAATGCTAATTTTCTTTATTATTTCTTACACACATCTGGTTTATTGTACCAACTTTGACTTCCTCTTGCCACTTTCTTCTTCCCATATACGCGTTATCTCTATCATTGAGTTTTTTTTTCAATCCATTTGGATTTAGCGATTGTTTTAATTATAATAAAAATAACTATAAAAATATCAATATAACAAGTAATCAACAACGAGAGTATCAGAAATTGTTCTCTACACTGAGGCAGTGGAGGTCAACCACGTAGATTACAGGAAGTGGTCAGTGAGCTTACTTCTGGATTACTATAGTCTCATTGCTCCCACAGATCACAGCTCTGGGCCAGCTACAATCTCCTTCCTCACAAAGATCAAAGGGACAGGATATTATGGTGCTTCTAACTAAATAAAATATCAGAAAGAAGCAGTAAAAGATGTAGCCGAAGAACGTTTTGACATGTGGCAAATAGGTAAAACTGGTCAATTAGCAAGAACTCGTTTAAAATTAAGTCCTTTCTAAAACTCTCTTATACGTTTAAAGATATTTTTTTTTCATTTATGTTAACGTAAAAATTAATAATTTTGTACCAAAAGAACCTTAGAAAACTTACCTAACCTTATTATAACAAGCGCAATTTAATTTAATCTAATCCAACTAAATATATTTTACATAAGTTTACAATAATTTAACAATAAACAAACAATATATATATATATATATATATATATATATATATATATATATATATATATATATATATATATATATATATATATATATATATATATATAAACTATGAGCAACTCTCAGCTATTTTCCAACACTGAATATCTTCCTAGTGTCAGGAAAAACTCCCAGAACTCACCACGTGGAGGTGTCTGCTGGTCAAGTTTTAGAAAGTAATATTGTAGCCAGCCAGAAGCACACTGGCTGAATTTTCCCTGTGATCTGCAGGAGGAATTTTTCTCTAGGTACTGGGGAGGACTGACGTTGTAGTCAGCCATACGCACCCTAACTGAACTCTCCCTGTGATAAGAGGAAGTAAAAAAAGCTGTACCGTACATGAAACGGGGTTCATACATTTTATACCTTGCTGAACAACAACTATGAAAAGAATAGTGAACTTACAAGTGCTATCGTGATTTCTTAAATTATAAATGAACAGTTCCTTGTTAAATTCACTGTTCTTTTCACAGTGGTTGTTCTGCATATTGTGATATCACCTGTTTACTGAGATCTTATTGAATTTTATCCCCTGTACATTTTTAATATATTGTATGTCTCGATATTATATGCATATATATATATATATATATATATATATATATATATATATATATATATATATATATATATATATATATATATATATATATATATATATACATATATATATATATACTGAGCTCTTCTCAGCTATTTTTAATGACT
Organism: Cherax destructor; assembly: GCA_009830355.1. Taxonomy (NCBI): domain Eukaryota; kingdom Metazoa; phylum Arthropoda; class Malacostraca; order Decapoda; family Parastacidae; genus Cherax; species Cherax destructor. Next base: position 285,274 of record WNWK01000348.1, read on the forward strand.
AAATATCAACGTAGACATATGCAAAGTATTCAGGACTCACCACGTGATGGTGACTGCTTCGTGAAATTCCAAAATGTGAGACTGAAGTCACCCAGAACCACCCTGACTTTCCTCTGCCCTGACTTTCCTCTGCCCTGACTTTCCTCTGCCCTGACTTTCCTCTACTCTGACTGACCTCTACCCAGACTGACCTCTACCTTGACTGACCTCTACCCTGACTGACCTCTACCCTGACTGACCTCTACCCTGACTGACCTCCACCCTGACTGACCTCTACCCTGACTGACCTCTACCCTGACTGACCTCCACCCTGACTGACCTCCACCCTGACTGACCTCCACCCTGACTGACCTCCACCCTGACTGACCTCCACCCTGACTGACCTCTACCCTGACTGACCTCTACCCTGACTGACCTCTACCCTGACTGACCTCTACAATGACTGACCTCTACATTGACTGACCTCTACATTGACTGACCTCTACCCTGACTGACCTCTACCTTGACTGACCTCTACCCTGACTGACCTCTACCCTGACTGACCTCTTTTTGTAATCTGTGGGAGGAAATATAACATTACCGTTCGAAAAATGGGATTCAAACATTTTATCATTTGTACTGCTATATATATTGTCTGTCTCTCTATATAATATATACATTTATATTGTTGAGATATTGACAATATTTGTACACTAACAGAAATGGGAAGTACAATGCCTGCACTTTAAAGGAGGGGTCTGGGATAGTGACAGCTGGGAGGGACAATTCTCAGCTGTCGTATCTGAGCTCCTCTGCAAAGACAGTGATTATGTATGAGTGAGGTGAAAGTGTTGAATGATGATGAAAGTATTTTCTTTTTGGGGATTTTCTTTCTTTTTGGGTCACCCTGCCTCGGTGGGAGACAGCCGACTTGTTGAAAAATGTATATATATATATATATATATTATCAATAACAACACTGCGACTAGCCGGGGGATCGAACCCGTGTTGTTTTTGCCCGCCTCATGGTGAGCGAAAATACACGACGCTCTAACCCACTGAACCATACAATCCTACAAAGATCACGCACCCAGCAGAGCTAGGTGTTGTACCATGATGCGGGGACATACGTTGGTGTGGGTGCCTCAGAGCTAATTTCATTCTACTCCCCGTTTGGTGTACTACCTGGAGAGTTTACCTGGAGAGAGTTCCGGGGGTCAACGCCCCCGCGGCCCGGTCTGTGACCAGACCTCATGGTGAATCAGAGCTTGATCAACCAAGCTGTTACTGCTGGCCGCACGCAGGCCGACGTACGAACCACAGCCCGGCTGGTCAGGCACTGACTTTAGGTGCCTGTCCAGTGCCTGCTTGAAGACAGCCAGGGGTCTATTGGTAATCCCCCTTAAGTACGCTGGGATGCAGTTGAACAGTCTTGGGCCCCTAACACTTATTGTGTTGTCTCTCAACGTGCTAGTGGCACCCCTGCTTTTCATTGGGGGGATGTTACATCGTCTGCCGAGTCTTTTGCTTTCGTAGGGAGTGACTCTCATGTGCAAGTTTGGTACTAATCCCTCTAGGATTTTCCAAGTGTATATAATAATGTATCTCTCTCGCCTGCGTTCCAGGGAGTACAGGTTTAGGAACTCCAAGCGTTTTCAGTAATTGAGGTGGTTTATCGCAGTTATGTGCTGTGAAGGTTCTCTGCACATTTTATAGTTCAGCAATTTCACCTGCCTTGAAAGGTGCAGTTAGTGTGCAGCAATATTCCAGCCTAGATAGAACAAGCGACCTGAAAAGTGTCATCATATGCTTGGCATCCCTGGTTTTGAAGGTTCTCATTATAAAACCTGTCATTTTTCTAGCAGATGCGATTGGTATAGTGTTATGGTCCCTAAAGGTGAGATCCTCTGACATGATCACTCCCAGGTCTTTGACATTAGTTTTTCGCTCTATTGTGTGGTTGGAATTTGTTTTATACTCCGATGAAATTTTAATTTCCTCACGTTTTCCATATCGGAGTAATTGAAATTTCTCATCATTGAACTTCATATTGTTTTCTGCAGCCCATTTAAAGATTTGGTTGATGTCTGCTTGGAGTCTTGCAGTGTCTTCAATGGTGGACACTGTCATACAGATTCGGGTGTCATCTGCAGAGGAGGACACGGCACTGTGGCTTATATCACTTTACTCTGTTGACTACTACTCTTTGTGTTCTACTTGTTAGAAAATTATAGATCCATCTACCAACTTTTTCTGTTATTCCTTTATCACTCATTTTGTGTGCTATTACACCATGGTCACACTTGTCAAAGGCTTTTGCAAAGTCTGTGTATATAACATCTGCATTCCGTTTGTCTTCTAGAGCATCCATGACCTTGTCGTAGTGGTCCAGTAGTTTTGACAGACAGGAGCGACCTGCTCTAAACCCATGCTGCCCTGGGTTGTGTAATTGATGGGTATCTAGATGAGTGGCAATCTTGCTTCTTAGAACCTTTTCAAAGATATTGGTCTGTAGTTCTTTGCCAATGCTTTACTGCCCCCTTTGTGGAGTGGGGCTATGTCTGTTGTTTTTAGTAACTGCGGGACGACCCCAGTGTCCATGCTCCCTCTCCATAGGATGTTAAAAGCACGTGATAGGGGATTCATGCAGTTCTTGATGAACACTGAGTTCCATGAGTCTGGGCCTGGAGCGGAGTGCATGGGCATGTCATTTATCGCCTCATCGAAGTCATTTGGTGTCAGGATAATGTCAGATAGGTTTGCGTCCATCAAGTTCTGTGGCACTCTCATAAAAAATTCATTTAGGTCTTCGACTTTCAGTCTTGTTAGCGGCTCACTAAAAACTGAGTCATACTGGGAGTTTAGTATCTCACTCATTTCCTTGCTATCATCTGTGTAGGACCCATCCCGTTTAAGTAGGGGCCCAATACTGGATGTTGTTCTCGACTTTGATTTGGCATAAGAAAAGAAATACTTTGGGTTTATTTCAATTTCATTTATGGCTTTTAGTTCTTCCCGCGTTTCTTGATTCCTGTAAGATTCCTTTAGTTTTAGTTCGATGTTTGCTATTTCTCTGACCAGTGTCTCCCTACGTATTTCAAATATATTGGCCTCTTGTAGCCGCTCTGTTATTCTCTTCCTTCGCCTGTATAGGGAGCGCCTTTCTCTTTCTAGTTCTCTTTCTAGAAGAGGTACCCGTCGTTAAATCAGTACTTTGGTTCATTGACCAATCACAGGCAAACCTGCCAAAGCTGAAGCAACGTGGTTCACTTGTGGTAAGCACTGGCAGACTTGCCTACCTGCTGGTTGAGTACGTTGCACTCTCTCTGGCTTCTGCTTTGCCATCTGTCACCGTAGTGTACACTTATTATTTTTTTTCTGTACATATTTTACATAGTGTACATATCTGTATATAGTGGGTGAAGGCAAAATATACATTATAGATTAATGCTGAGTTCATTTGCTCCAATTCCCATTACGACCAGGTCTCACAGGCCATTCATTACCTGTTTTCGTAATAGCGATCAACGTTGGTGCACAGGATATATACCCTGAGGGGTGTACTTCTCTGAGCGTATATACGCCGAGAGTTTACTTTAATCCCTGTTTTAGGGATTAAAGTATTCTTGTCTGGTGGTGAAAAGGTCACTGTTGAGTTGGTAGGTTTTAAATACTATTAGCCAGCCCAACCAACAATGGTGCAACACAGACTATGAACACAGAGAAGTGTATGTCTCCCCGTGTTTATTTGGTGAGAATCTACTTTAATCCCTAAAATAGGAATTAATATATTCTTTTCTTGTCTGGTGGTGAAAAACTTACGTGCAGCCTAAATAATCTATTACAAACACAGGTGTAGTCTAGTGGCCTGCACACCTGGCTGTAGTACGCTAACCAAGTAGGGACGAGGAAAACGGCAGCAGAGTAAATATTTACATTTCCTTCACCAAACAGCAAGCAGTGTATGTACAATATATACAGGATATGTACAATAATGCAACTGCAAGCAAGAGACATGGTGAGAACCGTAGCGACCAGACTTGGAGTTAAGTCTGCTAAGGTCGATTCACGAGTGTACAACATCGCTTCACAACTTTGGTGGGCTTTCTTGTGATTGGCTGGTTGACCCAAGTTGCTAGCATAGCGATGGGGACCTTACTCATTATACTCATAGCACCTGGTTCGCTGGTAGGGAAGCTCCTATATGGGTGTGTGATATATGCCGAATAAGATGTAACATACTCTTATCATGCCACATGATCCTATAGTTGATTGGTTTTATATCCCAATAACCAAAAAATCAAAGGTGCAAGAGAGTTGTTGGTGTTACCACATTGTCAACAGATCGTGAAACCGACTGAATTTTCAATACCAACAGCAAGAAAATTTAGGGTTTTTTAATCCGAGTATTTTTCTAGATACAAGTTCAAGTGCGTTGAAGTTTTTTTTATTTATGTTTTCTAAAGCAAACAGCGTAATAAAATATTTTTTCGACTTATAATAATTCATTTTTTATCTCAAATCGGATTGAAATATTTAGCTATCGTGTAGAAGTCTGTTCTTAAAATTACATGATCTATTTAAACTAAAGTCAAAAATATTGAAAAATGAGACACTTGTGGAACATCTGGGATTTTTTACTGTGGCTTCTTCAGTCCAATACAGAAAAGAACTGTGGAAGATGAGTTTGAGGAAATCAGTTCCTTCAGGCTGAAGTCTGTGTGTTAAGTCCATGAATCTAGAAGAGGTAGTTGGTTGTCCTTTTCTTCTTGAAGTGTAAATTTAATTGTGGGTTCTAGATTATTGATGGAGCCGAGGATGTCATGTGAGATGAGATCTTTAAGTAGAATTACTAAATTATCGTCCATATACTGCAGCCATTTGACTGAATTGGGGTTAGTAGTTAAAATTCGGTTGGATTCCAACACTTCCACATACAAGTTGGCCAGGACCGCGCTGATGGGAGAACCCATTACTAACCCGAATAATTATTTGTACTTATTATCTTCGAAACCGAAGCAGTTATAACGCATAAGTTCAATCAGGTCTACGAAGTCTTTGCAAGGTACTGGTCAGTCTTCATCTACAGTAATCACCCTACGTAGGAGGTCGATAGCTTGGTTCACTGGCACGATAGTGAATAGTGCCGTAACGTCGGAACTTGCGTACTTCATATCGTTAACGTCAGGGTCTTTAATGCGGCTCAGGAGGTCGCCCGAGCGCTGGACTAATTGTCCCCTTGAGTTTAGATAAATGATTTACCACAACACAACCGCCAACTCGTGAGGGGCACTGACCGATACCTGATGTAATGGGCCTAAACAGAATCTTAGATCTATGCGGGTTTTTTTTTTTGTGTGTAAACTAAAGGTTTTTGCTGATCCGGAGTTAGCGGTGAAACATTTTACTTAACAAACGTTCTGATCTGTACACATGAGCCCTTTTCCACAGTGTTTTTAGAATCACCATACCATTTACAACCTTTATTTAATTTGATTTACGGGTCAAATTATTGAATCAGTTCAGAAAACATCAAAATTCACCCGACTTTCCTTCCACTTCATAAAAATATTAGTGTACCCGCATCACATTGTGGTTCGATTTCTTTTGGTGGATAAATATAGACTCAAAGTATGTATTTACATGTTTATTAATGTGGGGACAAGATTTTCAGCTAAAGGAAGATACCTGGAGAGTATTTCGGGGGTCCATGACCATGCCTTGTGGTGGATTAGGGCCTGATCAACCAGGCTGTTACTGCCGGCTGCGCACAAACCGACCTACGAGCCACAGCCCGGCTAGCCAGGTACTGACTTTAGATGTCTGTCCGGCTCCCTCTTGAAGACAACTAGGAGTCTATTGGTAATCCCCCTTATGTATGCTGGGAGGCAGTTGAACAATCTTGGGCCCCTTGTGTTTAATGGGGGGATGTTGCACAGGGAATTCTACAAGAGCTATGATTTTTGCTATTGGAAAAGTTAATTATTTGTGTTGACTTTCTTCTCTAGAAACTACAAAGCTACATCTATGGAAAATTCTGTGAAGAGAGAATCTAAATTATTATTCAGCATTTATATGGATAGTCAACAGGCAGAATTTACAAAATAGGAAACTGTGGACTGTCTTTCCACAAAAGTTCCAGCTGAAGCAATTTTCAAACCCCGAATTTTTTTGGCCGACCGTATTTTAATCTGTTTGGGAAAAAAAAAATACTTTTCTGTGTGTGCTTGGGTGAATGTTTTTTTTTTTTTTTGGGTGAGGTCCTGGCAGTGTGAACTATTTTATTGCAAAGACCTTTGTTTGACCTTTAGATCCCGGAGCTCAGTCAATTTTTACCACTTCTTGCAACCTCCACATTAATCCCCTATTGTGGAGAAGAACACGTGTGTACAGTTCAGGACATTTATTAAAGAAAACGTTTCGCCATGAGTGGCTTCTTCAGTCCTAAACTGTTGAAGCCACACATGGCGAAACGTTCCCTGTAATGTACTAAACTGTTCACTAGTGCCTTTTTTCCATAGTTTGTCGGTATCACTATAACATTTACAGCCTTATTCCCTATTCTCTCCCTCAGGGTTTGAGCGAGGGGTCCCCGGGTACCCTCGCTACCAGTACCTGGGGGACCCCAGCAAGGGAGAGCACCACCTGGTGATCAAGGGAGTCACCCTTGAAGAGGACGGGAGTACCAGTGCCAAGTGGGACCCACTGCCACCACTTTACCCATCTGGGCAGCAGCTAATGTCACCGTCATGGGTAAGTCGAGGAAAGTGTAGCAAGTGGAAAACACCACTTTATCCACATGGCCACCAGAAAAACAAGTACCACGGGCGGGGTTAGAACCCGCGGTTAGTGAATCGTAAAACTCCAGACCGACGAGTTAGCCACTGGGCCAGCTGGCTACAATAAGATTAGTCCAACTAGGTACATTTATACACCATAGGAAGCTTAGCATAGGCACCAGCTGGCGGGAGATTCGTCTGTAAAAACTTGCATTTGTGGTCACAGTGGTGGCCCATGCTAACCTTCCTATGGTGTATAACTCTATCTAGTTGGATGAATCTTATTGTAGCCAGCTGGCCCAGTGGCTAGCGCGTCGGTTTGGAGTTTTACGACTCTCTAACCGCGGGTTCTATCCCCGCCCGTGGTATGGTTTGTTTGCAATCGTGTCATTGCGATTTCGAGTCATGAGCACCAGTTTATCTCAATAACATTGCCAGTTCTGGGCACTAGTAGCAAGACCCACCCTGCCAAGTGGGCAGTCCTTAATATCACCATCACAAGTAAGAGTTTAAGTGGACAAACTTTTTAACCAGTGTTGTTCGTAAAAGGAATAAAACACCGACATTTTGTTTAGTAAGATTTTGTTTAACGTTTCGCTTTGATACCAAGCTTGGAAAGCAAAAAATTTTCGTGTGTGAAATCCTTATCAAGCATCGTTGAATAGTCAACCATAGTTGACTATTCAACGCTAGCACACTCAGCTCACACACTGAGGTTGGGTGTTCGAATCTCCTCCGTACGGCTGGAAAACATTAGGGACGTGTTTCCATAAGACACCTGCTGTCCCTGTCCACCCATCAGTGTAAAATGGGTACCTGGGTGTTAGTGGACTGGTGTGGGTCGCATCCTGGGACAAAAACTTACCTAAATTTGCCCCAAATGCTCAGCATAACAAGCGGCTTTCTGTATAGTAGTATGTCATTGATGTCAGCTATGGTCTGTATACCTTGTACATGTACTTGTAGAAATAAAGATATTATTATTATTATTATTATTATTATTATTATTATTATTATTATTATTATTATGAGTGGGTAAATGTCTTTAGTTACCCTTGTGACTGCTTTAGTAAGTCTGACACCTGTCAACGGGACAGAAATCGGGGAACGGGGATAATATAGTCATGTATTGCTGTACTCACCTAATTGTGGTTGCAGGGGTCGAGACTCAGCTCCTGGCCCCGCCTCTTCGATGTCCGCTACTGGGTCTCTGCTCTCCCTGCTCCATGAGCTTTATCATACCTTGTCTTAAAACTATGTATGGTTCCCGCCTCCACTGTATCGTTCGCTAGACTATTCCACTTCCTGACTACTCTGTGGCTGAAGAAGTGCTTCCTAACATCCCTTTGACTCATCTGAGTCTTCAGCTTCCAGTTGTGTCCCCTTGTTTCTGTGTTCCCTCTCTGGAACATCCTGTCACTATCTACCTTGTCGATTCCCTGCTGTATTTTGTATGTCGTTATCATGTCTCCTCTAACCCTTCTGTCCTCCAGTGTTGTTAGTCCTATTTCTCTCAACCTTTCTTCATATGGCATTCCCCTGAGCTGTGGAACTAGTCTTGTCGCAAACCTTTGCACTTTCTCTAATTTCTTGACGTGCTTGACCAGATGTGGGTTCCAGACTGGTGCTGCATATTCTAGTATGGGCCTGACGTACACGGTGTACAGTGTCTTGAACGATTCCTTGTTAAGGTAACGGAACGCTAATCTTAGGTTTGCCAGTCGCCCATATGCTGCCGCGGTTATCTGGTTGATGTGTGTTTCTGGAGACATGCTTGGCGTTATACTCACCCCAAGATCTTTCTCCTTTGATAAGCTTTGTAGCCTTTGTCCACCTAGCCTTTACTCTGTCATCGGTCTTCTTTGCCCTTCTCCTTCTCCCTAGTAGGTTTAACGCTTTGTTTTGATTATAATAATAATAGTCATATATCGAAGAAAATAACTTAGAGAATAAACTTAGAAAATAACTTAAATAAGTGTGACGGTGAGTGGTAGTGATAATAATAATAATAATTTTTTATTTCTACAAGTATACATGATACAACTTATACATACCATAGCTGACATCAATGACTTACTGTATAGAAAGTCCCTGGTTATGCAGAGCATTTGAGGTAACTTAGGTTAATATTGTCCCCAGGATGCAACACACACCAGTCTGCTAACACCCAGGTACCTACTTACTGCTAGGTGAACAGGGACAGCAGGTGCTTTAACAAGTCGGTAGAGAATACGTGACACACATGAATATGTATAAAAGTACATATACATATGTATAAGAAAATGAAATGCGAGGGAGTAACTCTGGTCAATGAGGCATTGAAGGATGTCACATTAAATGGCTTGGTGTTATCGACATGATGTAGTTATAAAGAGGACAGTTCCAGGACATTTATTAAAGGAAACGTTTCGCTACGAGTGACTATTTAAGTCCAAAAAATATAGACACCCTGTGGCAAAACGTTTCAGTAATAAATGTCCTTATCTTCTGATCTGTACAAAAGTCTTGTTCCAACTGCAGGTTGTGCACCAGGCAGGCTGTGCACTAGGCAGGCTGTGCACCAGGCAGGCTGAGCACCAGGCAGGCTGTGCACCAGGCAGGCTGAGCCCCAGGCAGGCTGTGCACCAGGCAGGCTGTGCACCAGGCAGGCTGTGCACTAGGCAGGCTGTGCACCAGGCAGGCTGAGCACCAGGCAGGCTGTGCACCAGGCAGGCTGAGCCCCAGGCAGGCTGTGCACCAGGCAGGCTGTGCACCAGGCAGGCTGTGCACTAGGCAGGCTGTGCACCAGGCAGGCTGAGCACCAGGCAGGCTGTGCACCAGGCAGGCTGAGCCCCAGGCAGGCTGTGCACCAGGCAGGCTGTGCACCAGGCAGGCTGTGCACCAGGCAGGCTGTGCACCAGGCAGGCTGTGCACCAGGCAGGCTGTGCACCAGGCAGGCTGTGCACCAGGCAGGCTGTGCACCAGCGCACAGGCAGGCTGTGCAGGCAGCCCAGGCAGGCTGTGCACCAGGCAGGCTGAGCACCAGGCAGGCTGAGCACCAGGCAGGCTGAGCATTAGGCAGGCTGTGCACCAGGCAGGCTGTGCACCAGGCAGGCTGTGCACCAGGCAGGCTGTGCACCAGGCAGGCTGAGCATCAGGCAGGCTGTGCACCAGGCAGGCTGTGCACCAGGCAGGCTGTGCACCAGGCAGGCTGAGCACCAGGCAGGCTGTGCACCAGGCAGGCTGAGCACCAGGCAGGCTGAGCACCAGGCAGGCTGAGCACCAGGCAGGCTGTGCACCAGGCAGGCTGAGCATCAGGCAGGCTGTGCACCAGGCAGGCTGTGCACCAGGCAGGCTGAGCACCAGGCAGGCTGAGCACAAGGCAGGCTGAGCACCAGGCAGGCTGAGCACCAGGCAGGCTGAGCACCAGGCAGGCTGAGCACCAGGCAGGCTGTGCACCAGGCAGGCTGAGCACCAGGCAGGCTGTGCACCAGGCAGGCTGATAAACCACGGAACGGGTGGGGTTTGAACCAATGGAATAATGGCCCAGTGGATTACGCACTGGCCTGGAGTTTTACGACTCGTCCGCCATGGGTTCTAACCCCACCCGTACAGTGGTTTATCATGTTTTATGAACATCTGGCTAATATGTTGACAGTGCTGATGTGGGAAGATTTTATCACAGCTTCTGTCTGTGTCCTGGACGTCTGTGGATTTCATGAGCGTATTGTATACCTGGAGAGGGTTTCCGGGGTCAACGCCCCCGCGGCCCGGTGTGCAACCAGGCCTCGTATATACGCAGTATTTGTGTTATGCGTTCTGCGTATTTACTGGCTTGTGTGACAATGTCCCGAGAAATTTCCCTCTGCGTAATATTTGTCGTGGTCATCATCCAGGAAGTATTAATTAAACTGCCTCATTTTCTAATCAATATTCATTCCGGCTTTGCAATACGGCATAATAATTCCCTTCACTGGAGCCGGATGGAGCGGAGACGCGAGTCTTTTGTGTACTATTCTGCCGTTGTTTACGAGTACATGCGTAAATAAATCAGCATAACTGCTGGCTACTACTACTACTGCTGCTGCTACTACTACTACTGCTGCTGCTACTACTACTACTGCTGCTACTACTACTACTACTACTACTACTACTACTACTACTACTGCTACTGCTACTACTACTACTACTACTACTACTACTACTACTACTACTACTGCTACTACTGCTACTACTGCTGCTACTACTACTACTACATCCTTGCTACACTCGTTTCTGACTCTGGTGTCACTGCCACTACACCTACCTACAACTACTACTAGCACCATTATCACCACTACCTCTACCACTACTTTCTCTACTTCTTTCTTTTTATTACTTCTTCTCTGTATCCCATCTCTGCCCTACCATCGTATACCAGCTCCCTCCCATTCGTAACTTCTATACCTAATTAATCATCAAAGTCGCCCCGAAACGTTGTCTTAAGTTTCAGTGCGAGTTATGCAATTTAACATTGCTAGTTAGTAAATTACTAATCTTGTTTATGACCTCGATATAAAACAAAAGATCTTCCTTTATCTGTCTCATGTGTTCTCCCACTGTCCCTCTTTACATCAAATTCTTCCTGTCTCTAGAATTATTCTTTCTCTGTCTCTTTAGCATTACTCTTAATCCAGGGCCATTTTTCCCCCATCTCCAGCCACTAATAATTCAATTTAAACGCGTATATGAATTTCCGTGTATACCTACACACATTATTAGTTGTTATTTTCTTGCTAGACATTCGAAAAGACTGACACACGAAAAATTCTGATAAAAGCTAATGATATAAAAATATGTAACGTTAATAAGAATTCACCGGTCTATATGTACAAAAAAAAGTTTTTTTGTCGGTCATGTGCAGTCATATTGACAGAGTAAATTACAGTTATTGAAGCCAGAAATAAATTGTTCATGTTAGGCAAAGGAAAAATGTAATTCACTCTAATTATATGAAAGAAGGGATGGGGATGGGGATGGGTGAGGGGAAAAGGAGGAAGAAATGGAAGAGGAAGGGGAGAATGAGTGAGGAAGAGAGGGGAGAGAAATTATTGATAGGTGGTGTGTATAATATATATATATATATATATATATATATATATATATATATATATATATATAATATATATATATATATATATATATATAACGTTAATAAGAATTCACCGGTCTATATGTAGTGCGCACCCTCTTTTGAAAACCCAACACTTGACGAGTATGACGCACACCTGAGATCAACCTTCAAGAAGGCACTGAATCTGTCACTAGAGGATCAGCAATGGGAGCAGGCAACCCTCCCAGTGCGACTGGGAGGTATAGGGTGCGAAGCAAGGCAGGTAGCGTTACCTGCATTTCTGTCATCGTGTTTGGCCTCCTGTGGATTAGTCAAGAAGATTGTCCCTGAACGTTTGAGAGGTGTGGTGGGAGCTCAAGACCCCAAATTTATTGAAGCAGCAGTGCAGTGGGACATCCTAGCAGACTCCTCCAGTAGACCAGCTCCTCCCAAAGAGCACAAACAGTCCCACTGGGACAAACCGATCATGGAAAATATTTCCAACACAATGCTCACCAACGCTTCAGGAAAGGACAAAGCTCGTCTCCTAGCGGTGAAGGCACCACACTCAGGAGATTTCCTTCTTGCTGTTCCCAATTCCTCTCTGGGGACTCGACTCGACCCACAGGCCATTCGGATTGGTGTTGCTCTTCGCCTAGCCGCCCCCATACTCACCGAACATAGGTGTATTTGCGGCAGGGCGACGGCTGATCAATTCGGACTTCATGGTCTAGTGTGTCACACATCAGAAGGAAAGTATGCTAGACATGAGGAGGTCAATGACATCATAAAGAGAAGCATCGCCACAGCCCGTTGCCCAGCTCAACGGGAACCCCAAGTGCAGAGGTCTGATGGAAGTCAAAAGCGTCCTGATGGAGCCACTATGCTACCCTGGAAGGATGGTAAGCAGATTGCTTGGGACTACACCTGTGCTGCCACATTGGCAGACACCTACCTGCCACACTCCTTAGCCGAAGGGGGTGGAGCTGCCAGCCACAGGGTCGGAGACCCATGGAGCATGGGGCAAGTGTGCTCTAAAGTTTCTCAAGGAGCTGGGTGGAAAACTCATCATAGAAACCAAGGACCACAGGGCGACCAGTTTCCTCTTTCAGAGACTCAGTGTTGCGATCCAGAGGGGAAATGCCTGCAGTATTCTGGGCACGCGGCCCACTGCCGGGGAGTTGGACGAAGTATTTGACATGTAGCTCTGAGTTATCTATGTTGTTTTACTCCCCATTGTATTTTGTCTATATATATATATATATATATATATATATATATATATATATATATATATATATATATATATTTAATATATATGTCGTGCCGATTAGGTAAAACTTGCGATTTTGGCTTAAATAGCAACGCTCACCTTGCCATATAAGACAAGTGAAAATTTGTGTATGCAATAATTTCGCCAAAATCATTCTGAACATAACGAAAAAATATTTTTAATTGTGTTTGTTTATTATTAAATTAATGTTAACGTATCTAAAATATATTTAGTTGGGTTAGGCTAAATTAAATTGCGCTTGTTGTAATAAGGTTAGGTAGGTTTTCAAAGTTTCTCTTGGTACAAAATTATAAATTCTTACATTAACATAAATGAAAAATATATCTTTAAACGTATAAGAGAAAATTTTAGAAAGGACTTAATTTTAGATGAGTTCTTGCTAATTGTTGACCAGTTTTACCTAATCGGCACGACATATATATATATATATATATATATATATATATATATATATATATATATATATATATATATATATATATATATATATATATATATATATTTTTATATAAATATATATATATATATATATATATATATATATATATATATATATATATATATATATATATATATATATAGGGAAAAAGAGAGTGCAAAAATTATAGGGAATAAGTCTGTTGATGTACCTGGTAAAGTGTATGGTAGAGTTATTATTGAAAGAATTAAGAGTAAGACAGAAAGCAGGATAGCAGATGAACAAGGGGGCTTTAGGAAAAGGTAGGGGTGTGTAGACCAAGTGTTTACAGTGAAACATATAGGTGAACAGTATTTGGATAAGGGTAAAGATGTTTTTGTGGCATTTATGGATTTGGAAAAGGCGTATGATAGGGTAGATAGGGGGCAATGTGGCAGATGTTGCAGGTGTATGGAATAGGAGGAAGGTTGCTGAAAGCAGTGAAGAGTTTTATGAGGATAGTGAGGCTCAGGTTAGAGTGTGTAGGAGGAAGGGGACTATTTCCCAGTAAAAGTGGGCCTTAGACAAGGATGTGTGATGTCACCGTGGTTGTTCAATATATTTATAGATGGGGTTGTAAGAGAAGTGAATGCAGGGTCTTGGCAAGAGGTGTTGGGCTAAAAGATAAAGAAGCAAATACAAAGTGGGAGTTGTCACAGTTGCTTTTTGCTGATGACACTGTGCTTTTGGGAGATTCTGAAGAGAAGTTGCAGAGGTTGGTGGATGAATTTGGTAGGGTGTGTAAAAGAAGAAAATTGAAAGTGAATATAGGAAAGAGTAAGGTGATGAGGATAACAAAAAAAATAGGTGACGAAAGATTGGATATCAGATTGGAGGAGAGAGTATGGAGGAGGTGAATGTATTCAGATATTTGGGAGTGGACATGTCGGCGGATGGGTCTATGAAGGATGAGGTGAATCATAGAATTGATGAGGGGAAAAGGGTGAGTGGAGCACTTCGGAGTCTGTGGAGACAAAGAACCTTGTCCATGGAAGTAAAGAGGGAATGTATGAGAGTATAGTTATACCAACGCTCTTATATGGGTGTGAAGCATGGGTGATGAATGTTGCAACGAGGAGAATGCTGGAGGCAGTGGAGATGTCATGTCTGAGGTCAATGTGTGGTGTGAATATAATGCAGAGAATTCGGAGTTTGGAAATTAGGAGGAGGTGGGATTACCAAAACGATTGTTCAGAGAGCTGAGGAGGGTTGTTGAGGTGGTTTGGACATGTAGAGAGAATGGAACGAGACAGAGTGACTTCGGAGTGTATAAATCTGTAGTGGAGGGAAGGCGGGGTAGGGGTCGGCCTAGGAAAGGTTGGAGGGAGGGGTAAAGGAAGTTTTGTGTGCGAGGGCTTGGACTTCCAGCAAGCATGTGTGAGCGTATTTGATAGGAGTGAATGGAGGCATATGGTTTTTAATACTTGACGTGCTGTTGGAGTGTGAGCAAAGTAACATTTATGAAGGGATTCAGGAAACCGGCAGGCCGGACTTGAGTTCTGGAGATGGGAAGTACAGTGCCGGCACTCTGAAGGAGGGTGTTAATGTTGCAGTTTTATAACTGTAGTGTAAAGCACCCCTCTGGCAAGACAGTGATGGAGTGAATGATTATGAAAGTTTTTCTTTTCGGGCCACCCTGCCTTGGTAGGAATCGGCCGATGTGTTAATAAAAAAAAATATATATATATATATATATATATATATATATATATATATATATATATATATATTATATATATATATATATATATATATATATATATATATATAAGACTGAGAGAGTGAGCGCGGGATTGCTGCCAAAGGGATAAGCCCACAGAGGAATCCATTTAGTTTTTGAGTGTATTGAGTACATATATACAACACAAGGATCGAACACTCGCTGGACTGCTCATACATCAGCGAGCAAAACCCAGGTCGCGTCGGGGCTCAGAAAAAAAATCAAACTGAACGAGATTGTCAATAACGTTAACAAAGACCTTATATATGAAGCCTCCTTCACATTTTGTCTATTGAATTCTTTTTAGAAGATAATTCAAAGCTTGTTCGTCATTTTTTATATGTCAGCTGCCAGGGAGAGTTTATTCGTGAATTTCTAAAGAAAATGTCAATGATTTGGTACAGTTAACCTTTAACGACACGATTTTTTTAAAATGCCCTAATATTTTCAACTAATGTCTTTAGGAAAAATAAAAGTTGGCTGGTTTATGCAAAAATTTCGTTATTATATTTATGAAAACAGCTGAAGCTGTTTGGGTCAGTGTTGGTGTGTTGTGGGTCAGTGTTGGTGTGTTGTGGGTCAGTGTTGGTGTGTTGTGGGTCAGTGTAGGTGTGTTGTGGGTCAGTGTTGGTGTGTTGTGGGTCAGTGTTGGTGTGTTGTGGGTCAGTGGTGGTGTGTTGTGGGTCAATGTTGGTGTGTTGTGGGTCAGTGTTGGTGTGTTGTGGGTCAGTGTTGGTGTGTTGTGGGTCAGTGCTGGTGTGTTGTGGGTCAGTGTTGGTGTGTTGTGGGTCGGTGTTGGTGTGTTGTGGGTCAGTGCTGGTGTGTTGTTGGTCAGTGCTGGTGTGTAGTGGGTCAGTGTTGGTGTGTTGTGGGTCAGTGCTGGTGTGTTATGGGTCGGTGTTGGTGTGTTGTGGGTCAGTGCTGGTGTGTTGTGGGTCAGTGCTGGTGTGTTGTGGGTCAGTGCTGGTGTGTTGTGGATCAGTGTTGGTGTGTTGTGGGTCAGTGTTGGTGTGTTGTGGGTCAGTGTTGGTGTGTTGTGGGTCAGTGCTGGTGTGTTGTGGGTCAGTGTTGGTGTGTTGTGGGTCAGTGTTGGTGTGTTGTGGGTCGGTGTTGGTGTGTTGTGGGTCAGTGCTGGTGTGTTGTGGGTCAGTGCTGGTGTGTTGTGGGTCAGTGTTGGTGTGTTGTGGGTCAGTGTTGGTGCGTTGTGGGTCAGTGCTGGTGTGTTGTGGGTCAGTGCTGGTGTGTTATGGGTCAGTGCTGGTGTGTTATGGGTCAGTGTTGGTGTGTTATGGGTTAGTGTTGGTGTATTGTGGGTCAGTGCTATTGTGTTATGGGTCAGTGATAGTGTGTTGTGGGTCAGTGTTGGTGTGTTATGGGTCAGTGTTGGTGTGTTGTGGGTCAGTGTTGGTGTGTTGTGGGTCAGTGTTGGTGCGTTGTGGGTCAGTGCTGGTGTGTTGTGGGTCAGTGCTGGTGTGTTGTGGGTCAATGTTGGTGTGTTGTGGGTCAGTGCTAGTGTGTTGTGGGTCAGTGTTGGTGTGTTGTGGGTCAGTGCTATTGTGTTATGGGTCAGTGTTGGTGTGTTGTGGGTCAGTGTTGGTGTGTTATGGGTCAGTGCTGGTGTGTTATGGGTCAGTGCTGGTGTTTTGTGGGTCAGTGCTAGTATGTTGTGGGTCAGTGTTGGTGTGTTGTGGGTCAGTGCTAGTGTGTTGTGGGTCAGTGTTGGTGTGTTGTGGGTCAGTGTTGGTGTGTTGTGGGTCAGTGCTAGTGTGTTGTGGGTCAGTGTTGGTGTGTTGTGGGTCAGTGCTTTTGTGTTATGGGTCAGTGTTGGTGTTTGTGGTCAGTGTTGGTGTGTTATGGGTCAGTGCTGGTGTTTTGTGGGTCAGTGCTAGTATGTTGTGGGTCAGTGTTGGTGTGTTGTGGGTCAGTGCTGGTGTGTTGTGGGTCAGTGCTGGTGTGTTGTGGGTCAGTGTTGGTGTGTTGTGGGTCAGTGTTGGTGCGTTGTGGTTCAGTGCTGGTGTGTTGTGGGTCAGTGCTGGTGTGTTGTGGGTCAGTGCTGGTGTGTTGTGGGTCAGTGCTGGTGGTTGTGGGTCAGTGCTGGTGTGTTGTGGGTCAGTGCTGGTGTGTTGCGGGTCAGTGCTGGTGTGTTGTGGGTCAGTGCTGGTGTGTTGTGGGTCAGTGCTGGTGTGTTGTGGGTCAGTGCTGGTGTGTTGTGGGTCAGTGCTTGTGTGTTGTGGGTCAGTGTTGGTGTGTTGTGGGTCAGTGTTGGTGTGTTGTGGGTCAGTGCTGGTGTGTTGTGGGTCAGTGCTGGTATGTTGTGGGTCAGTGTTGGTGCGTTGTGGTTCAGTGCTGGTGCGTTGTGGGTCAGTGCTGGTGTGTTGTGGGTCAGTGCTGGTGTGTTGTGGGTCAGTGCTGGTGTGTTGTGGGTCAGTGCTGGTGCGTTGTGGGTACAGTGGTGGTGTGTTGTGGGTCAGTGCTGGTGTGTTGTGGGTCAGTGCTGGTGTGTTGTGGGTCAGTGTTGGTGTGTTGAGTCAGTACTGGAGCAGAAATTCCCTGCTCATCACTTGCCAAATACATTTGCGATAATAAATTCTTGACGGAGCTTCAAGTAACTACAGCCCAAAAGACTCGCTGAACACACATGACTATTAATTATGATGATGCAGGATACATCTGCATTAGGGTATTTTTTAAGGTATGATCATTTTTCCCCTGTTATTTAATCCCTTAAATCATTCGCTTTATAAAAAAGTGTACTATATAGCCGAGAGGTTATATATTTTAGTGTATATGCAATAAGAGGAGTCTAAGAGGGTTTACTCTATCTCTATTTTAGGGATGAAATTGTTGATCATGAGAGTGAATTGGTGAAATACGGGGTTTAATAACCCTCATGTAATCGACCGTTTTTAATTCTTTCGATAAGCGTGTCGATGTAAATTTGTGAGTGAGAATTGGTTGGGCAAATATTTTTGTTAGTGTGTTTGGTTTTGAGAACGACGTGCCTAGTATGGGCCAGTAGGTCTGCAGCAGTGTTCCTCCTTTCTTATGTTCTTATGGACTTTCCTTTCCTTCTTTGAAGTGCTTCGGTCTTGAAGGGTTTGTGTACCTTAGAAAAAAATAATGTTCGGTAAGTTTAGGCCGTGTGGATGTAAATTTCCCAATTTACTATCACTTCAAAAAAACCTGGAATCATTGGATTCCTAACAATAAAGAAGAAATGCATCCTCTGATCGGCTTCAAACTTTTCCCGAGGATGGAATTTACTGAAAGTCTGTCGTTCACTTTGAGCTGGGTAAGTTCAAATTATTTTACATGCATTAACTGAAAAATCTCACTTCTGATTCTGATACGAATTTTGTTCGTACTGATTTTGGGCAACGTATATGCCACTTTGCAAAATTATTAACAAAAAGTGTGAAAGCTTATTTAAAAAGCAAAATACTGTAGTTTTACTAAAACAATTTAAATGCAATAACCCTGTGAATAGAAATGTTGAAACTTGCGATTTTATAAATATATATTTTTTTAAAAGATTGTTGATTTTTGAGAATTATACGTGTCAAATTTTCTTTTATTTTGGTACACTTTCAGTTATTCTTTTACCTTCTGAAATTTTTGTTATGCCTAGAGGAAAGTTCATGAAGTTATACATGCATGGGGGTGTTCATCAGTGTTATTATTTATTCCCTTAATACTTCTCTGAGTTATATCGTGTGCAAGCATCTTCTAGTGTGTCTTAGAGGTTTTCTTGGTACTGATATGTATAATGGTCAAAATGGCAGTTTAATATATAAATTGGTAGTTTATTTTTGTTGCTGTAAAATATTTTGACTTTGCCGTCTCTGTATGGCTTAAATCGTTAATGGCTGATGCGTTTACGAGAAAAATGCATGATGCCTTGAGCGATGCACCCCAATCCCTTCTTTAATGAGTGTAGCCGATAGGCTTCAAACCGCATTAATTTACCAATAGGATATACTACGAGTCCAGTTTTTGTTGGGATCTATAAAATCCATGTGATAAGTGGGTGGCTTCAAGCTTTTAACCCTGGTGTGTTTTCCTGAAGAGAAAGCTTACCACATTATTAAGCTTAGCACGAACCTCTCTCCTTCAGTGTCGCCTACAAGCATCAGCATGGTTGGAGTGAGTGATGGAGGAGTGATGGAGGTCCAGGCTGGTGAGTCCCTCAAGCTGGAGTGTCTGGTCACTGACGCCAGACCGGCGCCAGCCGTCGCCTGGTATAGAGAAGCCATCACACTCACTAAAGGTTCGTCTCAAAGTGTTTATTATTTGTTGGTGACATAGTCTTTAATTCAGCTTTTCTCTGGGTGTTTGGGGTCATCCCGTGAGATGGTAATTATCCAGCAATGCAAAAATATATCACTTAAATTAATATCGCCCTCTATTTTACCCTTCGAAATATGAGAATATTGGCCAAAAGGTAATGAACAGGTGTTTTAAAAAGACAAAAAAAAGTATTTCTGTATTTTGAAAAAAATATTTATTGCAAAACTGTGCTATCACCCTCCCCCTTCAAAAAAAAATACAAATTAATTCGTTTTTTTACAATTAAAATCGTATTCCAGTAGTTCAAAGCATGAGTGGGAAGTATGTACCAATAATCTACTCTTAGTGATGCGTAGATGACAGCAATAAAACTGCGTTTTTCCTTCGCTCTGAGAGCTGGCAGCCACGCACCACTGCCTTGACCCGAGTCTCGCTCAAAAAGTACTTTACGTAATTACAGAAAATAACGAACTAAACGATCACATTACTCAAGTGAAAGTAATAATGAGAAATAACGCACCACCTGCAAGACAAGAAGTCGTGATATACTCGTAAATAAAGAGTTCAAGGAGACTTTAAATGGCCTCTCAACAGAATCTATAATCAGTTTTCGGGGGTCAACTCTCCCGCGGCTCAGTCTGAGACCAGACCTCGTGATGGATCAGGGTCTGATTAACCAGGCTGTTACTGCTGGCCCCACGCAAACTGACGTACGAACCACAGCTCGGTTGGTCAGGTATTGACTTTAGATGCCTGTCCAGTGCCTTCTTGAAGACAGCCAGGGGTCTATTGGTAATCCCCCTAATGTATACTGGTATGTGTCTGTCTAGAAACTCAGCAAATTTCATTCATGCGGCACTGATGAACAAAATAACATTCCATGTGGCACTGATGAACAAAATAACATTCCATGCGGCACTGATGAACAAAATAACATTCCATGCGGCACTAATGAACAAAATAACATTCCATGCGGCATTGATGAACAAAATAACATTCCACGCGGCACTGATGAACAAAATAACATTCCATGCGGCACTGATGAGCAAAACATTCCATGCGGCAATGATGAACAAAACATACCATGCGGCACTGAACAAAATAACATACCATGCGGCACTGATGAACAAAACATACCATGCGGCACTGATGAACAAAACACATCATGCGGCACTGAAGAACAAAACATTCCATGCGGAACTGATGAACAAAATAACATTCCAAGTGGCACTGATGAACAAAATAACATACCATGTGGCACTGATGAACATAACATTCCATGTGGCACTGATTTTACAAAACATTCCATGTGGCACTGATGAACAAAACATTCCATGTGGCACTGATGAACAAAATAACATACCATGTGGCACTGATGAACAAAACATTCCATGTGGCACTAATGAACAAAATAACGTACCATGTGGCACTGATGAACAAAATAACATACCATGCGGCACTGATGAACAAAATATCATTCCATGCGGCAGTTTCAATAGTGGCGGTTTATAACGTTGGATAGTGGTTTATAACACTATATAGTGGTTTATGACACTGTATAGTGGTTTATAACACTATATAGTGGTCTATAACACTGTATAGTGGTTTATAACACTGTATAGTGGTTTATAACACTATTTAGTGGTCTATAACACTGTATAGTAATTTATAACACTGTATAGTGGTTTATAACACTGTATATTGGTTTATAACACTGGATAGTTGTTTATAACACTGTATAGTGGTTTATAACACTATTTAGTGGTCTATAACACTGTATAGTAATTTATAACACTGTATAGTGGTTTATAACACTGCATAGTGGTTTATAACACTGGATAGTGGTTTATAACAATGTATAGTGGTGGTTTATAACACTGGATAGTTGTTTATAACACTGCATAGTGGTTTATAACACTGGATAGTGGTTTATAACACTGTATAGTGGTTTATAACACTGGATAGTTGTTTATAACACTGCATAGTGGTTTATAACACTGGATAGTGGTTTATAACACTGAATAGGGGTTTATAACACTGGATAGTGGTTTATAACACTGTATAGTGGTTTATAACACTGGATAGTGGTTTATAACACTGTATAGTGGTTTATAACACTGCATAGTTGTTTATAACACTGCATAGTGGTTTATAACACTGGATAGTGGTTTATAACACTGGATAGTTGTTTATAACACCACATAGTGGTTTATAACACCACATAGTGGTTTATAACACTGCATAGTGGTTTATAACACCATATCGTTGTTTATAAGAATCTACACATTTTTTTCCTATTTAAAATAAAACCTTTCATAAAGTTGATTCCAGGATTCGACAAGGGGAAACTGTAGAAGCATAGCGCACTCAACTAGCATGTTGAGTGTCCGGGGTTCGATTCCTGGTAAGGGTGGAGACACTGGGCGTGTTTCCTTAAGAAACCTAGCAGTAAATATGTAACTGGGTGTTAGCTGACTGGTGTGGGTCGCATCCTGGGACAAAGTTGCTCGAAATGCTCTGTATAACCAGGGTCTTTCTATGTAGCATGTCAGTGATGTCAGCTATGGTCTGTATAAGTTGCATCATGTACTTGTGGTAACAGATTATAAAATCGCCGTGAAAGGCTGTAGTTTGTAATTAGTCATAGTTTTTCAGAGGACCAACTACTAGAACTAACTGCTAGATAAATCTAACTACTAGTTAAATCACATCTTTTGTTAGTATATCAGCTGTAAGCAAGTTAAAGCATGGACATATTTCGGTGATACAAAGCTGATTTTATGTATATAATTCTAATGAAATCAAAGCAAATATTTATCATCAACAATAAATTTCTTATATCAAGAGATAAAAATTGAGTGAGTCAGATGTAACTGTGTTGAATTATAATTTGATTAACTAAAGCAGAAAATCTCTAGATTAAAGATAGTGAACTAATATTTTTTAATTCTGCCCTTTTATGTCTCTTAAATATTTCTCCAAAGATCTTCATTATATTCTGGTAAGATCAAGTAAGCATCAGACGCAATTAAATGCATTAGTTGACATTGATTAAGTTGGGTAATTCTGGTTTGAGCATTATCCACCGCATCAAGATCAGCCTCAGAAGAAACCTCGATCAGGTCTGTGAAGAAGCATTTACCGTATTTTCCGGCATATAAGGCGCGCATTTTTTATCTTAGTGGGAAAATAACCCTGCGCCTTATACGCTCAAGGTCAAGGTTAGGCTTGAGGTTACGCTTTAACGTAAAGTAAAAGGGTAATTAACCCTTGAATATGATTACTGGTTTACCGTTATGATACTCCATCGTGCGCCCAACGCGGGGGGCGTTGACCCCCGAAACCATTCCCGCTCCAAAGTATATAGGAGTTTCGTAAAAAAAAAAATATAGATACTGTTTTAATATATATAAGTACTGAAATTTTTTCTCACATGTTACATCTCTGATTATTTCATTGGGACTTAAATTAACTGATACCTAAATATTCATTAGCTTCTCCTGTACATAGAGTTATCTGTTTTTGCAAAATAAAAAATATAACTATTCAAATCACGGAACGGGTAGGGCTTGAACTCATGGCGAGTGAACCCATGGATACATAAAGAACTTACTGGCAGTGCAGAGTCTGCAATTTACGTAGGTAACACCTGAAGCTCCCTCAGAGTGGATGGCTGTTGGTGCTCAGTGCAAGATGTTGGTGCTCAGTGCACCCTGTTGGTGCTCAGTGCACCCTGTTGGTGCTCAGTGCAAGATGTTGGTGCTCAGTGCAAACTGTTGGTGCTCAGTGCAAGATGTTGGTGCTCAGTGCAAACTGTTGGTGCTCAGTGCACCCTGTTGGTGCTCAGTGCAAGATGTTGGTGATCAGTGCAAACTGTTGGTGCTCAGTGCAAGATGTTGGTGCTCAGTGCAAACTGTTGGTGCTCAGTGCAAGATGTTGGTGCTCAGTGCAAACTGTTGGTGCTCAGTGCACCCTGTTGGTGCTCAGTGCAAGCTGGCCTACAGTCCCCTTACATCCCCACGTAAATCATTTTTAAGGCGTTTTTTAAAACGGATTCTAAACGTTTAAGCTGAATAAATTTAAGTTCATTCACAAACTGAATTCATATTGTTGTAGTCAATAATTATGTAACTCCTCAGCTCTTGATAATTCTTCATAATATATCTACTTTATGATCTTTTACGACATTTACCCATTTAAAAATATTTTGGTTAAACATAACGTAGAGATATTAAATGTTATGTTCCTTTGGAGTAATGACGTCTTGCATTATTAGAAGAGTGAGGGAGGTCATTAAGAGAGTGATAAAAGAGAGTGAAGGTGCAAGTGTGTGATTAAGATGTGAGGGAATGAGGGGAAGATAACTGCATGATAATGAGGGGATAAAGCAGGTGCCAGCATACACGTTAATGAGTCTCATTAACGAACAAAAGTCACAGTAACGTGACTGGAACAATTCACAAATAACAACGTCGTCAGTAGTTTGTCTCCCGTGTGTGTGATTTTCTGTGTATGATTCTTATCGTCATGACGCCCACGTAACAACGATGCTGGGATAATTTCTGTTAACGCAAGCAGAGTTTGCGAGTGGCTGGACGTATTAGTGGCTGGTTGGCAAAGACGCAGTCAAGACCGAACATATCAAGACCGAGAGCAAACGTCCCGAAACCGGGAATAAGACCGAGATCAAGACTGAGGCCAAATGCACCAAGATCAATACCAAGAGTAAACGTGTTTAAAACCATCAGTGGTGATAGATGATGATACCTATGAAATGTCTGTACAGTCGTGGCTTCACTGAAACTCGGCCGTTGTTTGAATATTCTCTGAATGTGCGATTTTCTCCCCATTTAGCAAATTTAGATACATCAGCAGTGTGCTGCTACCATATCGACTCCAGCCTGAGGGACTGATTACCTCAAACTCCTCCTCATCTTTAACAATTCTTCACTGAAATGGACTGAAGAAGCCACTGCCTGGAGAAACAAGTGTCTCTTTTTCTTCAACATGTCAGGTTTTTAAACCATTTACATCATATTCCATGGATACACACACACACACACACACACACACACACACACACACAGGAGAGAAAGGGGGACATGATAACGACATATAAAATACTGAGAGGAATTGACAAGGTGGACAAAGACAGAATGTTCCAGAGATGGGACACAGCAACAAGGGGACACAGTTGGAAGTTGAAGACTCAGATGAATCACAGGGATGTTAGGAAGTATTTCTTCAGTCACAGGGTGGCCAGGAAGTGGAATAGTTTGGGAAGCAATGTAGTGGAGGCAGGATCCATTCATAGCTTTAAGAAGAGGTATGATAAAGCTCATGGTGCGGGGAGAGTGACCCAGTAGAGACCAGTGAAGAGGCGGGGCCAGGAGCTATGAATCGACCCCTGCAACCACAA
The DNA here is from genome assembly GCA_009830355.1 of Cherax destructor. Lineage (NCBI taxonomy): Eukaryota > Metazoa > Arthropoda > Malacostraca > Decapoda > Parastacidae > Cherax > Cherax destructor. The sequence goes on from WNWK01000348.1 coordinate 310,280, forward strand.
CTAGGTGAGTACACACAGTCGGAACAAAGGCTAGGTTTTCCATGTCATAGTCCATCATGCAGGATCGGGCGCTTCCATAATGCTACATTCTGTCAGCCCGAGGTGGGAGACTTAAGCAAGGCATTAAGGATACCGTGAAGTATTCCACTAGAGGTTCACCAGCCACGGGAGTTTCAGTAGAGCTGGAGTTTCTATGCCTTGGCAACTAAATGTATTTCAGCTGCAGGACGATCTGAAGAAGTCAACACTGTATTCCATAAGCCCAACTCTCTACCTCAGTGTACGCAAAAGGAATAGTGCAGGGTGGTTATTATGTCTTCATAGCCTGAAGGGGCTCATTCCTATCAACAGCCTGGGTTCAAAAGGCAATAAGTAATGAACACTTCTTGCTAGTTTTTGCCCTCAACTATTTCAAGTTTAGATGTTGTAGAGAACGGTATTAAGTCTTCTATAATTTAAATCAGCACCACTCAAGGAGTAATTAAAACTTCACATAAAAACACGTTTTAATCTGATGTGTAAGGCAAAGGATGTACAATAATAGCGAATATTCTAATTATTACTCCATATTTAAGCATCTATAGAACAAAAAAAAATACGCAACTTCTGTAGTCTAATTAGTTCTACATGGACCTTCAGGGTATATGACTAAAGACATTAAGTCCACACTGCTTCCAAAAACAAGCATGAGAAGTCTAATTACAACTTCCACAGCAGGAGACGATAAACACCCCAAGGAGCAGTAGCAACCAAAAGTCTACAAGAATAACAAACAGTTGTTGAGACCAGGTTCAGCAATGCTTTATGAATTGTTAACGACGACAAGACAAGTCGTGGTTATCCAACAAGTTGTTGGATAACCTGTTACCATTTTTCATCACCATTATTCCCTGTAACCTCTGAATGCAAAAATTCACAAGCCACGAGAAGAATTCAAGTTCACAGACTTCTTCACGACCAAGCTGTAGTCTCTCGTAAGGACAGTGAATACTGGCAGGGCAATGGTAAACAAAGGTGGTGGTGTTAAGATTTTCATCTCATCTCCTGCATGCATCGACCGACGAGAGATATTTTCAATGTTTAGAATTCGCAGAACAGGTGAAATATTCACAAACACTAATCTCAGGTTGACGGAGACTAGAACCTACGAACCTTGGAACAAGGTACGCAACGCTCTACCACCGTACCACACTGGTCCAATACCTTGGCACCCAGTTAACGATAGATGCTTTGGTCCAAGGCAGCCAGCCTTCAGGCAGGTGGTGGTAAGTTTTTCATCTCATCCTATATATATATATATATATATATATATATATATATATATATATATATATATATATATATATATATATATATATATATATATAGGATGGGGTCATATATATATATTATATTATATATTATCTTATCTTATCAGTGTAGCACACCACGTAGGTAACTATGCCACTCTCCAAACGTGGGTTCTGCTGACAGCAATTATTTATTTAAAAATATAGGGTAAACAAGGACTGGTCAATGGGTAAACAGTAAATTGAAAGGATTCCAGTGTGGGGTACTGAAACTTTGTCAATTCTCTTTTTTCCCTATTTTGTCTCCTCTATTTACCGAGTAATTTCTGTCAAAGGCAACCTCGAGTACAATGTTTTTTTTATCGAATTTCGTTTCAGTTAGTCAAACTGTGTTGGAAATTTCATTTATTACATCCCTTAGATCTAATCTTTGATATTATTCCTTCCATATTTGTGTATAAAATCTTAAAAAAATATGTTTCTATAGTGTTCTTTTTCCCACCTGTTTGAATTTGGATAACATTTATCCTGTGCTCGTTTCTTTGAGAAAATATTTCATAGGTCGGGACGATCCTGTTGCCCTATAAACAAAAAATCCTTCCTTGTATCCTCAGTCAACTTGTTTATAAAAGCTTTCATTTTCACCCTCACCATCTTGGCCAATTTGAATATCCTTATGATTTTCCGATTTCTTTGTGTCTTCAGTTGTTGTTGTTTTTACATTTCTTCCTTACACCTAATATGTGTCAGTTATTTTCATTATCCTATGTGTCATTAACCATGTCACATTACTATGTTCTGTTCTTGAAAGTCAAAGTCAACATTTTATTTTGTGTCTTTGTTTGTTGTTCATCCTCTTTGATTTTCTTTGTGTTCTTGATTTTGTTTACATTGGGACACAGACAAAAACAACAACAACTTTTGTCTTTACCAACAGCTTCCTTAAATAACGTAGGATTATTTGCAATTTCCTATATAATTTCTTGACTAATATTGCAATAAAGACTAGCAAAAAGACAGTTTTGTTCAATCTCTGTTATTTGTCTAGTGATTTTTGCAAAATCTTGTATTTCAGATTCATAGTCTTTCAGCACTTTTTCTTCCAACCTTTTCTCTTTCAGCACTTTCTTTACAAACCTTTTCTCAACCAGCACTTTCTCTTCTAACCTTCTCTCTTCCAGCACTTTCTCTTCCAACCTTCTCTCTTCCAGCACTTTCTCTTCCAACCTTCTCTCTTTCAGCACTTTCTCTACCAACCTTTTCTCTTTCAGCACTTTCTCTACCAACCTTTTCTCTTCCAGCACTTTCTCTTCCAACCTTTTCTCTTCCAGCACTTTCTCTTCCAACCTTTTCTTTTCCAGCACTTTCTCTTCAACCTTTTCTCTTCCAGCACTTTCTCTTCCAACTTTTTCTCTTCCAGGCCTTTCTCTTCCAACCTTTTCTTTTCCAGCACTCTCTCTTCCAACCTTTCTCTTCCAGCACTTTCTCTTCCAACTTTTTCTCTTCCAGCACTTTTTCTACCAACCTTTTCTCTTCCAGCACTTTCTCCTTCAACGTTGTCTCTTCCAGCACTTTCTCTTCCAACCTTTTCTCTTCAAGCACTTTCTCTTCCAACCTTCTCTCTTCCAGCACTTTCTCTCTTCCAACCTTTCTCTTCCAGCACTTTCTCTTCCATCATTTTCTCTTCAAGCACTTTCTCTTCCAGCACTTTCTCTTCAAGCACTTTCTCTTCCAACCTTTTCTCTTCCAGCACTTTCTCTTCCAACTTTTTCTCTTCCAGCACTCTCTCTTCCAACCTTTCTCTTCCAGCACTTTCTCTTCCATCATTTTCTATTCAAGCACTTTCTCTTCCAACCTTTTCTCTTCCAGCACTTTCTCTTCCAGCACTTTCTCTTCAAGCACTTTCTCTTCCAAAACTTTCTCTTCCATGCCTTTCTCTTCCAACCTTTCTCTTCCAGCACTTTCTCTTCCAACCTTTTCTCTTCCAGCACTTTCTCTTCCAACCTTTTCTCTTCCACCATTTTCTCTTCAAGCACTTTCTCTTCCAACCTTTCTCTTCCAACACTTTCTCCCAACCTTTTCTCTTCCAGCACTTTCTCCTTAAAGTTCATGCGGACATTTTCAAAATATCCTGTGTTACTTGTACCTTCTGTTTTTTTAAGTTTTATCTTAGTCCTGCACAACAGTCCTCTATTTTAGTTCTTGTTTATCTATATTAAATTTTTAATTTCCCTCTGCGTTTGTTTTTAGCTAATTCCACCTCCCTTTTCTTAATTTTCTCAGCTTGCTCTCTTAATGTCTTCTGAATTTGTTGTAAGGAAGCCTATTAAAACTTCTTTTTCAATTTTTTAACGAAGTATAACTTAACTAAATCTGCCAAACCTGTTTTTTCTCAATTTTAATTATTTTTTTACATCCTTCCATTTTTTTCCCTTGCCTAGTGACGTAAACAATGGCCCGCTCTACTGTTGTGTTACATTATTTTGGTTTAATATGTTAAACAATTTTTCCCTCATCTCAGGAAAATATTACGTATTTTTATTTTTCATCCCATTTTTCAGGACACAGCTCACGTGTAAAGCTTTATTCTCTCACCCCAACACAGGCACAGATGTCCTCTGTTTTCCGCAGGATGTGGCTGTTGACAGTCACTCTCTTAGGCGTCACTATGTGTGTGTGTGTGTGTGTGTGCGCAGGATGTGGCTGCTGACAGTCACTCTCTTAGGCGTCACTATGTGTGTGTGTGTGTGTGTGTGCGCAGGATGTGGCTGCTGACAGTCACTCTCTTAGGCGTCACTGTGTGTGTGTGTGTGTGTGTGTGTGCATGCGAGCGTGTACGGGCGTGTGTATTTTGTTGGTGTGTTTTTGTGCGTTTTTGTATTTGGGTGTATGTGTACTCATCTGTTTGTGGTTGCAGGGGTCGAGTCGCAGCTCGTGGCCCCGCCTCTTAGTTTTTCGTTACTACCTCCACTATCTCCCTGCTCCAACAGGATTATCGCACCTCTTCATAAAACTATGTATGGATCCTGCTTCCTATGACAACTGTGACTGAAGAAATACTTCCGAATATCCCTGTGTCTCATCTGAGTTTTCGGCTTCCAATTGTGAACCCTTGTTGCTGTGTTCCATTTCTGACACATTCTGTTCCTGTCCACCTTGTCAATTCCTCTTAGTACTTTATATCCCTTCTGTTCTCTAGTGTCGTCAGGTCGATTTCCCTTAACCTTTCTTCGTAGGACATTTCCCTTAGCTCCGGGACTAGTCTTGTTGCAAACCTTTGCACTTTCTCTAATTTCTTGATGTGTTTGACCAGGTGTGTGTTACAAACTGGTGCTGCATACTCTAGTATAGGCCTGACGTACATGGTGTACAGAGTCTTGAACGATTCCTTACTGAGGTGTCGGAACGCTTATTCTTTTGATGTGTGTCCGAGGACTCGTATATCTCAGCCAGTTATCTTGGTGAGTGTTCTCAAGATGTACTCGTTACTCACCAGTATCTCTGTCTGCAGTCTTCTTGCATTCCCCTGACTATCTCTGCTGGCTTCATTGCCTCGTTTTGACTTGACATTGGCGGGTTAAATTCAAGGAGCCAGTTACTGGACCAGGCTTGTAGCCTGTCCAGGTCTCTTTGTAGTCCTGCCTGATCCTCGACTGATTTAATTCTTCTCATTAACTCCACATCATCTGCAAACAGGGACACTTCTGAGTCTATCCCTTCCGTTATGTGTGTGTGTGTGTGTGTGTGTGTGTGTGTGTGTGTGTGTGTGCAGGCCGATGCACACTTTGTTGCTGGCGCATCTTTATCCACTGATATCATGTAATTTAATTATATAGACCGTGATTAAAACATAAACTTAACCGTTGTGACTTCATATCCTTTTTTTTAGTGTCGTGGGTCCGAGATCAGGTCTGGGTCCACTGGGAAGTTAAGACCAGCACTTGACATAGTTTTCCAACTTGGCCAACTAGATGGCGCTCTGTAAAAGTAATGAACCGATTTCGGAAACTTACGAACCAATATTAAGTGTAATAAGTAAAAAAGTGTTTAACTGGATGGTGCAATAGGAGGATGGTGATGGCTACGCAGGCCAGCAAGCCGCGAGTAGCAACAGCTTGGGAAATCTATCTCCAGGTTGTTCTGCGAAGGAAAATTTCTTGAAACATACGAAGAACTTAAAAAATTGGTGTCTTTGTATACGTTGAGTGGAGAAGAAGAGCAGCACAATGAAAGGATTTGCTTTTCTAGGTAGGTAAGGTTCGTCAGGAAAGAGGACGGGTCTCAGTCGGATGATGACCCGTTGTTGGAACTTTTGGTTCTCTGACCGAGGCCTTCCGCTGGCTTACCGGCCCACCCATTTAAAAAATTATGGTTCGTAGTTATAACCATTTTTTTTATTAGCTTTTCTGAAATCTATAAACAATTAGAGACGGTCAACAGACGCTCATTCCCGAGCAAGTCATCACAGATTCCCGCTCTACTTAAAATATGTTCGTAACTCGACTGTATGCAGTAAAGTGGGTCACAGTCATCGTGTCACTGTGACCCACTTTATTAGAAATTTGCCCTGACGAATAAATATATTACCCCTCCTTTCTAATAGACTGACTCTTTGCACATTTCTTCGATTTTTTTTTCGGGTTGGAGGGGGGGAGGAAAGACTGGGATGAATGGACTAAAGTCGTCTGTCCAATTTTGAGAAGAAAACAAAAATTATGTTCTTGTAACCTGTTGAACTCGATAGAGTCCTTTCTCCTTTTTGTTTAATGTTATATATACAACACTCCTGCCTTGGTCTTACCTGTGATAAATCTGGGTGGTTCCTCTCCTTTGATTCGTGTGGATGGTTAGATGCTGACCAGGTTAGATGCTGACCAGGTTTGATGCTGACCAGGTTTGATGCTGACCAGGTTAGATGCTGACCAGGTTTGATGCTGACCAGGTTAGATGCTGACCAGGTTAGATGCTGACCAGGTTAGATGCTGACCAGGTTAGATGCTGACCAGGTTAGATGCTGACCAGGTTAGATGCTGACCAGGTTAGATGCTGACCAGATTAGATGCTGACCAGGTTAGATGCTGACCAGGTTAGATATCTTCGTAATGTTCCTGTCTTCCATTCTATTTCATGAGTGAAGTTTCGTGGTAAGGAATTTTGCGCTAATTCTGTTTGACACCTGCCTCTCTAATTTGAGGATTATACAGTGATAATCCGCACACGGGAGAACGAGACTTAAGACGTTTTGGTCCAGCTTGATCCATTAACTAGTTTTGGTCAAAGCCAGACCGAAGCTTCGTCATAAGTTTGATAATTCTATGTGCGGGTTATTTGCGATTATACCAGTCACGATATTCTACCTATTGATTCACTAATTTGAGGATTAGTGTACTCTAATCAATTGAGAGTTATAACTAACTTCATATAATCTGAAAACACAGTACAATTAAGAGCAATAATCTCCTCAAACTTCCATTGCTCTGTTTGTATAAATAGTGTGATGAATATATGTTAATTGCTGTTATTGCTACGTTGATGCCCTATACTTTGTATTTAAATTTATATACTTTGTAATTCAATGAGCATTTGTATACAGCTCCCTCAAGCTTTGAGGGAAGTGTTGAAATGTTATGGGAACTGGGTGAAGGAGGAGGAAGATGGGGAGGAGGTGCAGGAGGAGGAAGATGGGGAAGAGGTGCAGGAGGAGGAAGAGGAAGTGGTGCATGAGGTGAAGGTACAGAAGGAGGGGGTGCAGGAGAAGGAGGAAGAGGGGTGCAGGAGGAGGAGGAAGAGGAGGGGTGCAGGAGGAGGGGGTGCAGGAGGTTGGTGGTGTTGGTTGAGTGGAATGGTTTAGGAGGGGAAAAGTTAGGTAACACGGATGACAGGAAGAGTAAAAGGTTTGATCATGGGTTTGTTTGTGTACAGGAATGGAGATAAAAATAAAACAAAGATGGATGGTTTATGATTTGCTGTCTGTGGATTTATAAGTGTGAGAGAGAGAGAGAGAGAGAAAGAGAGGATGGTTTGAGATACTCTGAACTATCTTTCGACTTCTCTGTAAAATTCAAAATTTCTCCGCCAGTGAAGGCATTCTATTCCTTTCATGTTTGTAATTCTCAGTCTCTCCTGGAACCCTTTTTTCTTCCTTAGTTATTCTCTCTACACTAAGACATTATTTGTTCTAATTAATTTACCCAAACAGATTAGTTTTAATTAGCACTGCTTTTCACTGTTATATTTGTACCCTAAAAATATTCTTGTACCTTTTTATTGCCTCAGGTTTTATTTCGTTAATTATTCTACACAAGTTCACTTTGTGATTAGTTCATTTGTCTACACAGGAGGGCGCCGCTTATACAGCAGTTTAGGTTCCGGGCTACTGCTGTACAGGAGGGCGCCGCTTATACAGCAGTTTAGGTTCCGGGCTACTGCTGTACAGGAGGGCCCCGCTTATACAGCAGTTTAGGTTCCGGGCTACTGCTGTACAGGAGGGCCCCGCTTATACAGCAGGTTAGGTTCCGGGCTACTACTGTACAGGAGGGCCCCGCTTATACATCAGGTTAGGTTCCGGGCTACTACTGTACAGGAGGGCGCCGCTTATACACAGGTTAGGTTCCGGGCTACTACTGTACAGGAGGGCCCCGCTTATACAGCAGGTTAGGTTCCGGGCTACTACTGTACAGGAGGGCCCCGCTTATACAGCAGGTTAGGTTCCAGGCTACTACTGTACAGGAGGGCCCCGCTTATACAGCAGGTTAGGTTCCGGGCTACTACTGTACAGGAGGGCCCCGCTTATACAGCAGGTTAGGTTCCGGGCTACTACTGTACAGGAGGGCCCCGCTTATACAGCAGGTTAGGTTCCGGGCTACTACTGTACAGGAGGGCCCCGCTTATACAGCAGGTTAATTTCCAGGCTACTACTGTACAGGAGGGCCCCGCTTATACAGCAGGTTAATTTCCAGGCTACTACTGTACAGGAGGGCCCCGCTTGTACAGCAGGTTAGGTTCCAGGCTACTACTGTACAGGAGGGCCCCGCTTATACAGCAGGTTAGGTTCCAGGCTACTACTGTACAGGAGGGCCCCACTTATACAGCAGGTTAGGTTCCAGGCTACTACTGTACAGGAGGGCCCCGCTTGTACAGCAGGTTAGGTTCCAGGCTACTACTGTACAGGAGGGCCCCGCTTATACAGCAGGTTAGGTTCCAGGCTACTACTGTACAGGAGGGCCCCGCTTTACAGGTTAGGTTCCAGGCTACTACTGTAATGGAGGGCCCCACTTATACAGCAGGTTAGGTTCCAGGCTACTACTGTACAGGAGGGCCCCTCTTGTACAGCAGATTAGGTTTCAGGCTACTACTGTACAGGAGGGCCCCGCTTGTACAGCAGGTTAGGTTCCAGGCTACTACTGTACAGGAGGGCCCCGCTTGTACAGCAGGTTAGGTTCCAGGCTACTACTGTACAGGAGGGCCCCGCTTGTACAGCAGGTTAGGTTCCAGGCTACTACTGTACAGGAGGCCCCGCTTATACAGCAGGTTAGGTTCCAGGCTACGGCCCCGCTTGTACAGCAGGTTAGGTTTCAGGCTACTACTGTACAGGAGGGCCCCGCTTATACAGCAGGTTAGTTTCCAGGCTACTACTGTACAGGAGGGCCCCGCTTATACAGTAGGTTATGTTCCAGGCTACTGCTGTACAGGAGGGCCTCTCTTATACAGCAGGTTAGTTTCCAGGCTACTACTGTAAAGGAGGGCTCCGCTTATACAGCAGGTTAGGTTCCAAGCTACTACTGTACAGGAGGGCCCCGCTTGTACAGCAGGTTAGGTTCCAGGCTACTACTGTACAGGAGGGCCCCTTATACAGCAGGTTAGGTTCCAGGACTTGTACAGGAGGCCCCGCTTATACAGCAGGTTAGGTTCCAGGCTACTACTGTACAGGAGGCCCCCTCTTATACAGCAGGTTAGGTTCCAGGCTACTACTGTACAGGAGGGCCCCGCTTATACAGCAGGTTAGGTTCCAGGCTACTACTGTACAGGAGGGCCTCTCTTATACAGCAGGTTAGGTTCCAGGCTACTACTGTACAGGAGGGCCCCGCTTGTACAGCAGGTTAGGTTCCAGGTTACTACTGTACAGGAGAGCCCCGCTTGTACAGCAGGTTAGGTTCCAGGTTACTACTGTACAGGAGAGCCCCGCTTGTACAGCAGGTTAGGTTCCAGGTTACTACTGTACAGGAGAGCCCCGCTTTACAGAGGTTGGTTCCAGGTACTACTGTACAGGAGAGCCCCGCTTATACAGCAGGTTAGGTTCCAGGTTACTACTGTACAGGAGAGCCCCGCTTATACAGCAGGTTAGGTTCCAGGTTACTACTGTACAGGAGGGCCCCGCTTATACAGCAGGTTAGGTTCCAGGCTTCTACTGTACAGGAGGGCCCCGCTTATACAGCAGGTTTGGTTTAGTTCTTGGCTACAGTGATTCTCGCCCATAAAATCGCTGTAAAGTGAATCATACATTCTGTGAGTAATACAATTAGGCCTAGAAAATGCATATACAGTACACACATTACTTACCTTTAAATATTTTCGTCCTTAGCTTATAGTGAATGGTGAATATATTTATTGTAGGAAGTCTGAATAAATGATGAATGGATATAATTGAAAAACCGCTGCATTAGTGAAATGCTGTAAAGTGAAGCTAAAGCGGGGCCCTCTTAGCTTATTCTCTCTTGTAGTTTGTCGTACAATTTCCTTAAAATTTCTGTTTCGCTTGCCACTGTTTTTTGATTACTTGTCAAGTATATTATTTTAGGCGTGTCGGCAAATGTCCTTCCTCTGATTTTCCTTCTATGCCATTTCTATTAAACTTCTCCTGGAGTTCTTGAAATCCCAGCTATGACTCCTTGCCCTTGGATCCAAATCACTGTCTTACGTGTAAAGTCTTCCTTTCTATTGTAACCTAATAAATCAAAATTAAAGAAGCGCTCAATGCGTGTGGTTTATACACATCATGATTTTAACTATCCAGGGTGACAGTTTTTATTTTCATTTGTTGAAAACATCGTAGGTACTCATCAGTCTGTTCATTTCCTGTTCAGTTTGCTTTCAAGCCACGGTAAGGCGGGGTTAGAACCCATGGCTAGTGGGTCATAACACTCCAATCGTGTTATTACGATTTCTCAAGTTTTCATTTTACCCAACTTCAGTTTTCCTTCGTTCCTACCCATCTTTTCTCCTTCCTCTCCCAGCTACAGACGTTTTGACTCCTGGGAGTCAAAACGTCGTTCGTTAATTCAGACGTGAAATAAAAGTCGCATTACCATATAGATGAGACGAACCATAACTTACCCAAAATTTGAGATGAAGTTGTGTGAGACTGAGGTCCCATCTTGTTCATTATCATTACCAGAAAATTTCCACTTAATCCCATTTATTCTATGAAGGCGAGTTGGTTTTACTGAGTTCTGCAACATGCAAATGTTGCTCTAAGTTGATGTTATGTCGGGTTTATTAGAAAACGTTTCGGTCCTGGGACCTTGATCACTTCTATCTAGATTAGAAGTGATGAAGGTCCCAGGACCGAAACGTTTTCTAATAAATATGTTCCAGTATTTGCTGACGTGTCGCTCTTACTGCTGCACCAGTGTCGTATCGCAGACAATTACACATCGAGCAGCAGCTGCGTGCATTGGCAGCTGTGGGTCTGGTTTATGGTATACCATACAACAGACAGCTGTTCCTCTGGCTGGTGACCTGATGCCTCAATGTTGCTTTCTATTATATTTCTATTTGTTTACGTTGCTCGTCCTCTCAGTTTACGCTACACAATTCTCAGATTAGCTGATGTTCTCTAACGAATTGTCAATGAATGTCGTAATAAAATTCTGAAGCTTGCAAGTCTGGACTGTCGTTTGTTACCATTGGATTGTCTCCTGTAAACCACTTTAAAACTTCCCTTATTTGTTTTCAGCAGAGTCAAGGGACTAAAGCCGAATGTCCTGATTCTATTTCAGTTGGTTACGTTTCCTCACGGTAAATGACTGAGGAACATGAGTTGTCTCTCCCCGGACACTATTTGTAAACATATCCCAGCTTGGAGTAATGTAGTTCACGACAAAATTTAGTGATGGTAGAGGGAAAAACGTTCTGCTTTACGTTCTTCCGTATAAATGTTTCTTAAGACTGTGCTTAATTGTCTTTTCTTTCAAGAGCTTCTTCTAACCTTCGACTCTTTGAGTTTTCTCTTTAGTTGCTGCCCAAGCAAACCTCTGTGTGCATCGTCTTGAAGATATAGGTTTTTTTTTCTCCACTATTCCCTGGTCCATCACTTGGCTGGGCTATGTGGATGGCATATTCATCATTATTTTGAGAAGATTTAGCGTCCCCGCCTCCTCCAAAACCAGCTCATCCAGGTCCATACTTTAATTTAATTTACATTTAAAGAAGAATCTTTTGAAGGATGATCCAGATCCCACCACAATGATCTCCACCTTTGCGAAACTAACAACACGAGGATTAAATGCAGTGTTTGTAGGTTTTTTTCCCCCCTGAAAACTCTCATCTGCAATAAAAAAATCTTAAAGAAGAATACTCTTTATTAAATAAATCCTCACTAAATTACACTACCCTTGACATTTCATGAGGATTTACAGACGATATTGGTATAACATTACCAACCTGGTGAGTTACAACTCGCCTACCAAACACATCCTCTAGATCTACAGCAAGCTCAAAATAGCCATTATTGCCTCTTTCATCACCAAGGACATCAGACAGAAACACTATCAACATAACTGCAAAAGTATTCACTATCCCATGCAACAGCTGTACATTTATGAAGACTAATGAACTGATTACCTCAAGGGACTGATTACCTCAAACTCCTCATCTTCCACTTCTCCCTGTATTGGACTGAAGAAGTCACTGGCTGGCGATACTTTTACCAGA
>WNWK01000348.1:327500-541477 GCA_009830355.1 Cherax destructor
ATACTCTGTTATACTCTACCTCTGTTACACTCTACCTCTGTTATACTCTACCTCTGTTATACTCTACCTCTGTTATACTCTGTTATACTGTTATACTCTGTTATACTGTTATACTCTGGTTTACTGTTAAACTCTGTTATACTGTTATACTCTACCTCTGTTATACTCTGTTATACTGTTATACTCTACCTCTGTTATATTGTTATACTCTACCTCTGTTATACTGTTATACTCTACCTCTGTTATACTGTTATACTTTACCTCTGTTATACTGTTATACTCTACCTCTGTTATACTGTTATACCCTACCTCTGTTATACTGTTGTACTGTACCTCATTTATACTGTTGTACTCTACCTCTGTTATACTGTTGTACTCTACATCTGTTATACTGTTGTACTCTACCTCTGCTATACTGTTATACTCTACCTCTGCTATACTGTTATACTCTACCTCTGTTATACTGTTATACTCTACCTCTGTTATATTGTTATACTCTACCTCTGTTATATTGTTATACTCTACCTCTGTTATACTGTTGTACTCTACATCTGTTATACTGTTGTACTCTACCTCTGTTATACTGTTATACTCTACCTTTGTTATACTGTTGTACTCTACCTCTGTTATACTGTTGTACTCTACCTCTGTTATACTGTTATACTCTACCTCTGTTATACTGTTATACTCTACCTCTGTAATACTGTTGTACTCTACCTCTGTTATACTGTTGTACTCTACCTCTGTTATACTGTTGTACTTACCTCATTTATACTGTTATACTCTACCTCTGTTATAATGTTGTACTCTACCTCTGTTATACTGTTGTACTCTACCTCTGTTATACTGTTATACTCTACCTCTGTTATACTGTTGTACTCTACCTCTGTTATACTGTTGTACTCTACCTATGTTATACTGTTGTACTCTACCTCTGTTATAGTGTTATACTCTACCTATGTTATACTGTTGTACTCTACCTCTGTTATACTGTTATACTCTACCTCTGTTATACTGTTGTACTCTACCTCTGTTATACTGTTGTACTCTACCTCTGTTATACTGTTGTACTCTACCTCTGTTATACTGTTGTACTCTACCTCTGTTATACTGTTGTACTCTACCTCTGTTATACTGTTGTACTCTACCTCTGTTATACTGTTGTACTCTACATCTGTTATACTGTTGTACTCTACCTCTGTTATACTGTTATACTCTACTTCTACTATACTGTTATACTCTAAATCTGTTATACTGTTATACTCTACCTCTGATATATTGTTATATTCTACCTCTGTTATATTGTTATACTCTACCTCTGTTATACTGTTGTACTCTACATCTGTTATACTGTTGTACTCTACCTCTGTTATACTGTTATACCCTACCTCTGTTATACTGTTGTACTCTACCTCTGTTATACTGTTGTACTCTACCTCTGTTATACTGTTATACTCTACCTCTGTAATACTGTTGTACTCTACCTCTGTTATACTGTTGTACTCTACCTCTGTTATACTGTTGTACTGTACCTCATTTATACTGTTATACTCTACCTCTGTTATAATGTTGTACTCTACCTCTGTTATACTGTTGTACTCTACCTCTGTTATACTGTTATACTCTACCTCTGTTATACTGTTGTACTCTACCTCTGTTATACTGTTGTACTCTACCTCTGTTATACTGTTATACTCTACCTATGTTATACTGTTGTACTCTACCTCTGTTATACTCTACCTCTGTTATACTGTTATACTCTACCTCTGTTATACTGTTGTACTCTACATCTGTTATACTGTTGTACTCTACCTCTGTTATACTGTTGTACTCTACCTCTGTTATACTGTTGTACTCTCCCTCTGTTATACTGTTGTACTCTACCTCTGTTATACTGTTGTACTCTCCCTCTGTTATACTGTTGTACTCTCCCTCTGTTATACTGTTGTACTCTACCTCTGTTATACTGTTGTACTCTCCCTCTGTTATACTGTTGTACTCTCCCTCTGTTATACTGTTGTACTCTCCCTCTGTTATACTGTTGTACTCTACCTCTGTTATACTGTTATACTCTCCTCCCTCGCTGGTCTCTGATCAAGCATATTACACCTTTTAGCACACCCTACCCTTTAGTGCTGTATGACCCTTACAGGTTTAGCGCGTGGTTGCGCCTGTGCTAATAATACACACACTCTCCTCCCCTTCCTCCTCCTTTTCCTCGCAACAAGATCTCTTTTTCCCCTCCGATGAGAACTTAGGTTATTGCATTGAAACTTTGGAGGAATTAATAAAATCCAACACCCTAGGTTCCCTGGGGGCTGGTTAAATATCTCGGGTTCGATCCCCCGGCTGGTCGCAGTATTGTCATTTGCTTAAAAACACTTATTTCATGGATGCATATACATATATCTACATAAATACACACACACACACACACACATACACACACACATACACACTCACACACACTGTGAAGAGGCGGGGCCAGGAGCTATGACTCGACCCCTGCAACCACAACTAGGTGAGTACACAACCTCTGTGAAAAAATACTGACCTCACAGTATCCGGGATCTTTTTAATTTATATATTTTCATATTTTCCTTTCTGAGAATTTCTTATAATTCTCGTTTCAGGTTTAAGATGTGAAAGTGTCACCATACTGACCAGGGTTCGATCTCACTTGACACCTTGTTTATACAGTATACATTAAAAAATTTGTAAAATCTGAGTTAACATTACAAAAAAACTGATATTGTCACCAGATCCACCAGGAGCTCCAGTAATCAGCGGCTACTCCAGTGGTGAAGTGTTAGTGGAGGGAGAGCAGCGCACCTTGATCTGCCAGGTTGATGGTGGCAGACCCCGACCCTGGGTGACCTGGTATAGACACGGCCGCCCACTCAATCGTGCCCCTGCCATCCACTTGCTAAGGGGCGGCGATCCCTCCACCCCCAGCTCCCCTACAGCCTACAGCAGCGGGGAGGAGACGGAATGGAGGGTGGTGAGGGTGAAGCAGGGAGTGACAGCAGCCAGGGAGGAAGATGGAGCTGTCTACGAGTGTCGAGTCTCCAATAAAATTCTGTCCCGACCTCTCACTACCAACGTCACCCTCACTGTCCACTGTAAGTCTCTCTTGCATGTCGCTCTATTTTTTCTGAAATTTTGCAGTTTCCCCCACCCCTCAAGGGAGGTTCCTTGATGCTGGTGAGGGGCTTTTGATCTAGGGAATTGAATCTGTGCTCCAATTCCCTGAATTATGCCTGAATGCATTCCGCCTTTTCCCCACAGGCGCTGTATACTCCCTACGGATTTAGAGCTTTCCATGATAATAATTCAGTTTCCCCACTGTAAGCTGTCATTGGACAAATTATACTCTATGCTTTTAAGTCAGAGGTACTACAGACTTTTTATGATTACAGATCCCCAAAGAATTTCCCAGTAGGTGTCCATACCACCTTCACCAGACTCTGGAAATCATCACCACCATCACCCGTCCTATTGGGTCCCAGTATGACCTCAAAATATGTCAATAGCTTGGTTTACTTTACACGTGGGTAGCAACACAACAGCTGATAGTTTATTGTAATCTAACAGCAACTTTAATTTAAAAATTGTTCAGAGATCGAGTCCCGTGCCCCCAAATAAGGTTAGTGTGTGTGTGAGCGTTGAGTGAGGAACTGGGTGAAGTGTTTCAAGGTCTGCCAAACCTCGGCCTGGCACCTCGAAGAAGCAGTTAGATAGTAACTGCTTCTTTAACACAGTTAAGGTACGAACAGATGTAGTGAAACATTAAACCTGGCAGTAAACACTACTGAAGCAGGGGAAAGTAATGGGTAAATCCAGAGCAGGAGAGTAAGGTACACCCAGGAAACATTGCAGTAAACCATAGCTCCCTGACCTGAGCACAGTACTCTCATGTTAGTACTGTACACCCAAAGCTCCCTCACTAGCACAGTACTCTCATGCTAGTACTGTACACTCAAAGCTCCCTCACTTAAGCACAGTACCCTAAGTGTTGCTGAAGTAACTCACTCTTTAGTCATATATAAGTGGGCTCCTGACAGAAGCAAATGCTAAGGATGTTTTGGTCACCGAGTTCTGGATTAAGATTTAAAAGTTATCAATATGACGGAGTAAATAGGTCTCAGGGAAGAGTGGGGTTCTGTGTAATGGATGTTTTTTTGCAGCACAGAACTGTTGAATCCATTAATTGATGCAGTAGGAATACTCGGAATTGCAATGGAAATATCCAATAATTATCTCCTGGAAACAAGGGAGATTTTTTGGGGGATAAATAAGGATAATTGGGCCCCTGGAAATCTTGATAATCACTTATCAAATATTTTTCTCCTTGGAGATTTCAACATCCAAAATGTGAAATATAAACAGGTTTGTCTTGCTACTTATACTTAGGTCCCATTACACATGCATGTACACGCATATATATTTACACATCAATCTGGATTTTCTTCCATTTTCTTAATAGTTCTTGTTCTTATTTATTTCCTATCTCCATGGGAAAGTGGAAGAGAATTCTTCCTCCGTAAGCCATGCGTGTCGTAAGAGGCGACTAAAATGCCGGGAGCAAGGGGCTAGTAACCCCTTCTCCTGTGTAAATTACTAAATTTAAAAGAAAACACGTTCCTTATTCTCTCTCAGTAATCCTGCCTCGGTGGGATGCTGCCAGTTAGTTGAAAAAACGTGAAATATAAGGCAGTAAATCTCAGCGTCGTACTATCAGCGTCTGGAAGCATCATGGTTCCATAAATACATAACAAAGAGCTAGAAACGAGTAACTAATCAGAGACAATTACATATACCATGCACTCTGATAACAACATAGAAGCACAAAGAAAAATACTTATATCAGGAGTGAGAAACTCAAGAAATAGCGAACAAGAAATCGTAATGACACGATTGTAAACAAACTATACAACGGGTGGGGTTCGAACCCGCGGTCAGGGAGTCTCAAAACTCCAGACCGTCGCGTAAGCCACGATCAGAAAAATAGCTGGGATAAAAACAAGAGAACTATTTGACATTCCATGGGAAATAGTCATGAGCTTCCTAAACTCACGTCAGTGCAATGAAAAGTTGAGTACGGAAACATATATTGTCTAACAAACATGTTCCTGGGGGGGTAAAGAACACAACTAAAAAAAATTATAATGTAGAAGGGAAGAAAAAGAAGGAACGAAAAGTAACAGATGAAGAATAAAATAGAAAGTAAGCTTTAGAACGACAAAGGAAAAAGAGAAGAATTGATAATGACTGAGGAGTCATTAGCGATACAGAGGATAACTTTACACCAGAAGGATCGAAAGTGCCAGGTTTTTAAAGGAATCCCTGTATTCTAGCTACTGCTATGTTGCTGTACTGCCTTTTGCGGTAGCTCTGGTTTTGATGTATAGCTAGCTACTGCTGTGTCTAGATCGCGTATACTCCTTATCACCGGAGCTCTGCCTGTGTTGCGTTACTAAATGCCTGTTGCGTAGCTACTGCTGTGTGCGTAGCTACTGCCCGTAGCTCCGTTGCGTAGCTACTGCCTGTGTTGCGTAGCTACTGCCTGTGTTGCGTAGCTACTGCCTGTGTGCGTAGCTACTGCTGTGTTGCGTAGCTACTGCCTGTGTTGCGTAGCTACTGCCTGTGTTGCGTAGCTATGCCTGTGCAGCACTGTGTGTTGCGTAGCTACTGCCTGTGTTGCGTAGCTATGCGTTTGTAGCTACTGCCTGTGTTCGTAGCTACTGCCTGTGTTGCGTAGCTACTGCCTGTGTTGCGTAGCTACTGCCTGTGTTGCGTAGCTACTGCCTGTGTTGCGTAGCTACTGCCTGTGTTGCGTAGCTACTGCCTGTGTTGCGTAGCTACTGCCTGTGTTGCGTAGCTACTGCCTGTGTTGCGTAGCTACTGCCTGTGTTGCGTAGCTACTGCCTGTGTTGCGTAGCTACTGCCTGTGTTGCGTAGCTAATGCCTGTGTTGCGTAGCTACTGCCTGTGTTGCGTAGCTACTGCCTGTGTTGCGTAGCTACTGCCTGTGTTGCGTAGCTACTGCCTGTGTTGCGTAGCTACTGCCTGTGTTGCGTAGCTACTGTGTGCAGCTACTCGTGTTGCGTAGCTACTGCCTGTGTTGCGTAGCTACTGCCTGTGTTGCGTAGCTACTGCCTGTGTTGCGTAGCTACTGCCTGTGTTGCGTAGCTACTGCCTGTGTTGCGTAGCTACTGCCTGTGTTGCGTAGCTACTGCCTGTGTTGCGTAGCTACTGCCTGTGTTGCGTAGCTACTGCCTGTGTTGCGTAGCTACTGCCTGTGTGCTGCGCTTGCTACTGCCTGTGTTGCGTAGCTACTGCCTGTGTTGCGTAGCTACTGCCTGTGTTGCGTAGCTACTGCCTGTGTTGCGTAGCTACTGCCTGTGTTGCGTAGCTACTGCTGTGTTGCGTAGCTACTGCCTGTGTTGCGTAGCTACTGCCTGTGTTGCGTAGCTACTGCCTGTGTTGCGTAGCTACTGCCTGTGTTGCGTAGCTACTGCCTGTGTCTTGCGTTTGCGTAACATGCCTGTGTTGCGTAGCTACTGCAGCTACTGTGTTGCGTAGCTACTGCCTGTGTTGCGTAGCTAATGCCTGTGTTGCGTAGCTACTGCCTGTGTTGCGTAGCTAATGCCTGTGTTGCGTAGCTACTGCCTGTGTTGCGTAGCTACTGCCTGTGTTGCGTAGCTACTGCCTGTGTTGCGTAGCTACTGCCTGTGTTGCGTTATGCTTGTCGGCTACTGCCTGTGTTGCGTAGCTACTGCCTGTGTTGCGTAGCTACTGCCTGTGTTGCGTAGCTACTGCCTGTGTTGCGTAGCTACTGCCTGTGTTGCGTAGCTACTGCCTGTGTTGCGTAGCTACTGCCTGTGTTGCGTAGCTACTGACTGTCACTCACGTAACAGATGTGATGTTTGTCACTCACGTAACAGATGTGATGTTTGTCACATGTAAACATATCAGCACATATATAATCCGGATTCATGAAGTTTCTCGTTTGTGAAGTGTAAAAATGCCACTAGAAGCCTATTGGTGAAATCCAATAGGCTTATAGACACGTAGCTCCTAAATCGCATATCTTTGAAAGGGAAACGAGCCGCCAAATTATAACCTCTATGAAAAAAAGCATAACATGTACAAACTCGAACCAACGTGAATTTATGGCTGGAATATCATACTTGTCACATCTATCAAACAATTGTGGCAAAATTACGGAGGTGTTCGAGTATATAAAAATACCAAAGTTGTCCACATGGATTTCGTGAAGGTAATTGACAAATGCGATCATGGAGTGATAACACAAAAAAAGAGGCTCATGGGTGTAACTGGAAAAATAGGCAATTCTATATTCAGCTTTCTGGCAAATATTACACAAAAAGTGGCAGTAAACAAAAGAATTAGCAAAGTTAAAACCTGGGTTCCCTAAGGCATGATCCTGGCACCTTCCCTGTTTTTCACCCTCATAGCGGATACAGATATAAAAACACTAACCTCAGCTTTGATTCATAAATTGTGGATGATACCAAAGTAAGTTTGGAAGGCAGCTCAGTAAAATACATGGAAAAATGGCAAGAACATTTAAGCCAAGTCCTGCAGAAAAATAACCATGTTCAATGGGGGCGAATTTCAACTGTCTATGTATATAAAGAATGAACTTAAGGCAGAGGACTCGTCAAGTGCAACGAACGAAACTTTTGAAAGACTAGAGTGTAAGTGTTATTACAAATGACATGTCTTTTAAAGAAAGAAATTTCTAAAGTGGACAAAAAAAACAATCTTTACCAATTGTTCTCTCCTGTTTAGAGTGGTGTCCAGTGTTGACAACTTCATTCAAGTCTGAAGATATACCAGAGGTGGAACAGACAAAGCAATCGTTTACTGCCCGCATAAAGCCAGGTGGAGATATACAATATATACCTGGAAGAAACTGGAGGGATGAGTCCCAAATGTACACACTACCATAACAAGGTAACGACTCAGAGATGGGAGGAGACTTGAAATAAACCCAGTGAAAAGCATGGGTGCGAAGGGCACTATAAGAAATACTATCAACTTGTAAGGGCCTAGACTGTTCAATATTCTATCGGAAGATCTGTATGACCCTTGTGGGTTTAGTGATTAGTTTTGATTATAATTTATCAAAAGATATCAGAAACTGCCGGGATAGGTGAAGAAGTCTTCAAGAGGAAACTCGACAAGCACCTCTACCAAGCATCAAATCAACCAGGCTGTGCTACATGTGGACCAGTGGACTGCAAAGAGCAACAACAGCCTGTTTGATCAGGCAAGCACCAGACAATCTTGGCCCAAGGCTGAGCTATGGGAGTATATGACTGGTCACAAGCTTGTAGAACACCACAGTTACCAAGAAACAATAAGTCCTAACCATAATTTTTAAAGGGTTACCCCGGTAAGCCATTGGAAAGTCTCAGTCAGATGACTAAAAGCTCCAAGTGCGGTTGATAATACAACTTAAGACCCGCGTCAGTAAACACTTGTCCTGTTTCCTGACAAATTTTACGTAACCCAACAAAATTTTAGTCGTGATTCTCTTATCAATCTTCATGACTTCACAGTTAATGACTATTTCTTTATAATTTATTTATACATGTTATTGTATCATTTACTTGACAGCACTAAACCCATTCTGGTCACACAACACCTGGAAGAAGTTCAAGAGGGAAAGGCAGGTTCAGTTCATTGGACTAAGTGCTGCTCACCGGCATCTAGGAACCTCCAGTGAGACGATACCTCCAGTGTGTTGTGTGTGTGTGTGTGTGTGTGTGTGTGTGTGTGTGTGTGTGTGTGTGTGTGTGTGTGTGTGTGTAGTCAGGTACAAACCATACTATAATCGTTGTAAGTAGTAGTGGTTGCAGTTATGTGATGGCGGGATTTATTGTTTTGAGGAGAATTCTTGCTAATACTTCAGAGATGAAGCTGCCTTTATTCTGGTAAGACACATGTGTAAGAGTTTGACATCTTTATTCCGAAACGTTTCGTCTACACAGTAGGCTTCTTCAGTCGAGTACAGAAAAGTATGCAAATGCAGTAGAGATGTGAAGACGATGTAATCAGTCCATCACCCTTGATGTCGATTAAGGATGATTCAAGGCATTTACGTCTGCGGAAATTGGGTTCTTTAATCACAAGACGGGCGTGGGTGTCGTCAGGTAACTGGCGGAACTCCGGTGATGTTCAAGTTACTGTTCCTACATGTATTAAGGTTTTCATTGTGGTGTGTTTCCAGGCTTCTTCCTATTTCACCGACGTATGCTTTGTCGCAGCCTCCACAGGGGACAGCATAATCCCCTGCATTGACTGGTTCAAGGTTCTTTGGTTTAGTCTTAGTCAGGACTTTTACGGAGGTGCTGGTTTCGATGACGACTCTAGTGTTAGTTTGTGCAAGCACTTTAGAGACGTTCAAATCAACCTGGCTGTAGGGAGTGGTGTTGGTGCGTGGAGAATTGATGATCTGAAGGGCTTATTTTTTCTTGCAGTCTTTAATGAAAAGGGAAGGAAAGTGTAGTTCGGTGAAGGTTTGGTGTATGTATGTACACTTCTCGTCAAGAAACTCTGGACAGCAGTGATGTTATGTTTTTACATCTCACTCTGTACCTGTATATACCTTCTGTGTCGCTGTATTTGTAACGGCTTGACAAAGCTTCTGGAGAACGAAGCGTTGCCACAATAAAATTTCGCATTAGTTGCAAATGTGACCCTTTACCTAATACATTGTCGTTGATTCTACCAACATTATTACAGAGACAATCAAGAGAGTTTATATAGTAGCAGGGCGTCTAGGAGATAGCTTTAGTATGCCTTTTCGTTAAGGCGTCAACATGTCAACACCGGTGGATCCTACTTAGAAGCAGGTTATGCTTGACACGTATAAACCACCTCAATTACTGGGAACGCTTGAAGTTCCTAAACCTGTACTCCCTAGAACGCAGGCGTGAGAGATACATTATATACACTTGGATAATCCTAGAGGGATTAGTACCAAACTTGCACACGAGAGTCACTCCCTACGAAAGCAAGAGACTCGGCAGACGATACTACATCCCCCCAATGAAAAGCAGGGGTGCCACTAGCACGTTAAGAGACAACACAATAAGTGTCAGGGGCCCAAGACTGTTCAACTGCCTCCCAGCATACATAAGGGGGATTACCAATAGACCCCTGGCTGTCTTCAAGCAGGCACTGGACAGACACCTAAAGTCGGTACCTGACCAGCCAGGCTGTGGTTCGTACTTTGGACTGCGTGCGGCCAGCAGTAACAGACCGGTTGATCAGGCCCTGATCCACCATGAGCCATGGTCACAGACCGAGCCGCGGGGGCGTTGACCCCCGGAACTCTCTCCAGGTAACTCCAGGTATATGTATTGATCCGTATGAGTGCAAACACTCTTGCAACCTTTCTGTAGTCATGTTCATTAACCTTGCAACAAAAACTACGACGCGGTTTATTTTTCTCTGTGTGGACGTTTCTGAAATTTCCATTGTCCAATTTATACATTTAACTGCATCATGGGACTCGCTTGATTTATTATTTGCGACTCCACAAACAAATCGCTTGATTTTGTAGCCCAGCTGCCACTACATTTCCTATCGCTTCTCTGAATGTTTTTACCACGAATATTGGTTATGACTTCAACAACAAGGCGCCTTCTTTCCTTATTATGATGTCAATAAATCTTTTGTGCTCTGGATCCCGTGTAACTAACGTTTGTTTCCCGTGTCATTTCCTGTCTAGCTGATGAATTAGACACATGTGTAACACTTGGGTATCTTTACTGTGGAAACGTTTCGCCACACAGTGGCTTCATCAGTCCATACAAAGGAGAATGGTTGAAGTTCGGAAGGAGTTCGAGGTAATCAGTCCCCCAGCCTGTAGTCGATGTAATCAGCCCGTCACTCTTGATAAATACAGATTATGCGCGAAGAGGAATATATACTGCAGCCAGGTGAGGTGAAGCAGTCGTAGGCGGTGTCATTTTGGACAAATCCACAGGTGGAAGTAGGTCATGTGTATAGGTTAGGTAAGTGTAGAATCCCCTGTATCAAGATCCCAAGATGTTGCTGTGTCTGACATGGTTCTCTGACCCATTTATCTACATTCCTCTCTTATTGTTGGTAAATCAAGTTTTCCCTTTACTGTAATAATGTTGGTGGAATTACGGACAATATGTTAGGTAAAAGGACACAAGCGCGACATTTTAACGTTTCCTTTTTACCTAACATATTCTCTCTATTGCTTCTTCTTTCTTGTGTCCTCGTGGTCGCTTACCACCCTCCACCTAACTAAAGGCCGGCAGTATTGATGTGATGGAACGCTGCTGCTAGGTGCTCTCTAGCTAAGTGTTAGTAGTTCTACCTTTATTACTAAAGGTTAGCATTTCAAAGGTCAGCCCTACACGTCCGCGCAGTGCAATGGCTCATACCTTTGTATATGTCCTTGACCTTGAAGTTTGTAATAAGATTTATACCCTATTGTTTACACCAAGAATATTAAGGTTGAATGTAACCTGTTCAAAACCAGTCACGAATACTTAACTCCTAAAACTGGTATCAAAGAAAATTCTCAGCATATACACACACTGAAAGATACATAATTCTCCATGTATAGATTCTTGACCCTCAGTTTCGTTAATTAGGTTTAAAGCGTATTGAATAAAAGAGAGTTATTAGAGCCACATATAACCTAGTCACTGCCAATCAAGGATATTTTAATCCCTAAAAATAAAGGATTAAATTAAACTCTCAACTTATATACAATAATAGAGACAACTCTATATGTTTTGATAATTAGGTTGGCTAATTGAGCTTAAAGACTATAGATTACACGGGGTTATTAAGGCTGCGTATAACCTGTTCACTACCTGTCAAAAGTACTTTAATTTTAAGAAGTAAATTATACTTTTAGTAAATATATACAGAAATATAGTTATCTGTGTGTATCATAGACTCTTAGGTAGGTTAATTGGGTTGAAAGCTTATCGAGGGTCGAAAGGCTGTATGTAACCAGTGAGGTTAAAGGACGCATGTGCAACTAATAGGACATTTTACTGTGGCAACGTTTCGCTCTCCAAGAGATTTGCCATGCCAATACAAATAACAAAAGAACACAGTGGATATATACAGGTAAGACAGTAAGGTGAAAGAGCATGAGCACTGCTGTAGGCTTACTGGCCCATGTTGTGGGTAGTAGTGGTGAGGTAGTAGTAGCAATAGCAGCAGTTGTAGTAGTAGCAATAGCAGCAGTTGTAGTAGTAGCAATAGCAGCAGTTGTAGTTGTAGTACTGGAAGAGGAGGTAACTCTTGGTTTATGTGTGTTGTTTTAGGATTTCTTGCTAATACTTCAGAGATGCTGAAACTGCCTTTATTCTGTGTAATGTTATGTGAAATGGAGATTAAAGATGATTCAAGGCATTTACGTCTTCTGAAATTTTGTTTTATGATCAGGCGAGCCTAACTGAATCCCATTAAATGGTTGTTAGAATTCCAGTGTTTTACCCATGGGTCATTCAAGTTGCCTTTTCTGCCTGCATTGATGTGTTCCCCGAGACGTGTTTTTCAGGCTTCTTGCTGTTTCACCGACGTGTATTTTGTCACAGCCTCCGCAAGGGATTGTGTAAACACCTGCATTGGCTGATAAACTTGAAGGACCGATGAGTTCAAGACAGGAACTCCACCACCCATCATATGGGGTCCCGTGACGCCCACCTGGTGATCATAGAATCACGTTTCTGCAGAGGAAATAAAATGAATCATCTATAATCGAAGGCAGCTTCATCTCTGAAGTACAGTCAACCCCACAATCACATAGCAACCAAGAGTTACCTCTGCTACTACTGCACAACTACTACCATTCAACTACCTATAACACTGATCACTAGGCCTACTGCAGCGCTCATGTTATTTCACCTTACATTGTTACCAGTATGTATACCCTCTGCGTCCTTGTATTGTTCGTAACGTCTTGACAAAGCTCCTGGAGAGCGAAATGTTACCCCAATAAAATGTCACATTAGTTGCACATATGCCCTTATACCTAACATATTGTCCGTAACTCAAGCATACTTTTATCCCAACAACAGTGATTATATTGATATCTCAGCGTATATACGCCGAGAGACATATTCTTCTCGGTGTATATATAATGTATACTAAACTTGATCAATTGAGTTTAATGACTGTAGCGTATACGTGGATCATTAAAAGTTTATTTCAGGTTAATAGGGTTTAAAAAATTTCGATTATATGAGGGTCAATAAGACTCCTTGGAACAGGTTCATCACCTGTCAAGATTACTTATATTCCCTAAAGTATGAATTGATGTAAATTCTCTGTATATAGACACTGAGGGACAGAGCTTACGGTGTGTATATCATACCACAAATTAGTTGGTTAACAGGGTTTTTGCCTGTCGAATACATGATGGTCATTGAGACTACATGTCATAGGTTATGGAGAAGGAGAGTGGAGATTCAATGCTCTAAGTCTATCTTCATACGGGAGATTTCTTATACTGTAAATCATTTTAGTCATTCTTCTTTGCATGTTCTCCAATGAACCCATATCCATCCTGCAGTAAGGAGACCAAAACTGAGCTGCATAATCCAAGTGAGGTCTCACCAGTGATGTATAGAGCTGCAGAACAACTTTTGGACTTCTGTTGCTTACACTTCTTGAAATAAATCCCAGTAACCCGTTAGCCCCATTGCGCACACTTAGGCACTGCTGTCTTGGCTTCAGATTTCTGCCCACCATGACTCCCAAGTCCTTTTCACATTCTGTATGATCAAGCTCAACTTCACCTAGTTTATAAATTCGAGGGATATTTTCATTACCAACGACTAGCACCCTACACTTATCCACATTGAACTTCATCTGCCACTCCTCAGACCAAGACATTAATTTATCCAAATCCTCCTGGAGTTCATTGGTATCCTCCAATGATGAGTGGAACAGTCTGCCTGGTGGGGTTATTGAGGCAGGGACCTTGGGTGGTTTCAAATTTAGGTTGGATAAATACATGAGTGAGAGGGGTTGGATTTGAGTTGGACTTATTTCTTGGGTAGAATTGAAAATTAGGTTGGGCAATTATTCTGTTAGTGGGATGGATTATGAAGGACCTGCCTAGTATGGGCCAACAGGCCTGCTGCAGTGTTCCTCCTTCCTTATGTTCCTTATGTTCTTATGTTTAAATACTATCGTCTACATGATTCATTAAGGTTGCATGTCACCCAGTATATATACTGACACATCTCTGTGTATGTCCTGTGAAAGCGTTTAGGTATCTTTATTCCGAAACGTGTCGTCTACACAGTAGGCTTCTTCAGTCACATACAGAGGAGGAAGCAGAAGCAGGAGAGATGTATAGACGATTTCATCAGAGCATCCCTATCAAAGACGGACTGAGGGACTGACCGCCTCAAAACTACGTTTTCTAGGGTGATGAACAGATTACATTGAATGAAGAAGCCAACACTACGGGCGAAACGTTTCTGAAATAAGATACCCATCTGTTACACATGTCTGTTATGTAAACCATTATCATATTCATATATATATATATGCAAGACAACCACTATGAAAAAATAGAAGAATTCCAAGCGCTTTCGTGACTACTCACATTATCAAGGAACTATAAAAGGAAACATGACAAGAAGGCTTATAAAGAGGCAGAATACACCTCACAGTCACATCACACTAACAAAGACAACACCTCACAGTAGCGTAACAACTCACGACTCTGTGAAGAGGAACATAAGAAAGGACCTGAAACTCTTCCCAAGAATTAAGATTAGTCCAATTTATCATTAAATTCTTCCCAAATTTTATTATATATATATATATATATATATATATATATATATATATATATATATATATATATATATATATATATATATATAATATATATATATATTAATAATAAATATATTCCATCAAAAAGACAGGCGCGGGTGTATTAAAGAAAACTCTAGGTATGTATATACGATAATTGTGAATTATGTGTCCTCCATGTGTACATGTACTGTTCCTTTCAGTGTGCACATATCAAGAGAGTTACATATACTCGTTAGAAAATGTACAGTGTTGGCTTTGCATATTTGTTTTTTTCTCTTATTATTGACCTCACAATTCTATGTGAATGTACCACATCCTATCCACTACTTTCATCTAAAATATGTTGTGTGTTATTGCGACAAGTAGAAAGTCAAAGTAAATATGTATTTCTCGTTATTCATGGTAACTCAGTGTTGCCAGAGCTGAATGTAATATTAAATAATTCGGTAAATCTCGCCCGTGAATTTATGGGTATAAATCGAAGGGAATGATATAGGAAGAGGCGTAGTGGCCATATTCTACAATATATTACACACCACTGATACAGCTTTCACTTTTAGTCTAAAATATGGAGTAAACAGTTTTTAGAGCATGCCTCTGTCTCTCTCTCATTCCTTCTCATTTTCCCCCTCTCTCTTTGCTCTCTCTTATTTTATCTTTCCTTCTCATTCTTTCCCTCTCTCTTTCACCTCTCTCATTTTCGTAAAAAAAAAAATCTGGCATCTTGAGTCCATGCTAGAAAAGACCCAAACATTTCCTCTAGAGGAATGACAATTTGAGCAAGCCTCACTTCCAGTTATATTAGAAGGCCAGGGCATACATACTGCCTCTAAGATTGCCTCGCCAGCCTTCTTATCATTCTCGAATGGATCCAATGCCCTGGCGAAGGAAATTCTACCGGAATATATACGCAATTTGGCATGGGTGGATGACCCCAGCTACACTAGAGGCACCAGCGTGAGGGACAGCCTTTCAGACTTAGTCAAGCTGGGTCTGTTGGAAAGGAGCTGACCCAACTGTGCTAGTAAGTTCTAGCTCAGCAAGTATTGCGACTTAGGGAGAATTAGACACATGTGCAACATCTGGGTATCTTTATTTGTAGACGTTTCGCCCACCAGGGCTTTATCAGTGCAAATGAAAAGACATAATGGGAAGACTGTTGAACTATATACAAAATTCGAGGTAATCAGTCCCTTAAAGATTCTTCAAGACTACGGTGCTCATCACCATCTCCATGTCTTAGGGACTGATTACCTCTTCTTTTGTATACATTTCTACAGTCGTCCCATTATGTCCTTGAATTTGTATTGATAAAGCCACTGGCGAAACGTCACAAAAGATGCCCTGATGTTGTACATATTTCTAATTCATGTACACTACGATTTATTTACCCGTGTCGCGTCA
The DNA here is from genome assembly GCA_009830355.1 of Cherax destructor. Classification (NCBI taxonomy): domain Eukaryota; kingdom Metazoa; phylum Arthropoda; class Malacostraca; order Decapoda; family Parastacidae; genus Cherax; species Cherax destructor. The sequence continues at coordinate 343,772 of WNWK01000348.1, forward strand.
AGGGATCCCTCTATTCGAATCACAATAACAGACCTCCATGTCCTGTTGGCAGTAATATGGCTGCTGGTATTTAACTTCCACTGTATGTACCACAAAATATGTGAACCTGCAGTTTTTTTTATCATACAAATAAACATTTAAATGTTAAAAGAGAGATGAAAAGCCAGATAACAAATTATTTAAAATTAATTTATTTTCCAGAGGAAAAAAGTGCCTTAGTAAATGAAATAAATCAGTAATTATGATATACTGTAATCTTTCTCAGTTCTCTGGTAATATGCTATTTTAAATAAATTTTTACTTTGTACACTGTGAGGGAGCATGCACTCAGTGGCTACTTTATTAAGTGCACAGTTCTAGGACTGGGTATGGCTCCTATTTGCCCCCAGAACAGCCTGAATTTTCGTAGTATAAATTTTACAATGTTCTGGAAACATTCCTTAGAGATTCTGGTCCATGTTGACATAACATCAGACAGGTGTCGAAGATTTGTCGGCTGAACATTCATTCGGGGAATCTCCGGTTCCATCACATTCCAAAGGCTTACGCTAAATACTGACTGTACTATCTGCATGTCGCAGCAGAAATCGCGATTCATCAGACCAGGAGACGTTTTTTCAGTGTTTAACTGTCCAGTTTTGGTGAGCCTGTGCTCATTGTAGCCTCAGTTTCCTGTTCTTAAATGACAGGAGTGGAATCCGGTGGCCTACTCATGAACCCATTAACTTCAAGGTTTGACTTGTTCAATTCGAGATACTCTTCTGCATACCTCTGTTGTAATACATGGTTATTTGAGTTACTGTCGCCTTCCTGCTATGTTAAACTAGTCTGGTCATTTTCTGACATCTCTTATTAACAAGGCGTTTTCCCTCATAGAACTGCTGCTCATTGAATCTTTTGTGTTTTTCACATCATTTTCTGTAAACTCTAGAGACTGTTGTGTGTGAAAATCCCAAGAGATCAGCAGTTTGAGATACTTAACCTCCCCCCCCGGTCTAGCATCAGCAATCATTTCATGGTCAAAGTCATTTAGATCATATTTCTTCTCCAATCTGATATTCAGTCTGAACAATAACTGACCCTCTTGACCATGTCTGCATGATTTTAGGCAGGTGCTGACGCCTCGGTGCCGTAGTTCACTTGGAATATGCGGGTATTTGCTGCCATATACAAGCCGACCAGTACGGTCTACATGATCTAAACTGTTCCAGAATCAAGGGTTGGCAGGCGACTTGCAGTGATAAATGCAAAACAACCACAGTGAAAAAAATAGTGAAATTCCAAGCACTTTCGTGATTGATCACGTTTTCAAGGAACAGTAAAAATAATAGGTCAACAGAAGACTTATGAAGTTAGGATATTATCTTACATGTGACTTCACATGTTGTGAAGTTTTAGTCAGGTCACATGTCAAGTATAATTTAACAGTGACATGATTCACGATATCGTAATTATACGATTGCAACCAAACCATACCACGGGTGGGGATAGAACCCGCGGTCAGAGAGGTATAAAACTCCAGACCGACGCGTTATCCACTGGGCCAGCTGGCTCAGTGGATAACGCGTCGGTCTGAAGTTTTACGACTCTCTGACCGCGAGTTCAAGCCCCACCCGTGGTATGGTTTAAGAGTGACATGTCAGATAAAGGGGAATCTGGTAAGGTGATATCATGGAGCATCTAAATTAAGCTGTTTTAGTATATGGTGAAGCTGTGAGTCCCAAAGTATGTAAATTGTAAATATCATTGAGTTTGGCGGTTGAGATGTGTTGGTATGTGCTGTTGTTGTGATACCCAGGGTGTGTTTATGTCAGTGAGTCTCTCAGTAGAGATGTGTTGCAGACGCACCTTTGAGGGTTGTGGTGTATGGTCCGTCTGTGGTCGCGGCTGATCAACTCTTCACACTCACCTGTCGTACCTCACCTGCCAACCCTCCAGCCACCCTCACCTGGCTCCTGCAAGGTAAGCGTGTGTGTGTGTGTGTGTGTGTGTGCATGCGTGCTCTTCTTCTTTCCGGAATTCCTCTTTGAAAGCCCCCCATGGGTCTAATCCAACCAATTTTGAGAACTATATATGCCCTGGCTCCATTCGTCTTCGAGGTCATTTCACTTCTTGAGCATCCTGAGGCTGAAGAAATACTTCCTGACATCCTTGGGCTAATCTGCATCTTTATCTTTCAATTATGCCCTCATATTCCAATATTTTTGTTATTCAATCTATTGCTGTCCTCCCAGTCAAGTTCTGGTAATTTTCACGTAGGTATCATGTCTCCCCTTATTCATCTACCCTTTTAATCTCGTCAGGTTCATATTCTTGAGTTTCTCATCACTAATCTCCTTGGAAACTAACATGGAGCTTTTAGTCATCTAAGCGAGACCTTCCGCTGGCTTACTGGTCCACCCCAGTAAAAATTATGGCCATAGTTATAACCATTTAGTGAGTTTGCAAATGTTATTTCCAGTTTCTTCATATGCTTTACTAGGTGTGGGTTCCATGCTGGCGCTGCGTACTACAGGATGGGTTTGTCATATTTTGTATAATGGGTCGTGGATGACTCTTGAGAAATCACGGAACGGGTGAGTTATAGGACTCGCTCGCCATGGGTTCAAGCCTCACCCGTTCAGTGATTTGTTTACAATCGTGTTATTAAGATTGCGTTAGATTTTGTCTATATTTCTGAAGGCTAATCTTTGACTCACCAAACAAGTATTCGCTGAAGAGGATATTCGATAGATATGTATTTCAAGTGATATGCTCGGCACTATATTCACCCCCTAGGTCTTATTCTTTGAGAGAGGTTCGTAATCTCTGTCCTCCAATGAGGAGCATCTTTTCTTTTTTCCCCAGTCTTCATAACCATTCGTTTGCTGAGATTGAATTCCAGTAGCCACTTGTCTAACCAATTTTTAAAATTGTCTATGTCCATTTGAAGCCTCTCCTTGCACACATTATATGCTATACACCTCATGAATTTTACATCATCTGCAAACAGAGTTACATCTGTCTTTATCTAATCTGGTATATCATTCACTTAGTCCAGAAAGAACAGTGGACCCAATATTAATCCTTGTAAAACCCCACTTGTCATGCTTTCTCACTCTGACATCTTAGATAATCACTCTGTTTCCTTCCCATAAGATTCCCTGATCCACTGAAGTGCATTCCGTGTTATAATTGTCTACTCAATTTTTTGAGCTAGGCTTTTGAGGTATATTGTCAAATCTTTTTACAGACCATGAATAGGCAGTTCAAGTATCCCTCTTTCTCTCTTTGTCTCACATGAGTTGCTTTGTCATAAAACTCCAGCAGGTTTGCAAGACCGGGTTTAGGATCTTTAAATCAGAGTCAGCTGTTTAAGAAACCACTTCTCTTCAGGTGTTCCTCATTATAATCTCTGTTAATGTACACAGTATGCATGTCAGTGATAATGGCCACGAATTTTGTTTCCCATCTGTCTCTTAAATATCGGGACAATATTTACTGTTTTCAGATCTGTGGCAACAGCCCCACATTCCCAGATTTATTGTGCATTTTGGCTAGTGTTTTGGCTAGTGATCCTGTACCTTCTTGTAGAACTTAAGGTGACACTGTATCAGTTCAGATTGTCTTTAATGCATCCAGCTCACTCAGAAGTTTCCTCTCCTTTTCCCTATGTTGTGTGTACGGTGTCCAGTACCTCATGATGATCCTTTTCCCTTCGATCCTCTGGCTTTGCTCTTTATACTAAGAACACCCATTTAATCGTTTATTCAGCTCCTCACAGACTTGTTTCCTACGATCTCTCCTCTTTTTTTTTTTGTCTGGTACTGTTGTCATGCATCTGATGTAGCTGCTACACAGCTACATCAGCTTTTCTTCTGGCCCTTATATATTTATTTCTGACTCTTTTTTGCCCCCTTCTACCTTTTTGTATGGTCTTGCGCTACTTTTTTTTTCTTCCTTTCTGTATTTCTGCCTTTTCTTCTACTGGGTATGAAGGTCTCCTCAGTCAGTCTGCACTTTCTGTTATTTCCTTTTCCCATTATACGTCAATAAGGAATCGCATTTCTGCAAGGATTTCTCTTGTGAAATCTGGCTTCGTCTTTCACACAGCTGCGATGCGTCATTCAAAACCGAATTCTGCAAGGTATACGGGATGCAGTTCTGTATGCTTGCTCCCTCCCAGAATTTTCTCAGGTTGCATTATGCCAACACTAGATGCACTTAGGGCGAATAGTAAATCTAGTCTTGCTGGTTTATATCTTTTTTCTTCTGTTATGTGTCTGAGGTGTTGACACATGGTTTTCCCTCACCACGTCCATCACTTTACCTCTTCACGTTTCTGGTCACCTGTGTGAGTCTCGATGGGTCTGCAACTTTATTTCCGTATGGTTGAAATCACCGACGAGTAGTGATTAAGCTTAGGTGTTACGGGTTCGTCTTTCTGCTACTGTTATGGTGTCACCACAGGCTTGTTTATCTACGTATTCATCTTTTGGTCTCCTGTTTTTAAATTGTGTGTGTGTGTGTGTGTGTGTGTACTCACCTAGTTGTGGTTGCAGGGGTCGATTCATAGCTCCTGGCCCCGCCTTTTCACTGGCCGCTACTGGGTCACTCTCCCTGTGTCATGAGCTTTATCATACCTCTTCTGTGTGTGTTAGTTACCATTTTGTCCTAGGCACATGTCTATTAGACACTAGGCTTATTGTATGTATGTGTGTGTGTGTAAGGAAACACTTCGAAATGTTTCGGCCCCGCCGGGAATTGAACCCGGGCCCTCCGTGCGTGAAGCAAGAGCGCTAGCCACCATGCCATCGGGGCGTGTGTGTGTGTGTGTGTGTGTGTGTGTGCCTGGAATGACCGTACTTTGCCAGGCAAACAATTATTTGCCGTCAGAAAATTTTCCGAATTAATGAAGCTTGGATTACCATAAAAAATATAGGATAACGAAAGAGTTCAATTAATTTCAGTAGAGGTTTAAAAAAAACAGAATCTTTACTGAACTCTTAATAACCTTTAAGATATTTTTAAGACTATTTTGACTATCTTTTCATTGACTAGTCTGTTCATTAGCTGATTGATTAGTTGAAATAGTAAATATATGATTGACGAGTTGATTGAGAGGTTGTCTAGTTGATTGACATTCGACTGATAAGAGTTTCATTGATTATCAGTTGGATTGAATAACTATTTGACTCAATGGCAGTTGATTGATAGGATTGATGATTAATAATTTGGATAACTAATAAGTAAACTGATTATCAATTTGATGAAAAAGTTTATAAATTATGTTGAGTTGCTGGAGAATGACTGACAGGTTAGTTGATGTACAGGTTAATTGATGTACAAGTTGATTGATGTACAGGTTGATTGATGTACAGGTTAATTGATGTACAGGTTAATTGATGTACATCAGGTTGATTGATGTACAGGTTGATTGATGTACAGGTTGATTGATGTACAGGTTAACTGATGTACAGGTTAATTGATGTACATCAGGTTGATTGATGTACAGGTTGATTGATGTACAGGTTGATTGATGTACAGGTTGATTGATGTACAGGTTAATTGATGTACAGGTTAATTGATGTACAGGTTAATTGATGTACATCAGGTTGATTGATGTGCAGGTTGATTGATGTACAGGTTGATTGATGTACAGGTTAATTGATGTACAGGTTAATTGATGTACAGGTTAATTGAAGTACAGTTTAATTGAAGTACAGGTTGATTGATGTACAGGTTGATTGATGTACAGGTTGATTTATGTACAGGTTGATTGATGTACAGGTTGATTGCATTGACTAGTGACCTGATTCATGTACTGATTGAGACTGGTGTTCCCTCGTGGCCAGGGTCAAGAGTGTCCACGGGGTCACTAGTGGTCAGTCAAGACGAGGGGGGAGGATGGGTCACCTCAGCCCAGCTGACCCACCACCTGCCCAGGTCACAGGAGGTCACCCAGGCCAGCGCAGACTGCCAGGCCACCCACCCAGCCGCCCACCACCCCGTCTCCCACACCCATTTCATCACCGTCATCAGTGAGTTTAACTTCTAATTGTGTTTATCTCGCTTTAAAATCCACTATTGAGGAAATGTTTAGCCATACAGTGGCTTCATCAGTCCTATACGAAGAAGAATCATGAAGATCAGAAGGAGTTTGAGGTAATCAGTCCCTCAGCTGACGGACTGATTCCTTCAAACTCCTTCAGATCATCAACCATTCTTCTTTGTATTGGACTGATGAAGCCACTGTGTGGCGAAACGTTTCCTCAATAAAGATACCCAAGTGTTGCATATGTGACTAATTTATCAACTTGTCGGTTCCCTCAACTATTTATCTACTTAACTCTCCTAAAGAGATTCGACTTTTCCCCCCCATAAATTAGATTTCACAATATTGTTAAAGGAGAAAGTTTTGTAATCAGTACAAGTGCTGATGGAGCGACTGTAACGAGAGCCCACCACTGTTACCACTGGGCTACGGTCTTTATAATGTTCTTCTGGTGTTATATTGTGTGTCTGGCATCACCTGGTGCTTGTCACTTTACCAGGAAATAGATATAATGAGAATTATAATTCCGTTCTCTATTAATTTTATTTTCCCTGCCATGTAGTCAACACCCCCCCCCCTCTCCCATCCCTGCCTGGTCTTGGCACTGCCTGCCTTCACTCCTGTCTGCCTGGTGTGTCCCAGAGCCAGTAAACCACGGTGTAGTCTACGCGAGTTTACACTACCCTGCATTCTAAGTCGCCAGCTACCACGCCAAGAAACCCGGCAGTCACGGACGTGGTGGAATGTCCCATTCCAGCAACCTCTACGCACTGCCATTACAGTATCTTTATCTGACTTGTTCACTGTGAATTGTGGGAGTCTGTGGTAGGGAAAAGGATAGTGAAAAGACACACGTAAGCTTGTCCAGTGTTATTTCACTGTGTGAAGGACATTATCATTGACCTGACGAAACTAGGAACAGAACCAAACGCTGTCACCACAAAAGTGTGCTGAGCATTTGACTTTTCTTGACAAATGTCAGCAGTAAACCTTTGGTCAAATCTTCACCTAAACTGTTTTCGAACGCTTGAAGCTACGCCACTGAGGCTTTTGGAAGTTATCCGAAGATATTTAAGCAAGGAGTGTAATTTAAGTTTCCTAGTAGTCCCTGATTTTTCAGAGAAAACAATTTTTCTTCTAGTTGCTTAATTCTAAACAAGGAATGCAGTTAAGTCTTGTAATAATAACTAATTCTTTAGAGAGAGAGAAAAATTTGTTCTTCGTGCCTAATTCCTATTTTTTTACATTATCTATATAATCTCTGCACACACTATCTTATCTACTGGCGGGGAGGGTGCGACGGACAAGTGAAGAAGCAGCAGCAGTCAACATACACAGCAAGAGGCATCTCTGAGCTTCCCCAGCGCTCGGGCTGTGACCCAAAACTGGGGTGTGGCTCCAAAAAGTCCTGTAGTGTTTGCTGCCTTTGCACTTCCTGACATCGTCTGCTGCTATGTAGCTGCCACACCCTTCGAGCCCAGTTGGGTGGGGTTAGTGGCAGTCCAACATGCCTAGCTTCTCCCTACCAGCCCCGTGGGGGCGGGGAATGGGGCTAGGCCTGAGGACAATTGGTCCAAGACGATGAAGAGGTACTTGTATCTCTTCCCATGGAAGACATTAGTCAAGACACTCCTGCGATAGGGAGTCAAGGCCGGGTCACCAACTGGAAAAGACCCGGTCGGGACCTCAGACAGACATTATCTACGGGACTGTTTTCCGGAACTAAAGTTGCAATTCATATTAGAAGTGAAATTTCTTCAGTACGTTCCAAATCAGAAACATTTCTTTCATTGTTTGATTAAAATCCAAACTATAAAACCTAATGTTTGCTAAGTCTGCGGAAAGACATTCGCCAGCAAGCCTACTTGAGTTCCTTTCAAAAAAAAAAAAAAACCTCTTATGCCTCGGTGCTGCATTATTTTACTTTTATTTTCACTTCAACTGGTATCAGTGTGTTCCTGTTACCAACATGGTTCCAACATGATGTGAGAGATGAATTAACATAACTCTTCACGAGGGTGACAGCTATTCCAGGCTCCATCGCGGCGCTTCGAGTGTTATCGAGATAGCTGTTACTCTCGTCTGTTGCAACACACCCGAGGGACTCGATAAATTGTTCGTAGTAACTAACATTCCAACATCACAAGCTCTTCTCTGACACTGTTGACATGAGACAAACCTGCAGAACACCTACACTCTGAAGCTAGGTAACCACAGAGAAAAATGTACTTACCTCTACGTGGCTGCATGAACTGAATCTCAGCTCCTGGCCCTGTCTCTTCGCTGGCCGCTAATGGGTTCACTCTCCTGGATTCGGGTACCTTATCTTAAACCTGTGTATGGATGCTAACTACCACTCCATTGTCCAGCTTTTTCTACTTACTGACAACTTTTAAAGTTAAAAAAAATGCTTAACATCTCTGTGACTCATCTGTATTTTAATTTCCAGCTGTGTCCTCTTGTTCCTGATTCTTATCTCTGGAAGCCTGTATTTCCCCTCGGTATTTTGTATATCGTTATTAGATTACCCAAGACCTATCCGTCTTCTAAAGTCATCAAGATAAGCTCTTTTAGACTCACATTATAATTCATATACTTTAGCTCAGGGACCATCATAGTTGCAAACCTTTGCACTTCTTTCAGTTTCTTGACATGCTTGATCAGGTGTGGGTTCCACAGTGCTGCTGCTACTCAAATATGGGCCTGACATGCTGTATAAAGTGCCATGAATGACTCTTTGCTTGGGATTCTGAAGCCTAACCTCAAATTAGCGAGTTTGCTGCAGTAACTATTCGGTTGACGTGTGCCTCAGGTGATAGGCTCAGAACAGTTCTCACCCCGAGGTCTTTCTCCCTCACCGAGCCTGTTATCAATGAGTGTCTTATTTGCCCGTCGCCAATCTTCATAACTTGACATTTATTGGGGTTAAACTCTAATAACCACTTGATAACCTAGATCTGCAGAGTATACAGCTCCATTTCCAGTCTTCCCTGTTCCTCACCTTGTTTCCTCTTATCAATTTCATATCATCTGTAAACAAAAATACCTAGGACTCTATCATGTTCACGAAAACGAGAGAATGCTTATCCAAGTACTGATCCATGTGGAACCCCACTCATCACACATGCCCAATCCGACACCTCAGTCACTCATTAATAATTATAATAAATCTTTATTTATACAAGTACATGTGACATCAATGACATACTACTATTTTAAAAGTAGCTTGTTATGCAGAGCATTTCGGGCAAATTAGGCCAATTTTGTCCCAGGATGCAACCCACACCAGTCGACTAACACCCAGGTACCATTCTACTGTTGGTTGAACGGGGACAACAGGTGTAAGGAAACACTCCCAATGTTTCCACCCCTGCCGGGAATCAAACCACGGACCCTCGAGGTGTGAAACGAGAGCTTTGCCTACCAAGCTACGGACCACCTATTAAGTATTCCTTCATACACGTGTGAAAATTATTAATTCTGTCTGTATAGTGAATTGTAACAATTTCAGTGCCGAGTGAAGAGCCTAAGTAATGTCACTGTAACGTAAGCGAAATGTCACCATAATAATACGCATATAAGAGTGGGAACAACGACCAATGAGAGACTACTGCTGTTGGACCATCCAATCAGGTGTAAACAAGCCTGAAGCCGTAAATAATTTTATTGTTGTGTACTTCATATACACATGTAAACACACATTTTTTAAACTGATTTATTTGTGATAAATAATATAATTTACAAAGAAAATGAGTAAAGACACAGTCATTGAGAAGAAACACTAAGGGTGAAGGGCAGTCGAGTGAGGTCAGCTCAGTAATGGAAGTCAGAGTGAGGTAGCAACACTAGAAGCAGACAACACTGTGAGTTACAGGGGTATAACAAGAGTGTACTTCAAGTGTTCTGTGAAAACCGGTGTTATTTAAGAGAGATTAATCTACACCAGCTAGTCTGTCCTGCATTAGTGGTCATTTAGAGGTTCGACTGTAATTTAGAGTGAATACTTGCGGCCGGGTGGAACCAGACAAGAGCCTGAACCGCTAGACTAGCATCCTGCACTGGTTCCATACATCTGACTGACGATAGCAACAATTCTCTATAATGGTAAGGTCATAGTTATGATTGGCCAGTCGGGAATGTGTGGGATAGACCGTGCTACTCAACCCAACAGGGATGTAACCTTTACTAAAGTTGTCATTTAATATTATCCACAAAATTTTCCCATTTACATTACAATAAATGCAATTCATCTGCCTCTGAGCTTTAGTTCTTAATCTGTTGAAGACCCCGAAACTAAATATTCCTTCTCTGTGGAGTGTTTCTGAACAAAATTTCTTAAAAAAATAGTTTAAATGTCTAAATGAAATCAAATACAAAATCAAATTGGTTCATTTCTTATAGAACTGTGAAGATAAAGGTTGTATAGCATCTGACAGCATTAGTGAGTTCTGATAAATTACACATATGCAACACTTGGGTATCTTTATTGAGGAAACGTTTCGCCAGTGTGGCGAAACGTTTCCTCAATAAAGATACCCAAGTGTTGCATATGTGTCTAATTTATCAACTTGTAGGTTCTCTGAACCATTCATCTACAATGGTGAGTTCTGCTGCACCACACCCAATGCTTTTTCGTATTTAATATTCTTTCTTTATATATTTTTGGAGGGTTTGTTTTTCAGGTATAAACACAAGAACATATTTTTGTTAATGGACGCTGCTTGTGTTATCAAGTGTTTTCGTATCAAATTTTGTGTTGCAAGTACAGGAACATCACCGACATGCAACCCTTGGACGCACCTATAAGTAGTCGACAACTCGAAATGCATTGAATAATTAGTGGTATTCTTTTGTGCCTTCCATTGTATTAATTAACATAAGAATGGAGGAGCACTGCAGAAGGTCTACTGGCCCATACAAGGCCAAACCACCACTACCCAAAGCTACCCAAGAATTTACTCCCGTGCCCACGACATCAATCAAGCCCAGCCCCTCCCACTCGTATATTTCTCCAATCTCTTTTTAAAGCCACGTAAACTAATTTATTTGTAAGGCATAAAGGCACTATTATTATTTTTATTAATTATTATTTTTTTATTGTTTTTATAGTGTTAAAATGGTTATCTAAGGGATTTTGGGGAACTGGTGGCTAACAAGCCTTCCACCTCATAATTGCAAATTCATGGCAAGATGCTTGATAGTGAGGTCTAGTGAGGTGGATCTAACAACTTGTTATTCAGATAAGTGCAATCCTCATCCGGCCAGGGTGTAACATTTTCCTTGTAGTGTAATTTGAGCTAATCCTATAGTCATTATCCCACCTAGTATTATTCGCAGTTTGGGTTCTTCGAGTTGGGTAAGTGACCTACGGATCAAATCGTAGTTGGGATTCTTCATAAGTGTTCCTTGGATGAAGTAATTATCAAGAGTGGACCACAGAAACTGGGTCTTTAGAAAAGTTAAGTGGACAGTCATTAAGAAATAATAGTGACGCCAAATTAAGAGGCTCCGTCATTTAAGGCTATAGTGTAAATAGCTAGTTAGTAGTTGTGGTCATATTGTAACAGCCTCAAACATTAACTCCATTGCTAATTGCAATAATAGTAGGAAATTTAAATCTGTACATTGGGTAACACGTGTTTACGTGAACTCAAAGCCTTATCTTCAGAGTCACAGGGGAGGGGGGACAGAGAGAGAGAGAGAGAGTTCATTTTGGAGGTGAATCTATGTGCCGTTTCACGGGGAAATTAATGGCCGTCATTGAGAATTATAGAGAGCAAGGGTTCCAGTGATGTAGTTCAGAAATGATTCGGCACGACATATGTATATATATACTATACATGTTTATTTACAACCGAGTTTCCTGCAAATTTCTTAATAGTTTTTGTAGTGCTCTCTATTAATTCCATGGAGAGGTTGAGCAAAGTTGTCCTGTGTGAGCAACGAGTGAGAGACTTGTAACCCAAACACTAAAAGGAAAGAGAAGGAAGTAGTAAAAGTGGGTTGAGAGTAGGTATAGGATGGATGAGGAAAAGCAATGATATTGTTGTGAAAGAAAGTACCCTAGATATTTTAGCACTTAAGAAAGCTAAAAGGGGGTGGGAGACTTTTAATGCGTTGAAGTGAAAGTAGCTAAACTGAGTGCATCACAGAGAACTAGAACTAATGACTAAGTGGCATTAATATTAAATTTGTTCACTCTGGAATGGTAAGAGTGTATAAGTGTTTCAATTCAAGAATTATAAGGATTACAATAAGGTGGGTTGTAAGTGTGAGTTGTAAGTGAATTGTAAGTGTAGAGGAGAGTGATTTTGGGAGAAGTTAAGCGAATGTTCATGGAGTTTTGAACCAGGTCGGAAAAATTGTTGTGGGAACGTTAATGCTGAATCGGGAGAATTTGTTGTGGAAGATTTATTAGGTAAGTTTGGAGTGCCAGGGGTTAAGGTTAATAGGGGACCACTAAATGAATTTGGTATAGAAAAAATGTGTAGAGGTAGGCAATATTTATTTTAAGAAAAACAAAAGAATATATAAGTAGACGAGATACATTTATTACCAAGCTATGCGTTAGGAGATTAAATATAGATAGACAGACTTAAAGGAGCAACAGATATTTGATCATTATTTAGTGGTAATTTGCAGTTCAGGCAAATTGTCATCAGTATGACGGAGGAGAGTGAGTATGAATTAGAGAGATGGGTATGTTGAAAATGGTATAAAATACCGATAAGTTGATAACTCACATGTGCAATAGTTGGGTATATTTATACCCAACTATTGCACATATCTTATTCATAGAGATAGTTAGGGTAAGATAAAGGAAACATTTGGGAGAAAGGTCTGTTAGAGAGAGTAGAGGTAAGGAGGTGGGGATGGAAGAGCTATGGGGTACATTTATGATTGCTAAAAATATGATAGTTAAGTTCCGGGGAGGATCTGACAGATCATTTATGTAGATAAATAAATGTTGGCTAAGGACGCTACCCTGAGAGGGCTCTTGGACATTTAGCTGACGGAAACTTCGCCGACGGGCATTTCACCGAAGGACATTTAGCTGAACTGGAATTCGTCCCCTAACCTAACGTATCCTAGTTATCTGTTAGGTCTATTGTCCTTTCTGCTAAATGGCTGTCGGCTTAATATCCGTCCGGCCAATTTTCCTTCGGTTAAACATCTGTCGGCCAAGTCCGTCGGTCACCTATCCGGCCACACCTGAGACACCTCTGTGTTGATAGTTTGTGTTAATGATGTAGTGTCATTGATTGTCACATACACAAATTTCTACCTCACTGACAGTAGTAAGGGAGAGCATATCCTCTGACACCATAATGCTTTAGTTTCAGAAGCAAGCTATTGTGTTTTATAGTATCAAATGATTTTCTTAGATCAATAAAGAGGCCCAATTGATATTCATTATTTTCTAGTGCTGAATAAAGTTGGTATAGCATCATGAGTACTTCTTTTTTATCCATGAAATCAAAGAGAGGACTATATGAAAGTATAGTTATACCAACTCTCTTATATGGGTGTGAGACATGGGCTGTGAATGTTGCAACAAGGAGAAGGCTGGAGGCAGTGGAGATGTCATGTCTGAGAGCAATGTGTGGTGTGAATATAATGCAGAGAATCCGTAGTTTGGAGATTAGGAGGAGGTGTGGGATTACCAAAACTATTATCCAGAGAGCTGAGGAGGGGTTATTGAGATGGTTTGGACATATAGAGAGGATGGAACGAAATAGAATGACTTCGAGAGTGTATAAATCTGTAGTGGAGGGAAGACTGGGTAGGGGTCGTCCTAGGAAAGGTTGGAGGGAGGGGGTAAAAGAGGTTTTGTGTGCGAGGGGCTTGGACTTCCAGCAAGCATACGTGAGCGTGTAAGATAGGAGCAAATGCAGACAAATGGTTTTTAGGAATTGACGGGCTGTTGGAGTGTGAGCAAGGTAACATGAAGGGATTCAGGGAACCTGGCAGGTCGGACTTGAGTCCTGGAGTGCAGGACTTGAGTCCTGCACTCTGAAGGAGGGGTGTTAATGTTGCAGTTTTATAACTGTAGTGTAAGCACGCCTCTGACAAGACAGTGATGGAGTGAATGATGATGAAAGTGTTTCGTTTTCGGGCCACCCTGCCTTGGTGGGAGACGGCCGATGTGTTAATAAATAAATAAAAAATCATTTATATATCTTTTCAAAGACTTTTGGAGGTAAAACAAGCTTATTTATAGATCTTGGGGAAACTTTTGTTAATGAATGGTCATGTATCTCGCCTGCCCTGTTTTTTAATGCATTTGTTATTGATGTTACCTCTGTAGAATTTGTTAGGGACAGGTAGGCCTTGCTAAAGAACAGAAAGGCTCAATATAGTCATTGGAACAACACACAAATAACTCGTACATAGAAAAGTGAAGATTATGACTACGTTTTGGTACGACTTGGATCATTTACAAGTGTGACTTGTAAATGATCCAAGTCGGACCGAAACGTCGTCATAACCCTGTGTCTAAGTGGTGTTATTTGTGTACAGGTGTTGCTACTCTGTAAACACCTACTACTGTTCTTCCTCACTTCTCTCCTCATTTAACTTCTCAACTGGGTTTTAAAACTTGTTATATTTTCGGTATTTTCCTTTGAGGAGAGGGAAAAAAAATTATCTTGCGAATTTCTTCTCTTATAACTTTCCAATTTCTTTTTGTACACTTTTTTTAAGTTTGTTCCGTATGTTTTACCCTTGTAAAAGTTATACTTTTCGTTTGCGTGTTCTCAATTTTCTTATACGTTGCTGTTTGCATAAATCCCTCCATATTCTTTTAAATATTAAAATCCACTATGCATTTTATATCTTCTATGTGTTATTGTTTATTTTGTTTTTATTCTGGCACCAAAAACAAAAACTGTTTTTTTTCTGTGTATAATGTCTATCAATGACTCGGAATTATATACACTTAAAATTTGTAGACTATTATTAGATAGACTATTATAGGGTATTTTATGTTATCCTGAAAAAAAATTAAAATTTATATCCCACAAAAATATTTAAAAAAATTACATGCAGATCCACCCAGAGATTCTCCCTTAATACGCATCCCGATAGTAAGTTAAACCATACCACGGGTGGGGTTCGAACCCGCGGGTAATGGGGGAAATTTTCCCACTGTCTACTCTTACACCAGCGCATCCCTTGGTACGCTCTCTCCAGAATACGATCCGTTAATCTGTTTTAATTCCATTTACTGGTTACTGCTGATTGTCCTGGGGTGGGCGAGTGTCAGGGTACTTACCTATAAAGAATAAAATGCCACAATACCGTGACAGAAGCAATAGGAGAGAGAAGGTTTTGACAACGTTTCGGTCCGACTTGGACCATTTACAGTGTGATTTGTAAGTGGTCCAAACAGGACCGAAACGTCGACATAATCATCTCTCTCTCCATGAGCGGTTTATTTGAGTATTTGTTACTAATGTAAGTCACCTTGATGTGGAAATAAACTTAGAAGTATCAATGTGACTGAGATGTGTGGTAAGTTTCTTCTCGAAAATATGGAACTTTAATTTGTTGATTAGTCTCGTCTTTGGTGTCAGTCTTGACTAACACTTAAGTGTCATTTTAAACTTACACTTGAGTGACTACTTTATATAAGCATGTATATTATGAACACTGGGTAGCCTGTACCTGCTGTTAGTTGCGTCATCACGATAATTAAGGAAGGAATGAACTAAAAGTCAGCAGAGAGTAATATATTTCCTTCAAACACGAATGCAAGTATATGTACAATGTATATACACAATGTACAGAGTAACCAGACTTGAGGTAAGTCTGCTAATGTTTTATGAGTCCCATCAGTTCACGCGAAAAGCTCATTGTGGAAGAAATTGCCTTGTTGACTGCGTCTTGATTTGCACATGACGCATATAAATGCTTTATAAATGCTTTACGATGCCTTGCTGTTGGGTTTAGTCTCGACTCTCATCCTTTTTTCTTTATTCTTTTTCTCTCCCCCATCTATTCTTCAACTATTCCCACTTGCCCCTCACCCTAAGTGGGTCCTTACCTGTGAGTCCCTTCAGTTCAGTTCGAGTCCCAGGAATCTCTTCACAACTTTTGCGGGCTTGTTATTGGAGGGTTGAACCCAGCTGTTTAGCATAACAAGGGTCCCCTCACCCCGTCATACCCTTAACAGCTGGTTCTCTGGTCGGGAGGGTATGTCTATGTGGGTGTGTGACATACGTGGATTGTATGTACCGTACTCTTAGCATGCATATACTTGAGTTCTGTGCATTTTGCAGAAGTTGACGAAATCTAAATTTGACATAACTCGCGAAATCGTAATAACACGATTGAAATCAAACCGCAGAACGGATGGAGTTAGATCCCATGATAAGTGAGTCGTAAAACTTCAGGACAGTGCGTAAACCACTGGGCCAGCTGGCTACAATAAGATTCATCCAACTAGGTATATTTATAATATAGGGGGGGAGGTTAGCATGGGCCCCACAATGACCACAAATGCAAGTGGCTTAGGCACTGGCCTTTCATAATAATAATAATAATATCTTTATTTACTACAAGTACATGTACAAGGTATACAGGCCTAGCTGACATCAATGACATACTACTATATAGAAAGCCACTTGT
Organism: Cherax destructor; assembly: GCA_009830355.1. Classification (NCBI taxonomy): domain Eukaryota; kingdom Metazoa; phylum Arthropoda; class Malacostraca; order Decapoda; family Parastacidae; genus Cherax; species Cherax destructor. The sequence continues at coordinate 360,435 of WNWK01000348.1, forward strand.
TATGCTGAGCATTTCGGGCAAATTAGGTCAGTTTTGTACCAGGATGCGACCCACACCAGTCGACTAACACCCAGGTACCCATTTTACTGATGGGTGAACATAGACCACCGGCGTAAGGAAACACGTCCGATGTTTCCACCCCTTCGCATGGAATCGAACCCAGACCCTCACCGTGTGAAGCGAGAGCTTTTGCCACCAAGCCACGGGGCACCGTTAGTTTGTTTTACGACACACCATTGTTTCTAACCTCAACCCGTTCAGTGATTTGGTAAATTCGACATACTTTTACATGTAATATAAGGGTAGCGTTGTTATTTTTCAGTTTTATTCCGTCTGTAATTTTCCTCGCTGCTGCATTAACAGCAGGATTATTTTAAGTAAAGAAAAAAGGTGGCAGCTCCTGGGCTGCCACAGCAAACACTTTGCAAAGCTCAGTGACAAATCAATTTCCCAGGTGAAAATTTTAAGCCGATTAGAAAAGCCTTTCTTAGGTAGTAACACTGAAACCCACGTTATTTTTTTTTTTTTTTTTTGAGTGAAGCTGACAAACAAAACACAAGACAACCTAAAAACCATTATGAAACTTACGCTAAGTAACGTATGCCAGAATTGAGAGGTTGAAGCCAGTCTAAAAACGCATTCTCCAGTTATATCTCGAAAATCAATATCCCTATTTGCTTAATAACATTGGCAGATTGGAACTCTCACAACCTAATAACTTTTCTACATTTTCTTTGAGCAAAACACATTAGTGCTGAAATTTTGAAGTCCGAAGTAATTTTGAAGTCCGAAGTAATTTTGAAGTCCGAAGTAATTTTGAAGTCCGAAGTAATTTTGAAGTCCGAAGTAATTTTGAAGTCCGAAGTAATTTTGAAGTCCGAAGTGATTTTGAAGTCCAGTAATTTTGAAGTCCGAAGTAATTTTGAAGTCGCATTGAAGTCAAGTAATTTTGAAGTCCGAAGTAATTTTGAAGTCCGAAGTAATTTTGAAGTCCGGTAATTTTGAAGTCCGGGCAATTTTGAAGTCCGAAGTAATTTTGAAGTCCGAAGTAATTTTGAAGTCCATTTGAAGTCAATTTTGAAGTCCGAGTAATTTTGAAGTCCAAGTAATTTTGAAGTCCGGCATTTGAAGTCCGAATTTTGAAGTCCGTAATTTTGAAGTAATTTTGAAGTCCGAAGTATTTGAAGTCCGAAGTAATTTTGAAGTCCGAAGTAATTTTGAAGTCCGAAGTAATTTTGAAGTCCGGTAATTTTGAAGTCCGGTAATTTTGAAGTCAGTAATTTTGAAGTCCGAGAATTTGAAGTCGAATTTTGAAGTCCGAAGTAATTTTGAAGTCCGAAGTAATTTTGAAGTCGCAATTTTGAAGTCCAAGTAATTTTGAAGTCCAAGTAATTTTGAAGTCCGAATTGAAGTCGGAATTTTGAAGTCCGAAGTAATTTTGAAGTCCAGTAATTTTGAAGTCCAGTAATTTTGAAGTCCGAAGTAATTTTGAAGTCCGAGTAATTTTGAAGTCCAATATTTGAAGTCCGAAGTAATTTTGAAGTCCAAGTAATTTTGAAGTCCAGTAATTTTGAAGTCCGGTAATTTTGAAGTCCGAGTAATTTTGAAGTCCGTAATTTTGAAGTCCAGAATTTTGAAGTCCGATTTGAAGTCCGAGTAATTTTGAAGTCCGAGTAATTTTGAAGTCCGAAGTAATTTTGAAGTCCGAAGTAATTTTGAAGTCCATATTTGAAGTCGAATTTTGAAGTCCGAATTTTGAAGTCCAAGTAATTTTGAAGTCCGAGTAATTTTGAAGTCCGAAGGAATTTTGAAGTCCGAAGTAATTTTGAAGTCCGAAGTAATTTTGAAGTCCGAAGTAATTTTGAAGTCCGAAGTAATTTTGAAGTCCGAAGTAATTTTGAAGTCCGAAGTAATTTTGAAGTCCGAAGTAATTTTGAAGTCCGAAGTAATTAGTCGAATTTTGAAGTCCGAAGTAATTTTGAAGTCCGAAGTAATTTTGAAGTCCGGAATTTGGTCGAATTTTGAAGTCCGGAAGTCAATTTTGAAGTCCGAAGTAATTTTGAAGTCCGAAGTAATTTTGAAGTCCGAAGTAATTTTGAAGTCCGAAGTAATTTTGAAGTCCGAAGTAATTTTGAAGTCCGAAGTAATTTTGAAGTCCGAAGTAATTTTGAAGTCCGAAGTAATTTTGAAGTCCGAAGTAATTTTGAAGTCCGAAGTAATTTTTCAAAATATCTCTCGGAAACCAACTGCTTTAGCATCAGTAATACTGAATGAGCATTTTTGGGTAGTTAAAATTTCAAATGTGTTCAGATGAAACATTTACACGTTTCAGAACGAACAAATTTCCATTTCTCTTTAAAATATTATTGGCAATAGGACACCTGCACATGCTAATTGTTCCAAGAATCTGGTTCTCCTTACGGTACACAAACATTGAAAATTTGAAGGCTATCGGATGAGGTGTTCTCGAGTTATGAGCGAAAGAAAAAGGAAAAATTGGAGGAAGAAAAAAAATCTGGCCACCAGTCACAGGTCGTCTTTCTGGAACACCTAATAATCTGGAACACCTAATAATCTGGAACACCTAATAATCTGGAACACCTAATAATTTTATTTTATAAAGACTGTCTACATCCACAGGTTAGGGAACTGTCTTCGTTCATCTCACTTTAACAGCATAAAAATCTCATTTACATATACAGTGGTACCCCGGATTTCGTACAGCTCCCAACTCGAACAATTATGTAAGTGCATTTTTGTAAGTGCTTTATTAGCGCTTCTATTTGATTATAATAATAATAATGTAAGTGCTTTGTTGTGTAGAATTTAGCTTCTGAAACGGACTAATCTAATTTACATTCGTCCTTATTGGAACAAATTCGTTCGGTAACGGCACTCGAACAGTCTTCTGGAACGAATTATTGACGAAATCCGGGGTACCACTGTATATAGATATGAGTGAATTTTACTGGGAACACTTAAGATATCAGACAATGGATTGTAGAGGATATCACACCAATGCTTCCCAGGAGTCCCATATCTCTGGTGGCTGCAAGAGGAGTATGTATGTTTTTTTCTTAAACGGATCAGCTCGTCTGCCTCCAAAGCTTCCACTCATAAAACATCTGAACTGTCCACTCACCAAACAGCTAAATCCACATCCAAAATATTTATAACATTCACAGAACACCTAAACAGTTTTCTTTATAAATTATTAGTCTTAATACGAATCATGCACTTGATAAGCAGTCAAGTCGTCCTCTTTAAACACATGTATCGTACACTTAAGAATTTTTAATTCATAAAACAGCTGATATTTCCCATTACCAAGCGTTTAAATCGTCAACACATCAAGACAGTTAATTCATCCACTCATATAACAATTGGTTCGTCAACTCAAAACTTTTCAATGGTTATCCCTTAAAAAATATTTTGTCCACCCATTAAACATCTAAATCCTCCACTCATAAAACAGCTTAATCCTCCACTCATAAAACATCAAAATCCTCCACGAATAAAATATCTAAATCTTCGACGCATAAAACATCAAAATTCTCCACACATAAACCAGCTTAATCCTCCACGCATAAAACAGCTTAATCCTCCACGCATTAAACATCTAAATCCTCCACGCATAAAACATCTCAATCCTCCACTAGTAAAGAAACACAATTCTCTCACTTAAAAAAGGCAAAATGTACACTCATAAAACAGAAAAAAAAATCTTAGCCACGAAAAAATAAATATTACTCAGCACCGCACACGAGACAGATGGTCCACCACACGAGACAGACAGATGGTCCACCACACGAGACAGACAGCTGGTCCTCTAGTGGAAATCTAAATTACTTCCTGAGATGCAACACATGGTTTAATAAAGATACATTCCCTACCTGGTGATACAAATGTTCCACATCAGTGCTAGTAGGGGATACATGTAGTGGGGGATACATGTAGTGGGGGATACATGTAGTGGGGATACATGTAGTGGGGGATACATATGTGTCTTGAGTGTTCCTGTTAGCCTCCAACACATGGCTTTCAAGATAGGTCTTGTAATTACTGCGAACATTACTTAATATCCGACAACAGTGGATACCTTTCCACTAATATTAATATTTTTGTTATTATTATTACTATTATTTTATTTTTAATAATTATCTTTACAGTGGTATAGGCTGACGGTGGCAAACTCCCACCTTGTCTCCGAGAGAAATTTTCCCTTCAACCTATCTGTTGCAGGTCTTGCAACATTGCATTGCTCCTGAAGAAGCACGACCTTCCCTAACGTGTCATCTTTAACAATTTCACGTTTAAAAGCATCTGCAAGAGAGAACTTCTTAGGGCCAGTGTCCATACTTGGAGGATGTCGTCGACATCCTCCGAGAAGAATCGTGGGGAGCTGATTTGTTAAACAATATCCAATAACATAATTTGGGGACGGTACATGGACATCATCACATCAAGAAGATTCAACATTGACATCTTTTAGACGAGCCTTCAACGAAGATGAACCTTCCATGCAATTCATATTCAAAGGAATGACACATTTACCTTCTTAGATGGTCTGGATTTCAAGATTTATTGGAAACCTACTAATCTACATGAATTTACCAGCTTCATGACGTTCCACGATGCTAAAATCAAAAGAAGTTTGCTAATAATTGTCTATCTCAGAGCATACAGATTATACAGGAGTATGAAATTGAAAGCATCTCAAGACTCCATTTCCCATCTTATTTCAAACACTGTCAAATTAAATAGACCCGGATTTAGTGCCATACGCCAACATTAAGCCACAGTCCACAAAGTAGCCAGGAAATCCAGCGCTATCCAGTCGATCAAATACCATTGAGTTAGCACCAGTAATATCTCTCTACAGTGGATTTCCCAATATGTACCCATACCACCTTCACCAGACTGTCAAAATAATCACCACCACCAGTCCCATTAGGTAACACTATGACTTCAAAAGATGTCAATAACTTGGTTTTTCTTTACATATGGATAGCTAGCATCAGAAATGCTCAAAAAAAAAATTATAAGGATTTTATCACATTTCTTTGTAGAAAAACGACTAATTGCTAAGAGATGAAGTCCAATACCAACATCACTTGGTTCCCATACCACCATACATATATACTATTAATATTGATTTAATTCTTTGGCAGAACGTCCTGGATGGCCTGTGGTGGAGGTAGATGGTGGAGGCGAGGTGGTGGCTGGTGGTCACCTCACTATTCTGTGTACCTCACAGGGTGGTAACCCATCTCCAGCCCTCACGTGAGTACCTCCACTCGTTACTACTTACCCCTCTCCCAGCAATAACGTGAGTACCTCCACTCGTTGTTACTTTCCCCTCTCCCAGAAATAACGTGAGTACCTCCACTCGTTGCTACTTTCCCCTCGCCCAGCAATAACGTGAGTACCACCACCCGTTGCTACTTTCCCCTCGCCCAGCAATAACGTGATTACCTCCACAAATTACTACTTCCCCCTCTCCCAGAAATAACGTGAGTACCTCCACTCGTTGCTACTTTCCCCTCTCCCGGAAATAACGTGAGTACCTCCACTCGTTGCTACTCACCCCTCTCCCAGAAATAACGTAAGATTTGTTAAGTTATACCATGAACTAAGGAAAGATCCTGGACTTCACCTTACGAAACAGACAAAACAAATGCGATAGTAATTAGGGACAAGGTAGATTATAGTGGAAAAAATGAACAAGTTATTAGAAGACGGTGCCACAAATTAAATTAATTAAAATCACATTGCTACTGTGATATTATAGGCCTATGAAGTCATTTGGTTGATCTAGTATTAGAGAAATGTAAGATTGAAAACTAAATATAGAAACAGGGTTGAAGACACTGTCTTACCAAGATAATTTCCAGCATAATGTTCTGAGATATAGATAAAAATTCGAGTTTTTTTTTTATAAATTATACAGTCTACAATTACATTTTATCTCTAGCTTCTACTGTAAAGGTTATTATTACTATTATTATTATTATTATTATTATTATTATTATTATTATTATTATTATTAACTTTTTTTTTACATAACGGACCCCTTTGAGTATTTCATAAAAATTATGGATCCCGCCACATAAGCGCACAACAGAGCCCCCTGGGTTATACTGTACACTATTTTTCACTTTTGTTTATGTATAAAAAGAAGTCATAGTGCTGTATTTCCCTTGTGGGTTTAGCGCTGAGTTTTAAAACCCACTTAAACAGTTGTTTCTCAGTAATCTTATCCTTTGATAATCATAATTTCAAAATTATAATATATATATATATATATATATATATATATATATATATATATATATATATATATATATATATATATATATAGGGAGGTACCACCTCTAGAACTTACTGGGGACCCTCATCCTCAGAGAAGACAATAAACGTACCTCAGGGAAAACTCGAGGTTCTCCCCGGAGCTGTTAGAATATTTTCTTCTCCTACCACCCCCTATATATATTGAATGAGTGCTTTATTAATAGATAGAATACATTGACAGAAAACTCAAAACATGAACATGAATACATTGGTACAATATATCAAAGATTATGAATCTCTTCCAGCTCCTCCGAAGCCGAACGCGAGCCCAGTACGCAGCATGCATTTCCCCTCTATATATATATATATAATATTATATTTATTTATTTTTATAGTAATTTATGCATGAAATTTGTCTCACAAAAAAAATATTACATGATTTATGATAGTGATGGATTGGTGTAAATTGTTGCAGGTTATACAAGGCAGGTCAACAGGTGGCAGCAACGGTGGAGGAGCACGAGGACGGTGTGACACTGGCCCGTGCTCACCTGTTGGTCACTCCTGAAGACAACGGTCAACAGATAACCTGCCAGGCCTCCAGCCCAGCAACCAACACTCCCATGGCTGCCCATACCACCATCAACCTCCTCTGTGAGTATTTTACACGCACATACACACAGAAGCACGGGAGATGTGACTCGGGGCCAGGAGCTATGCTCGACCCCTGCAACCATAAATAGGTGAGTACACACACACACACCTGTTAATATCGGGACAACGGTTCGAGCCCCTCGTTTACCTTTCTGTTTATTCAGCCATCGACAGTCGTTCTTCACATCACACCACACGTACATCACATCACACGCACATCACACCACAAGCACATCACACACTAAAAAAAAAAAACTACATAGGCCTAGTATCTAACGACAAGTGCCTTTGACAACTGGTAACTACCACACACACACACACACACACACACACACACACACACACACACACACACACACACACACACACACACAGACCTGACTTGCAGTACCGTGACTGCTTTTAGAAATTCACGGTCTCCGCCATTTATAGTTGCCAGGCTGGTGAGACTACACGAAGAAATACCTAACTTTCCTGAGTGAGAGGACTGAGCAAGAGACACAAAAACCAGAATTATAATATGAGAAAAGAAAGAGATGTGTGTAGGAGGGTGTATGAACCCGAGTGAGGTATCAGGTTAATTTAGGTAAGATTCATCAGGAAACAAGACAAGTGTTTCCTGAGGTGGGTCTTAAATATATGAAGACCCACCACTGGAGAATTTAGTCATCTGACAGAGGCTTTCCACTAGGTATCAACTGTATCGCATCCCCCTGTAGCTCAGTGCAAGCCAGAGGCTTATTAGCTGTCCCGCAAAGCCCTCCAAAGGAAGAGGAGCTACAGCAGAGATTCAGGAGCTATCATGAAAACAATGAGCTGGAGATCAACACCCAAGTGCCGGAACTAAACTGACTCAAACTGTAAAAATCAACACAGGCAAACACATGCTGTAAAATATTTGAAGTGGTATTGTTCATCTCTAAATGTCAAGTTCTCAATATTTTTGTTTTTTTGAGTGGTTGCCAAGTCTTTTTTATAATTTGAGAACGCATCATTCGATAGGCTTCAAATTTTCAACACTAGTGCATTTGTAACTAGAGGAAGTTTACTAGAACTTTAACCATGGGATCGTATCCTCAGGTTAATTTTCTATAGACCATTTCATTCCATAGTAATGAATGAAAAAAGCCTCTTTGGCCGTCTTCAAACTTTCAACACTGTTGTATCGTACTCAGAGGAAGCTGGATCAAGTTTCTGTAGTGTATAGGGACGATTTTCTTTTTTTAATCGGTAGCGCAGGTGCAAATTGGCACCTGCGCAGTGGCTGTGCAGGTGCCAATTTGGCAATTTAATGAAATTAAAATTGTTGAATCTTGTGCACTATAGTTGAATTTTGTGTATCATTATGGTCATTTTCAAGTTTTTATCCCAGGTGTGTCGCTTCTCATTGAAGGTTCTGCATTGATTTTAGGCTGTGTAAATTGTATCAATATTATTAGGCAAATTATTTTCTGTGCAATAAATGGAGACTGATTTAAAGGTTGGCATATCTTTGAGATACTTCTGATGGATTTTGGGCTATGAAAGAACCAATTTGTTATTTTATTTAATAAAATGGGAAAATTGTAATGGCAATTTTGATGCTATAACGTCACTCAATATATTTAGTACTTCTGCAAACAAAAGTTCTTTAGATTATTTTTATGCTGAAACTGAATTTGAAGTCAGAATTAACCCATAAGATACTGGCAACACATGTGGTTCTAAGTAGCATGTATAAACTTTAACATACATGGGGAAATGCTTGTGGTTGTGAGCTTACAAGCATCATTATAAATCTAGTCATCATTCCTGCTTGTCAGGAAGAGTCAGTTGTGTTCTGGTCGTCCCAGTGTTCACACACATTTACAAAAGCTTTGCTAATCATTATGTTCACTGGTGTTTTACTTAAATTTAATTTCTCTGCCACATATCCGTATTTACATTCGATTCCTTTTGCTTTATATGAAATCTCCTTCAAATTAACATAAACAGACGAGAATAACTGTTCAGTACTGAGAGCCTTTGTTATGTATGTGGTAAATGTTCATAACCTGATCAACAAAAACCAACAGTGTGTCAAGCTTGCATGCAATCACTACGGTTGCAAAATAAGTGATCAAGATGAAACGTGTACCTGTGGGACTACAATTTGCAGTCCCAATGGTGTGGTGTAAACCGAAGAATCACCTGAATGGCATTACTCAGATCGATTTACGGGAGAACACACTAAATTGTTTACAGACAATATCTCTTTAAGTCCAGAACAAGACTAGAACCTGTACGCTCTGCATGGGAGTACGCAGTGTACTTCCATGCATAACCCTCCTTAAGTATGAGCTCTGCCCGTGATGCCTAGGCATGATAGTGGCTCTCTTTGCACTGCAAATCATTATTGTAATTATACACTGAAAACTATGTAAATAGGACTCCTTACAACATGTCAATCACATTGTAAACTTGCAAAGAAATAAAAATTTGAATTTGAGTTCCTAGCCGAAGCTAAGCGTTGTTTGCCATACCCTGGATCACCAGGCTTGTGTTATTTCTTCTATTTAATCCAGTGAAAATTAGCCATTAATTGAAAAAAATAGTGTTTGTCACATTAGTGTTTGGGTTCTCATTAATAATTCTAAACTTCCATAGTAATGCTTTTAATTCCCATTTATACTCTTTCTCAGTGACTGACTTATAAACGTTCATTCATCCTAAGTTTATTTAGATACAGGTACACGTAAGTACTATTATCATAAGAGAGATAAGATTTTTTTCGGATTTTTAACCCCGGAGGGTTAGCCACCCAGGAGAGCCCAAGAAAGTCAGTGCGTCATCGAGAACTATCTGTCTTTTTTTCCATTGGGTCCTCAATCTTGTCCCCCAGGATGCGACCCACACCAGTCGAGTAACACCCAGGTACCTATTTGTTGCTAGGTGAACAGGACAACAGGTGTAAGGAAACACGTCGAAATGTTTTCACCCCGCCGGGAATCGAACCCATGTAAAAAGATGATGGGAACAGCATTTGTTGTTCCCAGACGGTCACCCATCCAAGTACTAACCAAACCCAAAGTCTCTTAATTTCGCTGATCGGACGAGAAGAGGTGCGTTCAACGTGGTATAGCCGTTGACAACTAACGTTCACCTTCTCACACAGACATTCACTGTCCCATGCAAACGTTTACCTTCCCAGACGGACACTAACTATCCCACACTATCGTTCACTTAAAAACGCTCCCTCTGCCCCACAGTTCCAGCGTGGGAGGTGTCAGGGTGGGTGAGGCCAGACAACGTGGAGGCCGGGCAGGTAGCTACCATCGTCTGCGAGGCTACCTCCAGCGTGCCACCCTCTACTATCGTCTGGCACGCTGACGGCTCACCCTTGACACACGCCACTCTCATTCACTCCCCTGGCCCCTACGGAGGCACTGTCACAAGGTATGTGTGTGTGTGGGCACTGTCACAAGATGTATATGTGTGTGGGCACTGTCACAAGGTATGTGTGTGTGGGGGCACTGTCACAAGGTATATATGTGTGTGTGTGTGTGTGTGTGTGTGTGTGGGCACTGTCACAAGCTGTGTGTGTGTGGGCACTGTTACAATCTGTGTGTGTGTGGGCACCATCACAAGGTATGTGTTGGCACCATCACAACGTATGTATTGGCACTATCACATGGTATCACATGGTATGTGTTGGCACCATCACATGGTATGTGTTGGCACCATCACAAGATATGTGTTGGCACCATCACAAGGTATATGTGCAGACACTGTACATTGTGTGAATATTGCCCAGAGTACTTGTGTGGCATCATATTCAAGGTGTTTAAGATGGTCGAATCTCAGCTCTTGGCCCCATCTGCAAGCACTATCATAGTTTCCCATAAGTGGGCACACTGGCTCCTGACATAGCCGATGAAGCAGTGACGTCCCTCACATCACCGACTTCTTCCTCTGTCACTATCTCTGGATTTCCCTTCCCTCACTACCTCCCTTTTCTCATCTCTCTCTCTCTCAATTTACAACATCTTATTAAACCAATTTGTTTCGATGAGACTTCACTTCCTCAGTGTTGACATATTTTTATGTTATTAATGAGCTTTGCTTTAATGAGGCGATTTCTGCATTGTTTGGAAGGGCAATACGAGTCTTCGCGACCTGCTAATGATCTCTGATCATCTCTTGCTACAGAGGATGTAAGCAGTTCTGCATGTCTTTAGTTTTCTTCTTCTTCTGTCTTCTCTTTTCGCATGTTTTCTCTCTACTCTTCCTTCAATCCAAAAATTAGAAATAGATGTTGACTCTCCTGCTATTTTCTCACAATCTTTTACTCCTTAAATTATCTCTAATTTGAAGAGCTTGAAAGTATTTGCTTCCTGAGTAAGAAACGTGTGCAGTAGTTAGGTATTCTAATGTTGAAACGTTTCACCTGCTTGGTAGGCTTCTTCTGTCAAGTAGTAATTATGGTAGAATTACCGACAAAATGTGAAGTAAATGGACACAAATGCAACTAATGTGACATATTATTGACATGTTTTGTCAAGCCGTTACCTAACGGCTTGACAAAGCTTCTGGAGAGCGAAACGTTGCCACAATAAAATGTCATTTTGATTGCATGTGTGTCTGTTTACCTAACATTCTTCTGCCAAATATAGTGGAAAATAAATACGGAGGCAGGAAGGGTACTGGCGGGGTAACGATAGTCTGGTCCAACCATCAACCCTGAAGGAGTTTTGGTGTTGAATAGTTGAGCTCCATAGAGTGAAACATTGTGATGCTGAAGCATCAGAATAGAGCATTGTATCCTGTCAAATGGAAACGTTTCGCCAACCAGTGGCTTCATCAGTCCACTACAGAAAAGAATGGTTGAAAATCGGAAGGAGTTTGAGGTAATCAGTCCCTTAGTCTGAAATCGATGTGATCACATAGACTCCCGACTGAGGGACTGACCTCCACAAAAATTACTTCAAGGTACTGATTACATAATCTTTAACTTGCTACTATTCCTGTTGTATTCATATATATTCTCTGTAGTTGACTGAAAAGCATACTATTTTTATAGGTATATTTTCTTCCTACAACTCGCAATTGCTTTCGCTCTCTAGACTTCCTCATCTCAAAGTTACCCTTCCAGGCTTTTTCAAATTCTCGCTTAAATATTTTACTTCCTCTCACCTTTTTCTCCTTTTGCGCCTTCCTCTCCCTGAGGTATTTCTCTCACCTCCTACTTCTATTTGAGTTATGCACTTTCTCCTGGCTTTTAACTTCTCAGCAGTAAAGCCTAGGTATCCAGCCTCTCCATTTTTAACCCTAGGTACTCCTCGGGCCCCTTACCTCATCTGGTACCCCAACCTGTCTTAGATACTCCATCGCTTGTTATACAGGTGAAATGTTTTAATAAGAAAGATAAAGATAACAGTATATATAGGCGGAGAGTTGGGTGTGATTGACACAGTGACCTGAAAAGTGCAAGTGTGACTTTTTGTGATGAGGATAGGTAGACAGTGAGGCCACGTGAGTCCTGTGTTGTTCCCTGGTTGAGTATCATGTATGCCAATGTTTTGTTTGTTTTTTTAATTTGTAGCTTCCAGTGTTGTGTTCTACGGTGTCGGTGACGGCGATTAATGAGGCTTCTAGACATCGTCGGGATCTAAGATCTTGTTCGGTGAGGACGAGTTGTGCCTCATCCCAGTTCATCAGATGTTTCGTGGAGTTCCTGTGGAGGACACAGGTGTACCAAAAAAATTAGCATGCATGATATTCAACCTAATAACACAGGAGTCACGTGACCTCATTGTTTACTTGACCTCATCACAAATAAGTCACATTTGCATTTTTAACCTCACTATATGTCACACCTCACTCTCCGCCTATATATACTGTTATTTTAAACTCTGTGTGTTAGAAGTGATCAAGGTCTCAGGACCTTGATCCTGAAGCACCGGCTTAAGCCGGTGGGTGAATTGGACTTGCCTCGCATGGGCCAGTAGGCCTGCTGCAGTGTTTCTTCTTTCTTATGTTGGCTCACGTTCCTTTTCCAGCCAATTTTCCGGTATCAATTACCAAGGTTTATACCGTACCTATGTGTTGCACATGTGTCTTTAATGTAAACGGTTTAGAAAAACCGACAAGTTGAACGAGACACTTGTGCAACGTTTAGCAATCTTAATTGAGGGAACGTTTCGCCCGTCAGTGGCTTCCTCAGTCCACCGTTCTTCTCTGTTTTGGTCTCTCTCCTACACTAGGTATCCCCTCGGTCTCTCCTACACTAGGTATCCCCTCGGTCTCTCTCCTACACTAGGTATCCCCTCGGTCTCTCTCCTACACTAGGTATCCCCTCGGTCTTCTCCTACACTAGGTATCCCCTCGGTCTTTCTCCTACACTAGGTATCCCCTCGGTCTTTCTCCTACACTAGGTATCCCCTCGGTCTCTCTCCTACACTAAGTATCCCCTCGGACCCTCTTACACTAGGTATACCTCTCGGTCCCTCTCCTACACTAGGTATCCCCTCGGTCTCCTACACTAGGTATACTCTCGGTCTCTCTCTTACCCTCCATTCAGTTCTTTTATTTCCCTGTTCCTTTGTGATGATTTTCATTCTCTCTTCTCTAGTTCAGGATCTTCCTAGAGGTGTAGTTGTAGTTACGTGTTGTGATGGTGGTTGTTACATGTGATTGTTGTTTAAGTGATAGTTATTGTTTATGTGGTGATTGTTGTTTGTGATATTGTTTCTTATGTGGTGATTGTTTAAGTGATAGTTATTGTTTATGTGGTGATTGTTGGTTAAGTGATAGTTATTGTTTCTTATGTGGTGATTGTTTAAGTGAGTTTGTTTATGTGGTGATTGGTGTTTAAGTGATAGTTATTGTTTCTTATGTGGTTATTAAGTGATAGTTATTGTTTCTTATGTGGTGGTTGTTGTTTGTGATATTATTGTTTTGTGGTGATTGTTGTTTAATGATATTATGTTTATGTGGTGATTGTTGTTTAAGTGATAGCTATTGTTTCTTATGCGGTGATTGTTGTTTAAGTGATAGTTATTGTTTTTATGTGGTGATTGTTGTTTAAGTGATAGCTATTGTTTCTTATGCGGTGATTGTTGTTTAAGTGATAGCTATTGTTTCTTATGCGGTGATTGTTGTTTAAGTGAGTTATTGTTTGTGGTGATTGTTGTTAGGTGGAGGGATAGGTATTGGTTGTGGTGAATTTTAATATATTCTAAGCACGTTGTGATTTGTGATAGTGGTTGTTGGTTTAAATTGAAGTTATTAGTTGTGATAGTTGAAGTTATTGGTTGTGATGGTAGTTGTAGGGAAGTTGGTATTTGTGTCGCTATTTGGGGGAGGGGGTTGTTGACATGAGTGTAGAATATGGTGGTAGGTGGTTGTGCTAGAGGTAGATCGTAGTTGTTATTGATGTGATGATCATTGGTGTTTGTGTGGTTGCTGTATATTGCGATTATGGGTGATGGGTTTTGTAGAAATTGGGAGTTGTAACTGTAGATGCGGGTCTTGGTGTTATAGCGTTTCTGGTGGTTGTGATTGTAGTAAGTAGTCATGTTGGTAGCCATGAATTGTGGTAATAGTGGTAGATTGTGATGGTAGTTGAAAGTTAATAAGGAAGTTTAGTGATTGTAGTTGTAAGTTGTGATGCTAACTTTGTGTTGTAGTTTTAAATTAGTTTTCCGAAGACGTTATTTGTGGTTGTTGGTGATTGTTTTCGTCTTTGGTCATTGTGGTAGTTGTGAAAGTTAATGGTTGTTGTGACAGTTATGGGTTGTGGTTGTAGGTGGGGGCTGTGACAGTGATTGTGGTGGGAATTGATAAACTGTGTAGGTTCAAGTTGTAGGTGGTAAATGCAGGGGTATTTAACTGATGTAGTTGGTGGTTACGGTTGTGGTTGTGGTGGTAATTGTGGTTCGTGGTTGTATTTTACAGCTGTGATTGTTGTTTATAATTGTGGTTGTTGTTTATAATTGTAGTTGTGTCTTATGGTTGGTGTGACTTCTCATGACTGTGGTTATAGGCTATGGTTGAACTTGTAGGCTATGGTGTAGAAGGTTATGGTTGTGGTAGTAGGGTATGGCTGTATTGGAAAGTTATAACTGTGGTGGTAGGTTATAGTTATGGTGGTAGATTATGGTTGTGGCGTAAGGTTATGGTCGTGGTGATAGGTTAAGGTTGTGGAAAGTCATGATTGTGGAAAGTCATGATTGTGGTAAGTTATGGTAGTGGTAGGTTATGGTTGTTGATGGTTATGGTTGTGTTGGTAGGAAATGGTTGTGGTGGTAGATTATGGTTGTGGTGATAGGTTAGGATTGTGGTGGTAGGTTATAGTTATAAGTAACGATTATGGTTATAATATTTTTAACCTGTGTACCATTTCCTGGATTGTAACAATTAACTGGATAGGTGAGCACACCCACTACGTGAAGATAGATCAACAATCACCTACTATACCAGTTCGCATCCTCACCAGTAGTTTGGATTCCTTCCTTAACAGGGCTTGAGTGTCCTCGCTCTCAGGATTTTCCCCACAAATGCATCGGATTTCATTGTATATTTTAATTGTTGGATTGATCCTTCCTCAACGCTCATAGTCATGCCCGCTGTCTCTCCTTCCCTTCCATGGTCTCGCAACTATCAACTCAGTCTTTTATCCCAGCTTTTTTTTCTGCATAATGTGAGATGTTTTTGTCTTCAGTCCTACTCAGACTTGCCGTCTCGCTCATATAAAAAAAAAGTCTGATCTTCCTCAACTATTTCCTTACAGATGTTCTTCTTGAATATTCCCTTCACTCACAGGGATGCGTCTCTTTCTCTTACAAGGACCCCAGTGGAGATAAGTAATTTCGTCTGATTTTTTGTGTTATCAGAGGTAATTTACAAGTGAGGCATCATAAGTCGGTAGAGAGAGAGTGAGAGTAGAAGAGAGGGAGGGAGGAAGGGAAAGGTGGTGAGAGAGAGAACTTCAGGCTGCAGTAAGTTTGCTCTCAGGCTGGTGAAATCATGGTGTCCTCAGGTTAGATGGAACGGGCGCTACACGGAATCTCGATTAACGCTCTTCCTGGGGTCTAGATTTACACTAAACGCCTGCAGTAATAGCCCCTCACTCCCTTGGGCGAATTAAGCAGCCTTCGTTATGCACTAAAGAAATGCAGCAGCCCAGTTGTGTGGTTTTAAGCTTATTCTTTTACTTGTTTCTCTCCGTTTTTGGATCTGTCTGCCTGCCCATTTACGGGATTGCTATTCCTCCAATCTCATGTTCTTCCTGCCGTCCATTCCTCCAGTTTTCAACACTTCGTTGCAGGTGGATTTCAACACTTCGTTGCAGGTGGATTTCAACACTTCGTTGCAGGTGGAGTTCAACACTTCGTTGCAGGTGGATTTCAATCATTTTATATCATGTCAATTTCTTACAGGAGGGATTTTTTTTTTTTTTTTGCAAAATTCATGACTCAATCCCTGTAAGAGCTCAAAGAATCAAAACAAGCAGTAGATAAAGTGAGAAGAACGTGAATAAAAAATAATACAAGGCAATAACAGGAAACAATAGTTGAAAAAGGTCATAAAATAGTTTTTAAGACAAGTTTCACTGAAATTTTTCTGTTATGGGCCATTGATCACTCAAGCATCTACATGAGACCATCTACAGACAGTACTTGGGAGTAGAATGGTTCTGGTCCTACATCCCTATATCAAGAAACTTATACAGTACACTTATAACACTGGTACTGTACTCAAGGTGTTTCATCTTACAACCTCAAAACAACATAGTGGAGACCGTCACTAAGATTATCTTCAGGGCTTGAGAGGGATGGACAGCTTCCTCTAAAGATCCCAGGACGGTAACAATCTCACATTAAAAAGTATATAGAATACCTGCCAACAAAGATGATCTGATATGTAAGTAGTGTAAATAAGGCCTGCGTGGCCGCCTCCTGTATGGCTCCCTCGTTTAGAAGGGTACTGCCTCACTAGGAGTGGCTGCCGTAAGTTATTATGGTCGGTTGTCCTGGTGGATGTAGGGTTCGTCACGACCATTGTGACTGACTCTTTTAAGTAAACTAGTCAGAGCAAGTGGTCAGCCAGACTTCCCTATACACTCACACCTCTATTCCATTTTATTTCTTCAGTTTCCTACCACTATTACCACTACCACCCACACTCACACCAACCACCACCGCTGTCACCACCCACTACTGCCACCACCGCTACCACAAGCTCCACCATTACCTCACCATCACTACCTCCACCTCGATCACTACCATCTCCACACCACTGCTACCTCCAGTAACACCTCCACCACTACCACCACTCATTTTCTTTGATGGGGTCGCCATACTTCTAGCACTTTATCTTTCTCTTCTACTGCCTCTTACACTTTTATCATTTTCGTCTCCTCTTCTTTCCCCTCTCCTCTGTATCTTCCAATTCCTCGAATCAAACCTCCTATACATAATGTTTTAAGCCTTGCAAGAAATCCATTGGAAAAAATTTAATTATCCTTAAATTTATCAAAGGAATACAAAATTATTGTCACTCATTGTAATTACAGTAAATTCATTGTAAATTATTACCCTTTTTTCCTGGTTCATGAGATCCTGTTTGGTTGGCTGCGGTTGTTGTTGGAGCTGCTTTTGTTGTTGCTGCTGTTGTTGTTGGAGCTGCTTTTGTTGTTGCTGCGGTTGTTGTTGGAGCGGCTTTTGTTGTTGCTGCGGTTGTTGTTGGAGCTGCTATTGTTGCTGTGATTGTTGGAGCTGCTTTTGTTGATGCTGCGGTTGTTGTTGGAGCTGCTTTTGTTGCTGTGGTTGTTGCAGCTGCTTTTGTTGATGGTGCGGTTGTTGATGCTGCGGTTGTTGTTGGAGCTGCTTTTGTTGCTGTGGTTGTTGCAGCTGCTTTTGTTGATGGTGCGGTTGTTGTTGATGCTGCGGTTGTTGTTGGAGCTGCTTTTGTTGATGCTGCGGTTGTTGTTGGAGCTGCTTTTGTTTTTGCTGCTTTTAGATCCGAGTGACGTATTGCTAACGATACTAAATAAAAGATGTATTGTAAAATAAGCTCTTGTGGGACGATGTCTCAGTTGAAGGTGTTACAGAGAGAAATAATTTCCCAGTTAAAGTTCCCTCTGCTGCTGCTGCTGCTGTCGCTCCTGCTGGGGTTGTTGCTGTTATTCCTGCTTTTGATCTGTTAATGTTCTTCCTGCTGTTGTTTCTGCTGTTGCTGATGCGGTTAATAAATCAGCATTAGCAACATCAGCAACAACTACAACTACTACACGTATAACTACTACTATTACACCTACAACTACTACAGATACTACTACTACTACTGCGATTACTACTACTACTATGACTACTGCTACTATTAATACTGTTACTACTATTATTATTGGTGCTTCTTTTTTGTATTTACTGTTGTTGAATTTGTTGTTGCTGAATTTGTTGAATTTCTTGTTTAATTTATTGTTGAACTTGTTACTGTTGTTTTCTGCCACTTCTGCTGCTGTTGTTGCTACTGTTGTTGCTGCTGTTGTTGCTGCTGTTGTTGCTACTGATTGTACTTCTGCTTCACTGTTGCTATTGTTGTTGCCGTGCTATTGCTGTTGTTAGTGCTGCTACCATCACTAGTTCTATTGCTTCTGCTGCTGCTGCTGCTGCTGCTTCTGTGGGGAAAATATAAAAAATAAGAAATGATATATGGTTATTATGCAGTGGCAGCAAGACCTGTTATACCACCAGTATATATCATGGCCTGGATAATAGACATATAAGAAATTGCAGTCATATAACAGCGAGGGACACTCTTCCACATGCTGTGTGAATTCCTTAGAAATATTTAAAGAAATGAAGGAGTATCGTCAAATATATGTACTTATACCTGAAGGTTTCCGGGAGTCATAACGCCCCTCGGCTCGGTCCCAGACCAGGCCTTCCGGTAGATACAAGCCTGGTTAACCACGCTGTTACTGCTGGCTGCACGCACTCCAGCGTACGAACCACAGCCCAGCTGGTCATGAAGGGATTCGAGGAACTTGTAAAGTTCGTTTTTAAAGACAGTCGGAGGTTTGTTGGTAATTTCTCTCATGCACGAAGAGAAATTTGCGTTGAAAAGTCTTGGACCTCTGACACTCCTCGAGTGTTGCGGCCCTACCAAGTCTGCCAAGTATCTCTACTTCATACGAATTTGTCTTCATACTTGTCTACGTGTGCAGGTTTGAAACTAGTCCCTCCAGGAATCTCCAATGGTAAATTTGTATGTACCTTTCTCGCCTACCTTCCATGGAATACAGTTGAATTGACTTCAGTGTTCCAAGTCGCTTAGATGTTTGATTGAATGTAAGTAGTGAGGGTTCTCTGTTTTCTAACTCAGCTGTTAGTACACAGAAGTATTCCAGCCTGGAGAGACCATGTGACTTGAGCATCAGCATTAGTTCAGCATCCCTTGTCTTGAAAATTCTAATTATCCAGCCATGTTACTCTTGCTGTAGCAATTCTAACATGGTTGAAATTCTTAAATATGAGACCATCTGACATCATCACTCCCAAGTCTCGCACACAGAACTTTCGTTCTACTGAATGATTTCAGTTTGTCCTGTACTCTATTTTATTTCCTCCATTCTACCTATGATATATGGATATTCTGTTTATTCTTCATTATAATATACCTATGACGGGTCTCGAGGGTTATTTTATCGTCGCAGCCTTTCGGCTAGGATCGCTTCCTGTATTTATGTTCAACCTAACTAATGCTGTCAGGGGCTAATAGGCTCACATAAATTGCACAGCCTAGTTGATTCGTCACTTGGCAAATGTGATGATTTGGTTTTTTCTAAGATTTCTATATATTTTATGCCAAACAGTTGTCTGGTAGAAGATTGACGAGTCGTGAGTCACGGATGTTGATAGTGTTCTCTTACTGGTTCCGTGACGCCTCTGCTTTTCACTGGAAATATTTTACACGTTCTCCCATATCTCTCACTCCAGTAATATTAATGGAAGCGTATTGATTGCAGACCAGACCCTCAAGTATCTTTCTTGAGGTGCTCCCAGTAGTTTAATTACTTTATGAAGTGTATGTGGGCAGTATACGATCTCTTTAACTCCGTCTCCAAAACCCCTCTCATCAAAAACACATAATTCTGAAGCGTTCAGGAGCTTCCTGGCCGCTCAACGCATCGAAAGAATTGCTAATAGGGAGGGTGTACCGGGGTTCACGCAATGTTACTGTTGGAACGTTGGATTATGGTGTGTTTATTCCTCCGAATTCTGAGCTCTGCTGGAGTTATTTTCACTTCAAGAACCTTGTGTGCTGATGTGATGAGATCGAGAACTGTGGTTATCATCAGGGTCTACGACCTTTATAAGACGAACATCCATTCAGGAAGTCATGAATATGACGCTCCGAAATTTGGTGCCTGGTCGACTTTGTGTTTACAGAAACATTGTTACCACGAGAATAACCGCTTCCATTGAGATGAATACCAACAGTCATAGCATAGATGATAAATTTACCACAGCTGTAAGAACTTTTCCCAGCGATTACTGGTAAAACTATTGTTTTAAATGTAAGAAAATAGTATGCGAATGAGAATAATCATTTTGTGGTGTCTAACTACTGCAGTGGGTCCCTCATTTGTTAGATGGAAGTTTAGACCACTATCATTTCTTATAATATTAAGCAATCTTAAGTCTCCATTTATGAAGTTACAAATACCGTTATTAATTCTGGCAGTACGGAAGTAGATAGTTTTTCGAGGGCACCTGAACTTGAGAGCTTACCATAGGTGACAGTGGACACTTTCTCAAAATCCATCACGAGATGACAATTCTGGACTGTCAGGACAAAACCTTAAATCGTGTCAGAATATTATGGGAAGTCCCAAAGACATTTGTTTGGCACCTTTTCTGGCAATATTAGTTAATTCGAGCAACACGAGGTATAGGTCGCTTGTTATGAGAGACATTATAGTCAAAGAAGTATTTTTCAAGCTGTGTCCAGGGTTCAAAGATATGACAGTTTAGCTTAACTATGATAGACATAACAGAACTATGTGGAGGTCTCTAGGTACTTTGAGCAAGTCTGGCCCTCTGCTTGGTTGTTTGCAGGAACTTCAAGAAATCAAGGCTTTCTCTATGAGAAAGGCCAAAGTTTTGGTCTCTAATATGAAGACTTTGTGGAGGGTAAGAGACACTGAGAGAAGCACCCACTTTAAAAATAATTCTAGCTCCGAGTTTTCAAGGGTTCTACTTCCGTCAGGCACAACACTTCTGGGTGCTTCTCTCTGTGTCTCTTACCCTCCACAAAGTTTTCATACTTGAGACCAAAATTTTGGCCTTTCTCATAAAGAGAGCCTGGATTTCTTGAAGTTCCTGCAAACAACCAAGCAGAGGGCCAGACTTGCTCAAAGTACCTAGAGACTTCCACATAGTTCTGTTATGTCTATCATAGTTAAGCTAAACTGTCATATCTTTGAACCCTGGACACAGCTTGAAAAGTACTTCCTTGACAACAGTGTCTTCATAAGAAGCGACCTATACCTCGTGTTGCTCGAATTAATTAATATTACAAGAAAATGTGCCAAAGAATTGCCTTTGGGAATTCTCATAATATTCTGACACGATTAAAGGTTTTGTCCTGACAGTCCAAAATTGTGATCTTGTGATGGATTTTGAGAAAGAGTCCACTGTCAGCTATGGTAAACTCTCGAGTTCTGGTGCCCTCGAAAAACTGTATCTTCTTCCGCACTGCCAAATTAATTACGGTATTTGTAAATTAAGACTTAAGATGTGTTTAATATTATAAGAAATGAGGGACTCACTTCAGTAGTCAGACACCACAGAATAGTGACAAGTTGACGAGTAAGACACATGTGTAACAGCTGGGTGTCTTTATTGTTGAAACTTGTCACCTACACAGAAGCCTACTGTGTACGCGAAACTTTTCGACAATAAAGATACCCAGCTGTTGCACATTGTGTCTTACTCACAATAGAATTGTTATAGAATAGTAACAATAAGTAGAATTTTAATGGCATTCATGGAGAAGAATTAACATGAAATTTGCACTTTTCCTTCCATGATGTACTAGAGTCCTTATAATAGTCTTCCCTCAGCGAAATTAAAAGAATGAAGAACTAGACGCAGTCTAATGCCACAGGGGATGCATAACAATCCCAAGAGGTTGCGTTGAGCACAATTCAACCATTCCCAAATTTCTGGAAGAATATGCTGAGATTAGCACAAAGAAAAACAAAAAATCAGACGTTTTGGTAAATAGAAGAACACAGTGTGCTTAAATGGGCGGAAACAGTAAGCAACACAAAACTGGTGAATTATATTCAGGTGTAACACAAACACGGCAGATTAAAAACGAGGATTAACTTGAGTTGTTGCATGAAACTGGTAATTAAATTTATATAAGGTAAAACAGTGTAAAACTGCAGGTTAAAAGTTAGCCAAGGAAAAGCAACTGGAATTATTTGCAAAAGAGGAATTAATATCACTGGAAAGTTACTAAAAAAAATCTGTGGGTCTGGCAATTCCCTGGCAACACAATTCAGAGTAACTTAGCATGAAAAAAAATATTAAAAAAGAATGTTGCTTGAGAGTTACCTGCAGTTTAATTAAATGAGAGATTAAAGAAGAATTACTTGTAAGATTAACAGGTGGCTAACAACAACTGAAGACGAATTAATAATTGCTGCCATTCGTAACGCAGTTCTGACACACACATACGTCACACACACACACACACACACACACACACACACACACACACCAAATGCAAAGTCATGAAGATCGGAGAAGGGCAAAGAAGACCGCTGACAGAGTACAGGCTAGGTGGACAAAGGCTACAAACCTCAACAAAGGAGAAAGACCTTGGGGTGAGTATAACACCAAGCACGTCTCCGGAAGCACACATCAACCAGATAACCGCGGCAGCATATGGGCGACTGGCAAACTTAAGATTAGCGTTCCGTTACCTTAACAAGGAATCGTTCAAGACACTGTATACCGTATACGTCAGGCCCATACTGGAGTATGCAGCACCAGTCTGGAACCCACACCTGGTCAAGCACGTCAAGAAACTAGAGAAAGTGCAAGGTTTGCGACAAGGTTAGTTCCACAACTCCGGGTCTGTCTTATGAAGAAAGGCTGAGAATAGGACTAACAACACTGGAGGAAAGAAGGGTCAGAGGAGACATGATAGCGACATACAAAATACTGCGGGGAATTGACAAGGTAGATAGTGACAGGTTGTTTCAGAGAGGGAACACAGAAACAAGGGGACACAACTGGAAGCTGAAGACTCAGATGAGTCAAAGGGATGTCAGGAAACATTTCTTCAGCCACAGAGTAGTCAGGAAGTGGAATGGACTAGAGAATGATATAGTGGAGGCAGGAACCATACATAGTTTTAAGACAAGGTATGATAAAGCTCATGGAGCAGGGAGAGCAGAGACCCAGTAGCAGACAGCGAAGAGGCGGGGCCAGGAGCTGAGTCTCGACCCCTGCAACCACAATTAGGTGAGTACAATTAGGTGAGTACACACACACACACACACACACACACACAGCCACACACACACACACACACAGCCACACACACAGCCACGCACACACAGCCACACACACAGCTACACACAGCCCCACACACCTACACACAGCCCCACACACACACACACACATGACGGACAAGACGGAAGGAATAGACTCCGAAGTGTCCCTGTTTGCAGATGATATGAAGTTGATGAGAAGAATTCAGTCGGACGAGGACCAGGCAGAACTACAAAGGGATCTGGACAGGCTGCAAGCCTGGTCCAGCAATTGGCTCCTGGAGTTCAACCCCACCAAGTGCAAAGTCATGAAGAGTGGGGAAGGGCAAAGTAGACCGCAGACTGAGTACAGCCTAGGGGGCCAGAGACTGCAAACCTCAATCAAGGAAAAAGACCTTGGGGTGAGTATAACACCAGGAACATCTCCTGAGGCGCACATCAACCAAATAACTGCTGCAGCATATGGGCGCCTAGCAAACCTAAGAACAGCATTCCGACATATTAATAAAGAATCGTTCAGGACCCTGTACACTGTGTACGTTAGGCCCATACTGGAGTATGCAGCACCAGTTTGGAACCCACACCTAGCCAAGCACGTAAAGAAGCTCGAGAAAGTGCAAAGGTTTGCAACAAGACTAGTCCCGGAGCTAAGGGGTATGTCCTACGAGGAGAGGTTAAGGGAAATCGACCCGACGACACTGGAGGACAGGAGAGATAGGGGAGACATGATAACAACATATAAGATACTGAGAGGAATTGATAAAGTGGACAGAGACAGAATGTTCCAGAGATGGGACACAGCAACAAGGGATCACAGTTGGAAGTTGAAGACTCAGATGATCACAGGGATGTTAGGAAGTATTTCTTCAGTCACAGAGTTGTCAGGAAGTGGAATAGTCTGGGAAGTGATGTAGTGGAGCCAGGATCCATACATAGCTTTAATAAGAGGTATGGTAAAGCTCATAGAGCAGGAAGAGTGACCTAGTAGGGACCAGTGAAGAGGCGGGGGCCAGGAGCTGTGAATCTACCCCTGCAACCTCAACTAGGTGAGTACAAGTAGGTCAAATAGGCGAGTACACACACACACACACACACACACACACACACACACACACACACACACACACACACACACACACACACACACACTCAGCACACACACTCAGACACACACACTCAGACACACACATACACGGGGGGGAGGGGGTAATAAAGCAGACAGTGCCACTCAACTCTGTAAAAATACATCTACTACCCAGCATTTTACTTAATGAGAAAATAAAAGTCAGGCAAGGGATGATATTAATGCAGTTTGTGATGGGCAGGAATTTTCAATAATGACGAAATTAAATTTGAAATTTTTCTCAGGAGTTCTTCCCATCTAATAAGTCACTAACTAAATTACACAATGCTAGGAAATCAGAAATTACACAGTGCTAGGAAATCAGAAATTACACAGTGCTAGGAAATCAGAAATTACACAGTGCTAGGAAATCAGAAATTACACAGTGCTAGGAAATCAGAAATTACACAGTGCTAGGAAATCAGAAATTACACAGTGCTAGGAAATCAGAAATTACGCAGTGCTAGGAAATCAGAAATTACACAGTGCTAGGAAATCAGAAATTACACAGTGCTAGAAATCAGAAATTACACAGTGCTAGGAAATCAGAAATTACACAGTGCTAGGAAATCAGAAATTACACAGTGCTAGGAAATCAGAATTACAGTGCTAAATCAGAAATTACCAGTGCTAGGAAATCAGAAATTACGCAGTGCTAGAAATCAGAAATTACACAGTGCTAGGAAATCAGAAATTACGCAGTGCTAGGAAATCAGAAATTACGCAGTGCTAGGAAATCAGAAATTACGCAGTGCTAGGAAATCAGAAATTACGCAGTGCTAGGAAATCAGAAATTACGCAGTGCTAGGAAATCAGAAATTACGCAGTGCTAGGAAATCAGAAATTACGCAGTGCTAGGAAATCAGAAATTACGCAGTGCTAGGAAATCAGAAATTACGCAGTGCTAGGAAATCAGAAATTACACAATGCTAAGAAATCAGAAATTACACAATGTTAGGAAATCAGGAATTACACAATGCTAGGAAATCAGAAATTACACAGTGCTAGGAAATCAGAAATTACACAATGCTAGGAAATCAGAAATTACACAATGCTACAAAAGCAGAAGACGAAAGGAATTAAAAATATTTACGCTCGTAAACACTGAAACAAAATATAATCTAGAACACTAATTACCTAAATAATAATATAAAGCTCGAATAAAGAAATGTATAACACAGAAACGATGCATTAAAACTGAATAAGCTTAATAATGATTTAATTCACGATGAGATCCTCATTAAACTGTTGGTGTTAGCATGGAGTAAGGTCGAAGAAATTCACTCAAAAACAAATACTACTGAACGTTCTTATAAAAATTTTAAACTAACTTAAAGAACTCGGGAGTGAAGTAAGTTAATTAAATTGCAGAATTACTTTGAATATACTTTATCTGCTTTGGCACTATTAAAATACAAAGTGTGATAACGAAAAAAAAAACCTTGCAAATGTTTTCTATAAAAAGAAGCACCAATAGAATATTTTAACACTAAGATATTTTGAGCGATTTAAGTTAATATCTTACTGAAATAAATTGTTTAAATAGATTGTTATTCTGTAGTACACAGCTGAATAATTAACAATCACTGTGATACAGTGGGTACTCGACCAGGAAGCAAGGCAAAGCCGACGACCAGCACTTAGGAAACTGTAACTTTTGGTAAAGTTAAGGTCCAACTTGGACCATTAATTAATTAGGAGACTGATTATAATCAGTCTCCTATGAGTGGGTCGTTTGTTGTATTGTTCCGGTCACGGTATTGTGCCTTTTAATTCTTTAAATATTGCAGACGAGAAACATATTGGTATCGTTGCAATCTCGACGTTGGAAGCGGCGCCCCTAAGTGTAGTTGTTGTTGCTTTAATGGTTACGACTGTGTGAAGTGTTGTGAGGCTGTGTTTGGAACAGCTGCGGTGAGACGACAGCAGCGCCACACATGGTAGGTATAGACACCACGACAATGCCGTCAGGGGTTGGCTGTTCTGCTTGGGGACGACATCACAGGTTCATAATAGTCTAGAATCACACTGGACGAAGTACTGGCTCTCCTCTACACTTCGTTCACAGTATACAGACAAGAGATGAAAGTTAGAGCTGTGATAGTTCTCCACCGCTCTAGACAGCGACACAAAGCTTATAGAAGACAGAGTGCAGAGCTCTACGTCACCGGTGGATGAATGGCTTTCTGGCTAAGTGGCTTACTGATTTCACTAGCAGACTGGCTGAGTGGCTGGCTTGGGTTACTGGAGTACTAGGAAACTTCACCAGAATCGAACGTCTTTAATCACATTGGAGTTTTTTCAATAAATCCCACCCAAAATCGCAGCCATCCTCAACACTGATAGGTTAATTGAATTTGAACGCAAATATTCTCAGTCAGTTGAAGGCCACACATGGTTCGCTGATATTGGATGAATCAAGTAGACTTACCCATGATGGCTGATGCAACGGACATGGCAACTCCTAACCTACTGCGCTCCATTTTTTTTCCGATAACCCTCCCTCCCTCAGGCCCAGTCTTTCCACTATTTAAGGGCTCGTACCTGCTGAAGGGAGAACAAGGATTCCACAGGAACGTCTCTCCATTATATTGCGGAAGAAGTAAAGGAGCACACAGTACACACTGGTAGACGCCAAATATGAACCACCAATGTCTCGGAGCACTGAGGCTTCTGCTTCCTGCGGTGCAGACGAATAGTTAGGCTGGCCTGTGATATTGTCAGCAAAGGTCCTCAAAATAATTAGCTATGAGGCCATTGGGATAAGCGTTCCTGATATTTTTCTCTAGTTCTCTCTCTGGTCTGAGTTGATTCATAACAAATTACATGTTATCAAGCCGAATTTAGGATCCTGGTCTTCTTATCGATGATGTGGTTGGGAGACTACGCTCTCCCGTCGCCGCATCGGGTTCACTCACGGGTATCTCATGGAGAGACGCCTGGTTCCATTGTGCGAATTGTCAGATTCCAATCTGTTTGTCATATTCTGTTGGACTGTCCTGTCTACCAGCGAGCATGCAGAATTTACCTCCACTGTCGTCACTGCTCTAACGCCCTTACTTTATTTTCCCTCCTCGCTGACGGCCCCACCTTTGACATAGACATCCTCTTTGACTTTTTGACAGCAACAGATTTATTGCCCAACCTTTGTTTATACTTCCTTTAGCACTTCTCACCGCCCTTACAAACTTGACCTCCGTTACTCTCCACCTTCACTAGTTTCAGGTCAAGTATATTACGCAGTTCACACACCTTTCCCTGCAGCGCTGTATGACCCTGGTGGGTTTGGCGCTTACTTTTGATTGTAATAAAAAAAAATTTATCTCCCTTTATAAAGCTACATTTCTCAAACCCAGTTTTCCTCTTCTCTGTTCAGGTCAGAAGTAGAGTTGAAGACAAAAGCAGAGGACAACGGGCGAAGCTTTATTTGTGAAGCCAACAACGGCCTCGGGGTCACTTTATCTGCCAACGTTACGCTCAACGTTATACGTGAGTAGAAGCTACCTTTAAAGTCTCTTGTTTTGCTTTATTCCTAGAAGCTGGATCACCCGTGGACTGTGCTCGGTGTTTTTAAATAGACTATACTTGTATGACATGTCACTGTTCATGGGTGACTATGGTTTCCATGGGTATAGAATTCAACATTTTCTCGGTATAAATAGCGAGACTAATTCCTAATTAATTAGAATTCCAGCACTGTATGACCCACAGTGGTTTAGCTTGTGTCACCAGCAATTGATTACTGGCTGTAACAATAACTATAAACATCTTCAGCTATAATAAGTCACTAGCAGCAGCTACAGCATTATAACAGTCTCTACCACTCGCTGTATAAATTACACAATGCAACAATCACGACCAAGAGCTGTAATCATTAATACAATCATGACCAACAGCTATAGCTGTGTAAGCAATTACTAACAACTAAAACAATAATAAAAAATTTCACCCTTGACAATAATCATTACCAGCAGCAACAACAGCCAATAGTTAAAGTTAACAATAGCGATTAGAAAACAGAAATTATGACCAGTTATTGCTACTACAACGTTCACAATCATCAGCTACAACAATCACTGTCAACAGTTATAACTACTACAACAATTATAGTCAACTACAACCACTTAAACTGAAGCAAACAACAGTTATAACCGCTGCCAAAATCACGTTTAGTAAAAATCACTAAATACCACAATAACAACAAACACCTATCACCTCTTCAACAATCACAATCATCAGCTATAACCACCACGACAGTCACGATCAACAACTGTATGGAATCCAACAATCATGACCAACAGCAGTTACAACAATCTTGACAACAATCTCGCGAGCAGTAGCAATAAGCCCTCAAATCAACAATCACTACCAGCAGCTAAAACAACTACAACAATTCCGATGAAGAGCTATGACTAATGACCACAAACAATCACTGCCAACAGTTGCTTTCCCTCCATCTCTGTATTCCAGCTCTTTGTTCCCCCTCCAACTAGCACCCCAGCTCTATGTTCCAACTCTGTGTTCCAGCTCTGTCTTCCTCCCTCTAGCTTGAACTTCAGCTCTGTGTTCCTCCCCACAGCTAGCACTCGAGCTCTGTGTTACCTCCTAGCTAGCACTCCAGTACTGTGTTCCCTCCTAGCTAGCACTCCAGCTCTGCGTTCTCTCCTAGCTAGAACTCCAGCTCTGTGTTTGTCCTAGCTAGCACTCCAGCTCTGTGTTACCTCCTAGCTAGAACTCCAGCTCTGCGTTTGTCCTAGCTAGCACTCCAGCTCTGTGTTACCTCCCACTCACATACTTCAACGTCTACTCGTCCCATCCAATTTAAAGTGACGTCACAGGTCTCTTCTCAAAGTCTACATCTTCATTTACGTCCAAATCTTCAACCCTCAAACCACACGACATTCCCAAATGTGCGTCTCTTCCTATCGCTTCGAAAGAAAGCATTTCCTTATCTTGGAGAACTTCTAGCAAATGTAGACAGAAGATTACCTCTCAATGTTCTCTGGTTCCACCTAAGTGTCTACCATCTGGTTCCACCTAAACGTCTACCATCTGGTTCCACCTAAACGTCTAATATCTGGTTCCACCTAAGCGTCTACCATCTGGTTCCACCTAAGCTTCTACCATCTGGTTCCACCTAAGCTTCTACCATCTGGTTCCACCTAAGATTCTACCATCTGGTTCCACCTAAGCGTCTACCATCTGGTTCCACCTAAGCTTCTACCATCTGGTTCCACCTAAGTGTTTACCATCTGGTTCCACCTAAGTGTCTATCATCTGGTTCCACCTAAGTGTCTACCATCTGGTTCCACCTAAGTGTCTACCATCTGGTTCCACCTAAGTGTCTACCATCTGGTTCCACCTAAGTGTCTACCATCTGGTTCCACCTAAGTGTCTACCATCTGGTTCCACCTAAGTGTCTACCATCTGGTTCCACCTAAGTGTCTACCATCTGGTTCCACCTAAGTGTCTACCATCTGGTTCCACCTAAGTGTCTACCATCTGGTTCCACCTAAGTGTCTACCATCTGGTTCCACCTAAGTGTCTACCATCTGGTTCCACCTAAGTGTCTACCATCTGGTTCCACCTAAGTGTCTACCATCTGGTTCCACCTAAGTGTCTACCATCTGGTTCCACCTAAGCGTCTACCATCTGGTTCCACCTAAGCGTCTACCATCTGGTTCCACCTAAGCGTCTACCATCTGGTTCCACCTAAGCGTCTACCATCTGGTTCCACCTAAGCGTCTACCATCTGGTTCAAGTGCTTATGATGTCACTGATATAACGAAGTCTAGAAAAAAATACATTTGAGACACACACACACACACACACATACAACAGGCCTAGTGTCTAATCGACATGTGCCTAGGACAAAATGGTAACTAACACCAAGGGGTCACAATTGGAAGTTGAAGACTCAGATGAGTCAAAGGGATGTTAGGAAGTATTTCTTCAGCCATAGAGTAGTCAGGAAGTGGAATAGACTAGCAAGTGATGTAGTGGAGGCAGGAACCATACATAGCTTTAAGACGAGGTATGATAAAGCTCATGGAGCAGGGAGAGAGAGGACCCAGCAGCGATCAGTGAAGAGGCGGGACCAGGAGCTGAGTCTCGACCCCTGCAACCACAATTAGGTGAGTACAATTAGCGAGCACCAGCACCCACACACACACACACACCCCCACAACACACACACACACACACACATGCACGTCTCTCTCTCTCTCTCCTCTCTCTCTCTCTCTCTCTCTCTCTCTCTCTCTCTCTCTCTCTAAGCTCATATCAGCCTTATTTTAGGCTTACACTAAGTATCTTTATAAACACAGTTTTAAACACTTGATCAAGCTACACACCCTCACTGCCTCATAAAACTAGAACTGCCTCTCTCAACACATTCACGGAAAAACTTACCATTATCATAATAGTCGAAGTATAACAGTCACAAGTAAGTAAGTTTACACCATAAAACCTCAGTATTGAGGAACGGAGAAGGGGTTGAGAAAGCTTTATACCCCTTCACTCATATATTCCTCCTCTATAGGTATACCTTTACTTTCATTGGGTCTAAATGCCTGTCTAGAATTTTGTCATTATATAGATATTAAAAAGTATCGTAATAGACTTCATGTAATAGATCTGAGTGAATTTAATATTTCATCTAAGGCTTATTTTATATTATACCTTGTTAACACGTTCACAAAGTTGGCATAATATATACCATATAAGAGTGTTACCATGTTCTGTATTATGACATTAAAAGCATATTCATTCCAATGAGGAGATCTCTCTGAATTTCCTGAATAGAGTTGAATACTATCCAGGATGTGTCCAGAAGCAATTTTCTCTCTCTCCTCTCTCTCTCTCTCTCTCTCTCTCTCTCTTCTCTCTCTCTCTTCTCTCTCTTCTCTCTCTCTCTCTCTCTCTCTCTCACCAAATATAGGAATAAACCCAATATCCCATCTTATTCTAATTAGACATTAAAATATTAATAACGAAAATAAGTGCTTTATCACATATTTTCACATATCACAAATAATCCTCCATTCTATAACCTCCTGGTTACTAGGTGGCGTACTGGTCCGAAATATTCTTTAAAACTAATTATATCTCGCATTTCATACCTCGATTCCAAAATCATTCTGCTTTCTGAATTTCTTCTAGCAATTTCTCCTCACAAGTACCATAGGTGAGAGAGATTCTTAAATTGCCACACTCTTCTACGGGTATTGTTTCGTGTATTCTTTGGTAGAGTAAAAAAATCCATAAAGATTCTTGTTCTTCTTGTTCAGTACAGGATGAAGACTTGTAGCCTACTCACTTTGCTCGGAAATTGACGGAATATATTTTATCATTAAGTTATTATAGCATTCCATATAGGCAGACACGTTAAGTAGTAGTAAATATATATTTTTAGTGGCACCTACTGGGGTGTAGGTGCCACTAAAAATTATGTTTACGGTTGCTCCTAAAATATGCGATTTAAATGTATATTTTTAATTAACACGTTTTGCACTGAAGAATTGCTTGTTACCATAATCGAATTTAAAGCAATAAGTGCACTGCAGGAAAGTGTCACTTTATCAACTCGTAGCTTAGTTGAGTTAGTTGTACCTTTATTTCGTGGAACCATTTCTAGTCCTATTCTACAAGCAACATTGTCGGAGATTTGTTGATTCATTGTAATGGAAACTATTAAGAAGGGACAACAAATCTGATAGCCCCTGATTTCCCTCTTTCTAATCTCCTAAATTCAGCAGAGCATATATTCTTTAGTATCCCTTGTTCTTTTTCTGAAAAATCCTCTCGGCCACAGAGATTTCAGTTTTAAGATGGATAAAATCTTACAGAATTAAAAAAAATAGTTGAAATACTGATTAGACTCCAAACGCTGTTCGTTCAGATCTAAAACTACAGATATAAACAAGGTTTTGAGATGGAAAAAGTAGACACAAATGTGGAACAATGATCGCATTGTGCTACTTTTGTGTTCCATTATGTCACCATTTTATACCAATTATCTCCAAGATTTGAGATATTCAGTAGCAAACATGGCAGCTACTAACCGCGGATTACATTCACAATCATCGCTATTATTAGAGAGCTAAAGTCTAGAAATTGTCCTACATTCAGAATTCGAAATTCATGAAAGTACAGACTCCCCAAAACTTATGAACAAGTTACGTTCCAGAAGGTTGTTCGTATCTTGAATTGTTCATAAGTTGTTATTTTGTCATTTTTCTATTACGATTATTATTATTGTTTTTAATATTATTATTATTATTATTGTTGTTATCTCTCTGCGCCGTTTTTCGTTGAAAACTTAGACAATAATGTATAGTATCAGTAATGTACGGTACTTAATACTAAAGGATATTTCAATAATAAATACTGTAATAAAAACTTCTTTAACTTTAACTAACACGGCAGTCTGTTCGTAAGTCCGAATGTTCGTAACTCGAATGTTCGTAAGTAGGGTAGCGTCTGTATTCCCTAATGTCTGATTTTCTGCTAAATTCACCTGTAATGTTGCAAATTAACCATGAAGCTGCACTCGACTCAACTGAATTGATATGGGTATGGGTTTGCATATAGACATATAATCCTTCTGAAGATGTGAGTAAAGTATCCTTTGATATAATAGCAAACAGAAGATCAATAAAGACGACGTGCATAAGTTAAAATTGATCTCATATTTTATAAAGACGCCTAGCGGGTCGAAACCTTTTTAAAGTAAGCCGCCTCTGTTTACCACCTCCTGTTGATGAGTTATACACATGTGCAACATCTGGGTATCTTTAATGTAGACGTTTCGCCCTCCAGTGGCTTTATCAATACAAATTCGTTTTTTCTAAACCATTTATGCACAAACCTATCCTTACCCATGACACCCATCCTGATCAAACCTATCCTTACCCATGACACCCATCCTGATCAAACCTATCCTTACCCATGACACCCATCCTGATCAAACCTATCCTTACCCATGACACCCATCCTGATCAAACCTATCCTTACCCATGACACCCATCCTGATCAAACCTATCCTTACCCATGACACCCATCCTGATCAAACCTATCTTTACCCATGACACCCATCCTGATCAAACCTATCCTTACCATGACACCCATCCTGATCAAACCTATCCTTACCCATGATACCCATCCTGATCAAACCTATCCTTACCCATGATACCCATCCTGATCAAACCTATCCTTACCCATGACACCCATCCTGATCAAACCTATCCTACCCATGACACCCATCATGATCAAACCTATCCTTACCCATGACACCCATCCTGATCAAACCTATCTTACCCATGACACCCATCCTGATCAAACCTATCCTTACCCATGACACCCATCCTGATCAAACCTATCCTTACCCATGACACCCATCCTGATCAAACCTATCCTTACCCATGACACCCATCCTGATCAAACCTATCTTTACCCATGACACCCATCCTGATCAAACCTATCCTTACCCATGACACCCATCCTGATCAAACCTAGCCTTACCTATGACACCCATCCTGATCAAACCTATCCTTACCCATGACACCCATCCTGATCAAACCTATCCCTACCCATGACACCCATCCTGATCAAACCTATCCTTACCCATGACACCCATCCTGATCAAACCTATCCTTACCCATGATACCCATCCTGATCAAACCTATCCTTACCCATGATACCCATCCTGATCAAACCTATCCTTACCCATGACACCCATCCTGATCAAACCTATCCTTACCCATGACACCCATCCTGATCAAACCTATCCTTACCCATGATACCCATCCTGATCAAACCTATCCTTACCCATGATACCCATCCTGATCAAACCTATCCTTACCTATGATACCCATCCTGATCAAACCTATCCTTACCCATGACACCCATCCTGATCAAACCTATCCTTACCACAAACATCACTTACTTTCATATTTGGTATTCTCATCCCGTAATTTACACACACACACACACACACACACACACACACACACACACACACACACACACACACACAAACACACACACACGATAAACTGGAAAAGTTTTTTTATCCTAATATTAAGCAAATGGTAAACGATAAATAACCTCTCCTCAACTAACTTTATTTCACTTCACTCTAATTTCTCATGGGTAAACCCATCTCAACATAATATCCACGCACTTTAAATCTCAAAAAATTCCTAAGCTTACACAAGTCTCTCTTTGAGTCACACAAAATAAATATATGAACTTCCATGATTCACTCCCTAAAAATTACAGATATTATTTAAATCCCATGTAGTCAGCAAAGATATAGAATTTTCTTTAATTAATTCAATCATCATGGTTTATATATATATATATATATATATATATATATATATATATATATATATATATATATATATATATATATATATATATATGGGGTCCACCTCTAGTGCAAATTGTGGGACCCATAGCCTCGGAGAAGTGGATAAAGGCATCAAGGAAGAATATTTGGATTTCTTCCTGAAGCCGTTTGAATATTCCACTTCTCCTACCACCCCATCCTATATACACACATACATACATATAAATGCTTTATTAATAGACAGAATACATTTATAAAACACACAAACATGAACATGAATACAATGGTACAATATGTCAAAGATTATGAATCTCCACCAGCTCCTTCGAAGCCGGACGCGAGCCGAGTATGCAGCATGCGTTTCCCTCTGGATGGCCACGCTGAGACGCTGGAACATGAACGTGGCTGCCCTTGGGTCCCTGGTGGTGTCGATGAGTCTGGAACCCAGCTCTTTAAGGAAACGTGTTGCATTTTTCCCCACGCTCCCAAGGTCTCTGATCCCACTGGGACAAATTTATACTGTTGGCTTATGTCCCTGTACTTGCCGATCTTGTACTCCTCTCTGTGGTCAGCAGCTCCTCCCTGTTGCCCGACACTGTGATGGATGTAGGTGTCAGCCAGTGTCGACACACAGGTATAATCCCATGCTAAGAGCTTGCCATTCTTCCAAGGATAGATGGTGATCCCGTCGGGGCGGTTTGCTGGGTTGTGGGCGTTGTTGGCTGCTAGTGATCGAGGCTCTCTCTCGGCTGGGCATCCAGCTGTAGCGAGGGTTCTCTTTATGATGTCGTTGACCTCATTGTGTCTTGCATGCCAACCCTTGGTTTTAGAACAGTTAAGACCATGTAGACCATATTGGTCGGCTTGCGCATCGCCGCAAATACACGTATATTCCGTGTGAATGGGGGCAGCAAGGCGCAGAGCCACTGCAATACGAAGGGTCTTAGGGTCCAGGCGTGTTCCCATGGCCGAAATGGGAACTGTTTGGAGGAAGTCCCCAGAGTGAGGTGCACTCACGGCTAGGAGACGGGCAGTCTCCCTGTCTGATGTTACGGCCCTGAGCATATTGGCAAGTATCTTTTCAACAATGGGGCTGTCCCAGCTTGACTGTTTGTGGGCCAGTTCTTCACTAGGTTTTGGTGTTGGAGCAGCAAGAGTCTCCCATTCAGTGATGGCACTGGTGTAGCTAGGGTCCTGTATTCCTGCTGAATCACTGAGGTTGTATGGAAGAATTTGTTTTATTAGCTCATTTGATGCTATGGAAGAGGATAAGAAGGCTGGTAGGGCAATATATATATATATATATATATATATATATATATATATATATATATATATATATAGTATATATATATATATATATATAGTATATATATATTGGATTAAGGTAAAACGTTCGATGTGTATGAATATTGTATTAGAGGTTGATAAAATACTTAGTGTAGATGAGCAAAGTAAATTTTTAGTCATTTATAAGAAATATTGAGCTGGAGGAGGAGTGAGGTGAGAAGGGTTCTTGATTCAAGGAATTGGAGCATATGATTACCCTTTTCTAATACATCTGAAAAGTATTACTGTATTAGTGTTTTACCTCGTAATGACTAATAACATTTTTGGTATTATTGGATGGAGGATATGGATGGTCTTAGATGGTAGGGGGAGGGAGGTGGTGAGGGATCTTGATCCGAGGCGTAGGAGCATGGTTGTTAGTAAATTTATAGAATAAATAGAGAAGAGAGTGATGTATTGTACATAAAAACAACAAAATATATAAAGAATATTATATACTTTACTGAAAATTTAGTTTATAAAATTTTTAAATGTTTTATTCACCATGACTTTTCTTTAATCTGTGTATTGCAGAAAAATACCTTAAAAATCTTTTTTTTTTTCAAAATATTCGGAGCGCGCACGCGCTGAATATTTTATACACTAGTGACTTCAATGCTGGCAGAAGTACCCATCCAGTTTCCCCTACCCTCCCTCTCATTCCAGCTTCAGCGTGGTGAAACACATGTGGACACTATCAAAATATCCATATGAACAAATGAAATAAGGTCAAAAATAGTGTGATATGCCAGTTATTGCACCACATTACAACATCATTACGTGTGTTTCACCACGTTGAAGCTGGAATGAGAGGGAGGGTAGGGGAGACTGGATGGGTACTTCTGGCAGCATTGAAGTCACTAGTGGATAAAATATTCAGCGTATGCATGACCGTAGAGGAGAGGGAGTGGTGGTAGGGGGAGGGTTTAAGAAACACATATTGAAGTATAGATACTCGAAAATCTGGGAAAAAGATTTAATGTACAATTGCTATGGATCCCATCACACATTGGATTACTCCTTCATAATAAAGTTGATATGTTAGCCAAGAAGAGTACCCTGAAGGAGAATGTTGAATATAACTTTGGTATATATGTGTCTAGCATTAGGAATAATATTAGGAGAGAAGTAAATAATGAAAATGATTGTTATAGGAATGCAGTTAGAAGCCTGAGTAGATCTATAACCCACTGTGATAACATGAACGTAGATAAGTATGTTTATGGAGCAACTTGCAATGTGAACAGACTGACTGATGTAGTGGCCAGGTGGAGGACACACAGATGATCAAGCCAAATGCAAATTATGTGATCAGGCATATGGTCACTATCTTGAACACTATGTGCTTAATTGTCCACTTATTGAGGAATATAGAGATACAGTATAATAACCTACGTGACATGTCAAGATATATTATTAATGAAAATATGATACCAGATATACTAAGCAAATTTACTAAATTTGCTTGTAACTGATAAGTGAACTGTAGATATAAATCCAAATGTACACCTGTTAACCCTTTTGAGGCCTAGTTCCTAGGTCATTTATATATCCATATGGCTCTTGTGTAACATGGGGTGCACAATAAACTAGCCACTTCGGTGGCAAAATCTAATTGTGTGAAAAAGACATATGCAGTTCAGGACATTTATTGGAGAAAATGTTTCATCTTTTTCAGAAGTCACTCGGGGCGAAACGTTTCCTCTAATAAATGTCCTGAACTGTACATAAGTGCCTTTTTCCACATATTGTC
Organism: Cherax destructor; assembly: GCA_009830355.1. Classification (NCBI taxonomy): domain Eukaryota; kingdom Metazoa; phylum Arthropoda; class Malacostraca; order Decapoda; family Parastacidae; genus Cherax; species Cherax destructor. Next base: position 398,470 of record WNWK01000348.1, read on the forward strand.
TGTATCACCAGACCATTTTTCACATATTCATTGTGTTTTCTCTTGGTCCAGACGGACCAGTGTGGGTGTGGGCCCCAGCAGGCACCGTGGACGTTACTGAGGGTCACGACCTGTCTATAACAGCCTTGGCTACTGCCAACCCTGGACCTGTCAGGTGAGTGTTAGTATCAGGACATGTGAAGTGTTAGTATCAGGACCTGTGAAGTGTTAGTATCAGGACCTGTGAAGTGTTAGTATCAGGACCTGTGAAGTGTTAGTATCAGGACCTGTGAAGTGTTAGTATCAGGACCTGTGAAGTGTTAGTATCAGGACCTGTGAAGTGTTAGTATCAGGACCTGTGAAGTGTTAGTATCAGGACCTGTGAAGTGTTAGTATCAGGACCTGTGAAGTGTTAGTATCAGGGACCTGTGAAGTGTTAGTATCAGGACCTGTGAAGTGTTAGTATCAGGACCTGTGAAGTGTTAGTATCAGGACCTGTGAAGTGTTAGTATCAGGACCTGTGAAGTGTTAGTATCAGGACCTGTGAAGTGTTAGTATCAGGACCTGTGAAGTGTTAGTATCATGACCTGTGAAGTGTTAGTATCAGGACCTGTGAAGTGTTAGTATCAGGACCTGTGAAGTGTTAGTATCAGGACCTGTGAGGTAGAGTGTTAGTATCAGGACCTGTGAGGTAAGTGTTAGTATCAGGACCTGTGAGGTAAGTGTTAGTATCAGGACCTGTGAGGTAAGTGTTAGTATCAGGACCTGTGAGGTAAGTGTTAGTATCAGGACCTGTGAAGTGTTAGTATCAGGACCTGTGAAGTGTTAGTATCAGGACCTGTGAAGTGTTAGTATCATGACATGTGAAGTGTTAGTATCATGACCTGTGAAGTGTTAGTATCAGGACATGTGAAGTGTTAGTATCAGGACATGTGAAGTGTTAGTATCAGGACCTGTGAAGTGTTAGTATCAGGACATGTGAAGTGTTAGTATCAGGACATGTGAAGTGTTAGTATCAGGACCTGTGAAGTGTTAGTATCAGGACCTGTACGTTAGAGCCCAGGGTACTACAAATCCTGGACGTTTTAACATGATTGCAAACGTCACTTCAGACAAGATAACTACTATCGTTGCTACACAACTACAAAGTCTACATAATATTATAGAGTGAGACTAGTGCTAGAACACGAAAACTGTTCTGCTTAGTATGGGAAAACTGTTCTGCTTAGTATGAGAAAACTGTTCTGCTTAGTATGGGTAAACTGTTCTGCTTAGTATGGGAAAACTGTTCTGCTTAGCATGAGAAAACTGTTCTGCTTAGTATGAGAAAACTGTTCTGCTTAGCATGAGAAAACTGTTCTGCTTAGTATGAGAAAACTGTTCTGCTTAGTATGGGAAAACTGTTCTGTTTAGCATGAGAAAACTGTTCTGCTTAGTATGAGAAAACTGTTCTGCTTAGTATGGGAAAACTGTTCTTCTTAGTATGAGAAAACTGTTCTGCTTAGTATGAGAAAACTGTTCTGCTTAGTATGAGAAAACTGTTCTGTTTAGCATGAGAAAACTGTTCTGCTTAGTATGAGAAAACTGTTCTGCTTAGTATGAGAAAACTGTTCTGTAGTAGAAAACTGTTCTGCTTAGCATGGAATCTTTCGTCTTCAATAGAAAACTTCTGCATTTACAGAAATTTCGCTAACAAAAGTCAAAGGAGAATTTATTTTAATTTAAAATTCCCACTTGAATGGAAAATAAAACAGAAGGGAAAAAGATCGGTATTTTTCAGTCTCAAAGATAATTCTCAGTAGATAATGATAGAAAGTCTTAAGGAACAGAGTGGAAATTATAGGGAAAACTGTTCTGCTTAGTATGGGAAAACTGTTCTGCTTAGTATGGGAAAACTGTTCTGCTTAGTATGGGAAAACTGTTCTGCTTAGTATGGGAAAACTGTTCTGCTTAGTATGGGAAAACTGTTCTGCTTAGTATGAGAAAACTGTTCTGCTTAGTATGAGAAAACTGTTCTGCTTAGTATGGGAAAACTGTTCTGCTTAGCATGAGAAAACTGTTCTGCTTAGTATGAGAAAACTGTTCTGCTTAGTATGAGAAAACTGTTCTGCTTAGTATGGGAAAACTGTTCTGCTTAGCATGAGAAAACTGTTCTGCTTAGTATGAGAAAACTGTTCTGCTTAGTATGAGAAAACTGTTCTGCTTAGTATGGGAAAACTGTTCTGCTTAGTATGGGAAAACTGTTCTGCTTAGTATGGGAAAACTGTTCTGCTTAGTATGAGAAAACTGTTCTGCTTAGTATGAGAAAACTGTTCTGCTTAGTATGAGAAAACTGTTCTGCTTAGTATGAGAAAACTGTTCTGCTTAGTATGAGAAAACTGTTCTGCTTAGTATGGGAAAACTGTTCTGCTTAGTATGGGAAAACTGTTCTGCTTAGTATGGGAAAACCGTTCTGCTTAGTATGGGAAAACTGTTCTGCTTAGTATGGGAAAACTGTTCTGCTTAGTATGGGAAAACTGTTCTGCTTAGTATGAGAAAACTGTTCTGCTTAGCATGAGAAATTTGTTCTGCTTAGTATGGGAAAACTGTTCTGCTTAGTATGGGAAAACTGTTCTGCTTAGTATGGGAAAACTGTTCTGCTTAGCATGAGAAAACTGTTCTGCTTAGTATGAGAAAACTGTTCTGCTTAGTATGGGAAAACTGTTCTGCTTAGTATGGGAAAACGGTTCTGCTTAACATGGGAAAACGGTTCTGCTTAGCATGGGAAAACGGTTCTGCTTAACATGGGAAAACTGTTCTGCTTAGCATGGGAAAACTGTTCTGTTTATCATGGGAAAACTGTTCTGTTTAGCATGGGAAAACGGTTCCTGGCAGAACTCCTCCAATTCTCTACATTTTATTTTTACCTCACTAGTTGATACTGTTTTTCTAGAAATAACATGTGTGACCATAGATAAATATATATATATATATATATATATATATATATATATATATATATATATATATATATATATATATATATATATATATATATATATATATATATATATATATGCAATTACACTAAAAGTTTACCTTTTTGAATATTTTTAGGATTCAATTATTGTTGATGGTAGTAGAAATGCAATCTTAATGACTCGCATAAAGTTGATAGGCTTTTATCCCCCAAAAATCTGAATTTATTTTATATTTTTTAAGATAATTCTTAGTGTTATTGTTTATGTAACTTTTAGTCTTAATGATCTACAAACTGCGCAGATACACGTGGTGGAGAGGACCAGCTGCCATAGAGGAGGGGGAGGATTCAGATGGTGAAAGTGGCCAGCTGGCTTTCATGAGAGTTGACCGTCACTTATCCGGGGAGTACACGGTCGTGGCTACTTCCCCTCACTCGGCAATAAATTCTACTTTCTTCATCAATGTACAGTGTCAGTGTTTATTAGGATAACTTTAAATTGTTAGTCACTGTCTATGTTATTGTGTGTTTTCTAGTGTCGTATTGTTGTTTTAAGACAGTGTCTTGTCACATTATATATCAGTAAATTGGAATCCGTAATTGAATTCATTTTAATAAAAACAGTTTTTAGGTTTTACTGTGATGATGATAGAAGTATTATTAACAGATGGTCCTCAGGATATTCAGGCGGCAGAACGAGTGACTGTGGACGAGGATGGCACTGCCACTGTCTTGTGTTCCGCCACTGGTAATCCCACTCCCAACATCAGTTGGACCAGGGGCACACCAGGTAATGCCACTGTGTTGTGTTCTGCCACTGGTAATCCCACTCCCAACATCACTTGGACCAGGGGCACTGACAACACCAGGTAAGATGCCAATACTGTGTTGTGTTCTGCCACTGGTAATCCCACTCCCAACATCACTTGGACCAGGGGCACTGACAACACCAAGTGAGATGCCAACAGTGTTGTGTCCTACCACTGACAACTCCACACTATGCAAGTGTCAGGAATAAGATCTTAACATCTGATAAATAATACCAACACGAACACGAAAGAGATTCCTAGTTTATGCAAAGAGTAAAAAAAGAAAGAGGAAAATTAAACGTTTATTAAAACGACACAACATTAAACATCAAAGGTAAGTCTGAATCCCAGGTGTGTGATGGTTACCTGGTGATGATTAAGACACATGTGCAAAAGCTGGGTATCTTTATTGATGTAACGTGGAGAAACAGTATTGTAGGTAGTCAATCCCTAAGCCTGGAGAAGAGTTCATCTCCATGGAGCTCCATGGAGCTGAACTCTTCTCCAGGCTGAGGGACTGACCACCTCAAATATTATTTCCCAACTGTTGCACATGTGACTTAATCATCGGCACCGGAGATATTCCCTTGTCCATGAAGATTTAAGAGTTGCTGATGAGACACATTAACTGTTAATGAAACCTTCATTGAAGCAGTTGAACGCTCACTGTGAGTCAGGGAACGAGTCTGCAGATGAGATGGATTCACATGGAGATAGGCTTGAACCTAAAATGGTAACTGTGCAAGTCCTAACATTGTGATACAGTGAAATGGCAGTGCTCTGTCTACTCATTCAGCACTTGATTTGTACTCAGTGAACCGCAGGAGACAGAGATACATCATAATCTACACTTGGAAAATCCTAGAAGGAATGGTCCTTAATCTGCACACAGAAATCACTCCCTACGAAAACAAGACTTGGCAGGCGGTGCAAAATACCCCCAATGAAAAGTAGGGTCGCCATTGGTATACTAAGAGAAAGCACGGTAAGTGTCCGGGGCCCAAGACTGTTCAACAACCTCCCACTAGGCATAAGGGGAATTAACAATAGACCAATGGCTGCCTTCAAGAGGGAGCTGAACAGATACCTAAAGCCGGTATGTTGGACTACGTGCGGCCAGCAGTAACAGCCTGGTTGATCAGGCCCTAAGCCACAGGGAGGCCTGGTCGTGGACCGGGTGGCGGAGGCGTTGACCCCGTGAATATCCTCCAGGTAGTTAGTCCTGAGTAGATAGACTCGAGTACCAATAATACAGAGACAAAATGCAAACTCGCAGTTGTACTCATGACATTTGAGACACGTGGTCAAGATGAAGTATACTTATATAGTCTTTATAGCAAGTCCTTGCATTAGTTAAACCACTGGAGGGCGAAACGTCTACAAATTAAAGACACCCAGATGTTGCACATGTGTCTAATTCTTCAACTTGACTGTGCTTAATACCACTCATATACAACTTGTAGTCAAAGCAAAGTCTACCTTCCAAAAGACAGACTGATCATCCACACGACCACGTGTCGTGGTCAGGGTCGATCTAACCATGAAGAACAGAAGGAAGAGAGTTCAAGAGTTTCTAAGAGACTACAATCATCAATTACCCAGTAAATTTAAAACTCCAAAATGAATACGTGTGACAATAACAATTTAACTTAAGCTATTTTAGGAGAGCTACAAAAGAAATGATAAAATACTGAAAATAAATTAAATAACCTAGAGGATGAAGCTCATCATGGAATCAGGAGTCAAGTGAACCTAAGCAACTCCCTAACTACCATGTAATCTAATTATTTTAGTCCGAAATTATATACGAGTACAAGCGAAATTTTTACGCTATGTTCTACTGGCAACTCCACTCCCATCATTACCTACCCCAGAGACACTAATATCACCAGGTGATGTTGACCTCATTTACACCAATGACTCTGACAACACCAGGTCAGATGCAAACTTTACTACTAATAAAACCGGGTGAGTTCCCAGCATTATTGACACTCTGGGTAGTAAGAGCACCAGGTGGGCTGTCAACACTGCTTGCACATAGCACAGTGTGACCTCCATCACTGAAGGAAATATCATATTCTGTTATATTTGATTAGCGTGAATATGAGGTCCAACCTTACTGTCTCATTTCTCTCTCTCTCTCTCTCTCTCTCTCTCTCTCTCCTCTCTCCTCTCTCTCTCTCCTCTCTCTCTCTCTCTCTCTCTCTCTCTCTCTCTCTTCTCTCTCTCTCTCTCTCTCTCTCTCTCTCTCTCTCTCTCTCTCTCTCTCTCTCTCTGGGTGTGTCCCTGACATATTGACACAATTCCCCATAACCATCTCCGTCATTACACAAATAACCCGCACGTAGGAGAATGAAACTTATGAATACGTTTTGGTCAGACCGAAACGTGCGGGTCATTTGTCTCTTGTTCCAGGCACGGTATTGTACCTTTTTATCCTCCATCTCCATCTTATTCCTCAACGTTTTCCGGTTTCTCTAAATTCTCCTTGTCTGTTTCCACGCAGTTAAAATTTCCCATGAACAATAACATTGCATTGTTCATGTGAACAGTTCTAGCTGCGTCCGCTATGTTGTACACCGTCACTACGTTGTTGTTATTTTCCCTGTCTTGATCTGTGTTTTAATTGTTGGTTTTACTTCACTATCACCACCATGATAATGCGTACTATGTACAGTAAGTCCTCACTTAACGACGTATATCGAAACTAATTTTACTATAGCCTAATTGATATAAATATCAGGGGTGCACATTGCACCTTTAACTCTCATCGCAATAAGGTTAATTAAATCAAAGAATAAATGTTTGCAAAGAAAAAATTGTAAGGCACACCTACTACCAGGCAGTTCTAAAACGAACGAGCAGACTCCACACAGAAAGAGGCCAAGGCCGGGAGTCGATTTTTTCTCATCAGCCTTATAACGAAACAACGTTGAACGAAACAACGTAAGGTGAGGACTTACTGTAACTATTTTGACTCCTCTCTATTTATTCCTTTTTGATTAATAGTGGTGCTCCCTTTTCCTGTTTCCTTTCTCGTAATGTAATGTCTAGCTGGAAAAATAGCATGTGTTATCTCTTTGAGTTTTGTTTCTGTACGTGCTATGATGACAGGGGATGATTTTGCTATTTATTTCATTCGTCACTCTAGCTGGTTATACCATTTAGGTTTTCAGTTCCCTGCTTTCCTGGCAGAAGGGGTTGTAGAGGGAGGTGGGGGTTAGGGGTTTTGGTAAGTAGTGGTAGCATGGATGGTTCTTGCAGTGGAAGTGGTTAGGATTGTGAATGAAGGTGCTGGAGGAAGAAAAGGGTTGTTAGTCGAGGGATGAGGGGTTGTTTAAAATGAGGGACGGTTGTGCAAAAGGTTCTTGCATTGAAAGAAATGTAGGCAAGGGAGGATGGGATTAAAGTTTGGTTAGTTTTTGAGTTATTGTTTCTGAGTGTGACGGGGGAATGGTTGGAGCTTGAGAAAGGTTGTTTGGGACTTGGCTTGATGAATCTCTGGAGGCTGGATTCCATGCCTTTTATTGCCTATTCTGTTTCTAATTCCTGTATTTGTAGATGCTGTTCTCTTCCTCAGTTGCTCCAGTTTCTTTTCTATACTGGCCCTGTCGGCGTACCCTAGGTGATATTTCCCCTCTAATTATTCTGTCTCGAACGTTTTCAGTTACAAAGGTAAGTATGACTAGACATATTTTGTTCCCCACATACTTTTTTTCCCGTAAAACTTGTTACCTGTTATACTACCTCGGCCTCTCCTTGTTTTCCCTGCCTCCATACCTCATTATTTGTCCTATCGGCCTCAGGAAGACCATGGATCATCAGCGACCTCCCTCTTTCCTCCTCTCATATTGTCCACCAGCTTGCCTTCTCTGTTGTTAAAATTGTCGTCGCTATGATCTCCTGTGAAATCATTTTTGATAAGGTCTTTTCTCCCTTTTCTTTTCTGTTTCCTCAGTTTCCGTTTCCATTACTGTCTCTATTGCTTTCCCCTCCTCATCATATCCTCTAGTTACTTTTCCAGTTCCCATAGCTCCTCTCCCTGCCCGTCTACCTTTTCATTCGAAGCTGTTACCCCCTTCTTCTCATGTTCCTTGCGTAGCTTCATTACTTATTTACCCTTTCTTCAGTTTCGTAATAGAAATCATTTAATTTTCTTTCGTAGACTTATACCGTATTGCGTCTAAAACCAGTTAACATAAACGTTGTTCATCGTTCACCCACAGACTCCTCCTAATTTCTCAGCTCCTCCTCCTGGTATTATTTATCTCTCTGATTCCCGTTTCCTTATTCTTCGACCTTCACACAGCCAGGTACAGTAAATTCCTGTGGTTGCAGCTTATTCTAGCAACTACTGTTAGTCCCTTCTCTTATTCATGCTAGACATCACTCATTTCTGTAGAGATCAGTGGATTTAAAAGTTCCTTGGAGCAGATAGTGTGAGTGTATGTCTGTACTCGTCTATATGTGGTTACAGGGGTTGATTCACAGCTCCTAATCCCGCCTCTTTGTGTGTGTGTTTTTGTTTTTTTTGGTTAATGTGCGTGTGTTTGCGGGGGATGGGGAGCGGTACTGGCCTATACGTGGTTACAGGGGTTAAGTCTTAGCGATTGCCCCCGCCTGTGTGCGTGTGTGTGTGCACTCACTATTTATATTTCTGGGGTCGAGTCACAGCTCTTGGCCCTGTGTGTGTGTGTGTGTCTGCTACTGGGTTCACTCTCTCCTGGTTTCGAAAGCCTTATCGTACCTCTTCTTAAATCTATGTATGTACCCTGACTATACCACTTCACTTTCCAGGTGGTCTTCCTGACCACTCTAGGGCTAAAGAAATACTATCATCCTAGTGACTCAGCTGTGTTTCCAGCTTCCAGCTGCGCCCTCGTCTTTCTATTTTTCGCTTGTCCATCAGTTTGTCCCTGTCCACCTTATCAATTCCTCTCAGTATTTTCTACTTTATTATCATATCTCCCCTAATACTTCTATCCTCTAATATCATCAAGATTAACTCATTAAATCTCTCCTCATGGTACTTACCCCTTAGGTCTGTGACTAATCTCGTTGCAAATCTTTTGCTATTTCTCCAGTTTCTTGACATGCTGGATCAGGCGTGAATTGTATACTGGTGCGTCCTACTCCAATATGGGCCTGACATATGTCGTTCCTTGCAGTAAATGACTCCTTGCTTTAGTTCCTGAAAGCTAATTTTAGATTTGCCAGATGGGCATTTGGTGTAGCAGTTATTTGGTTAATGTGCCCCTCAGGTGATATGCTCGGCACAGTGCTCACCCGAGGTCCTTCACCTTGAGAAAAGTTAGCAGCCTATGCGACCCCTTCCAGAGCCAGTACTTCGACTGGGGTCCTCTTTGCCCATCCCCAATCTTTGTAGTTACTGGGGTTGAATTCTAGAAGCCACTTGTCAGACCAGACCTGCAGCCTCTCCAGGTCCTCACCTGTTTGTATTCTCTTAAATTTCACATCTGCGAACAGGGATACTTCTGACTATCCCTTCCGTCACGTCGTTCATGAATACAAGAAATAGTACTGGCTCTGGTACTGATTCTTGCGGAAGCCCGCTCGTCATCTGCGCTGATTCTCACACGTCTTCTCTCATAAGCCCCCGTTGTTTTCTTCCTGCTGAGTATTCCTTGATCCATTCTAGTTCCTTTCCTGTTATTCCTGCCTACTACTCTAGCTTTTGTCCCTGTCTCGTGTGTGTGTGTGTGTGTAATAGTGCAAGCTTCTGAAGTGCACATGAAAACTGAAACTCTTTATTGCCAATAAAACTAATAAAATCAAACCTAGAATCGTTGCAATCACTTCCAATTTATTACCGCATAAATCACAAATGTATGTTTAAAACAATTTCAATTAATATTTGGCATTCACTATTAACCTTTTATTTGAGAACAATACTGAAGTATTGCATGCATATATATTTAAAAATATATATATATATATATATATATATATATATATATATATATATATATATATATATATATATATATATATATATATATATATATGAATATATATATGTCGTGCCGATTAGGTAAAACTTGCGATTTTGGCTTAAATAGCAACGCCCTTTTGCCATATAAGACAAGTGAAAATTTGTGTATGCAATAATTTCGCCAAAATCATTCTGAACCTAACGAAAAAATATATTTCATTGTGTTTGTTTATTAATAAATAATTGTTAACGTATCTAAAATATATTTAGTTGGGTTAGGCTAAATTAAATTGCGCTTGTTGTAATAAGGTTAGGTAGGTTTTCAAAGTTTCTCTTGGTACAAAATTATAAATTCTTACATTTACATAAACGAAAAAAATATATCTTTAAACGTATAAGAGAAAATTTTAGAAAGGACTTAATTTTAGATGAGTTCTTGCTAATTGACCAGTTTTACCTAATCATTTAAATGAATATATATAGTATAATATATATATATATATATATATATATATATATATATATATATATATATATATATATATATATATATATATATATATATATATATAATTTATATAGTTTTATTTTTTCTGAAGTTCAATGTTGTTGGTGTCGACGGGCGTGGGCGAGGCTCGCTTGGTGGTGGCGTGGGCGTCACGGGCGGACTCTGGCATCTACCACTGCCATGCCTCTAATGTTGTCTCCTCGTCCCCTCCTATCCCCACAGCTATTGTTGTAACTCGTAAGTAACACTGCCTCGTAGTCCCCTCCAACCATCCAATCAGCTATTGTTGTAGCTTTTGATGTAATGTTATCGCACAGCCCTCCCACGTCCCCCACAGCTATTGTAATGTGTTCTGATCGTTCTTCCCATCCCCACAGCTATTGTAACGTGTCCTGAACGTCCTTCCCATCCCCATAGCTATTGTAACGTGTCCTGATCGTCCTTTCCATCCCCACAGCTATTGTAATGTGTCCTGATCGTCCTTCCCATCCCCACAGCTATTGTAATGTGTCCTGATCGTCCTTCCCATCCCCACAGCTATTGTAATGTGTCCTGATCGTCCTTCCCATCCCCACAGCTATTGTAATGTGTCCTGATCGTCCTTCCCATCCCCACAGCTATTGTAATGTGTCCTGATCGTCCTTCCCATCCCCACAGCTATTGTAATGTGTCCTGATCGTCCTTCCCATCCCCATAGCTATTGTAATGTGTCCTGATCGTCCTTCCCATCCCCACAGCTATTGTTTAAACTCGTTAGTAATGTGATCCCATCTTCCCATTCATCACCAGTTATTGTTTATATGCTGAGTAAGATTGTCTCCTCACCCTCTACTACCCCTCTCAGCTTCTCTTGAGAAGTTACACATAAAACTCACCGAAAGATATTGAGTGTAGACTGTTACTACAATCACCAACTGCGTGTAGACTGTTACTACAATCACCAAATGCGTGTAGACTGTTACTACAATCACCAACTGCGTGTAGACTGTTAATACAATCACCAACTGCGTGTAGACTGTTACTACAATCACCAACTGCGTGTAGACTGTTACTACAATCACCAACTGCGTATAGACTGATACTACAATCACCAACTGCGTGTAGACTGATACTACAATCACCAACTGCGTGTAGACTGTTACTACAATCACCAACTGCGTGTAGACTGATACTACAATCACCAACTGCGTGTAGACTGATACTACAATCACAAACTGCGTGTAGACTGATACTACAATCACCAACTGCGTGTAGACTGATACTACAATCACCAACTGCGTGTAGACTGATATTACAATCACCAACTGCGTGTAGACTGTTACTACAATCACCAACTGCGTGTAGACTGTTACTACAATCACCAACTGCGTGTTGACTGTTACTACAATCACCAACTGCGTGTAGACTGATACTACAATCACCAACTGCGTGTAGACTGATATTACAATCACCAACTGCGTGTAGACTGTTACTACAATCACCAACTGCGTGTAGACTGTTACTACAATCACCAACTGCGTGTAGACTGTTACTACAATCACCAACTGCGTGTAGACTGATACTACAATCACCAACTGCGTGTAGACTGATATTACAATCACCAACTGCGTGTAGACTGTTACTACAATCACCAACTGCGTGTAGACTGTTACTACAATCACCAACTGCGTGTAGACTGATACTACAATCACCAACTGCGTGTAGACTGATACTACAATCACCAACTGCGTGTAGACTGATATTACAATCACCAACTGCGTGTAGACTGTTACTACAATCACCAACTGCGTGTAGACTGTTACTACAATCACCAACTGCGTGTAGACTGTTACTACAATCACCAACTGCGTGTAGACTGATACTACAATCACCATCTGCGTGTAGACTGATATTACAATCACCATCTGCGTGTAGACTGTTACTACAATCACCAACTGCGTGTAGACTGTTACTACAATCACCAACTGCGTGTAGACTGTTACTACAATCACCAACTGCGTGTAGACTGATACTACAATCACCAACTGCGTGTAGACTGATACTACAATCACCAACTGCGTGTAGACTGTTACTACAATCACCAACTGCGTGTAGACTGTTACTACAATCACCAACTGCGTGTAGACTGATACTACAATCACCAACTGCGTGTAGACTGATACTACAATCACCAACTGCGTGTAGACTGATACTACAATCACCAACTGCGTGTAGACTGATACTACAATCACCAACTGCGTGTAGACTGATACTACAATCACCAACTGCGTGTAGACTGATACTACAATCACCAACTGCGTGTAGACTGATACTACAATCACCAACTGCGTGTAGACTGATACTACAATCACCAACTGCGTGTAGACTGTTACTACAATCACCAACTGCGTGTAGACTGTTACTACAATCACCAACTGCGTGTAGACTGATACTACAATGAAATACTACACAACATTTATTATAACACATTCTTTTGTGTACATTGCTCTTTTGTTAGTTGTTATTCACACCCGGGACTAAACTTTTTTAATTAACCATTGAATTCCACTCAAAAATTCTTTTGTTTTTCTTTGTTTCGTTTCACAAGAGCATGTGTTAGTTTCAAGGATTTTCCATAAGATTACTGTAATTCTAGAGTTATAGATTTTTTTTTGTATCAGTTGGCCTGGTCGTGGACCTGGCCGTGGGTGCGTTGACCCCCGGAACAACATCTTGGTATTTACCTCTTGTGCAGAATGAGATTTCATGATTTCCAGTTATCCATTCTGTTCCCATTTTTCATTTATCCAATCGAGACTAAACCTATGGTGCCACGTAAAAATAATTTGCTTTCTTTATAATATAAAATAATTTACTCCGTCTCCTCTCACTCTCCTCATACAAAAGAGATGTTATAGTGGACCCCCGAGTAACGAGCAAAATTCATTCCAGAAACCTACTCAAGTGCCATTACCGAACGAATTTACTCCCTTAAGAAATAATGTCAAGTAGGTTAGTCCATTTCAGACCCCCAAAAATACACTTACAGAAGCACTTATTAAATTATACTTACATAATTGTACGATTTCCGGGGTGCTTGTAACTCGGGGGTCCACTGTACATTATTTACAATCCTCTGAAAAGTTATCTTAAGTCGTTGCTTGATTTGTTTTTGTTTATAGTTTTTCGTTTATGACTTAAGAACTTCACATAATCGATTCAGAGTTTTCAATGGGAAAGGTCCATGTAGGTGTTACTTTCCCATATAACTTGAGAAGTGTTCTTCTGCTCGGCTTCAAACTTTCAGTACTGGTGCTTCCTGCTTAGAAGAAGGTTCTACTTGCTAATGGAGTATATTAGCATTATTCTGAATTATAGTGTGGCGTTACTTTACCCTAAACATCCTGAATATGCCTCATCTAAATAACGCGAATCGCTAAAAAGCTGTTGAATCGTTCGAAAAAGACGATGCTCTATAAGTTTAGCTGTGTAGCTGCAAATTTGCTTAGTTTAATAACGTGGCTAATAAACTTGTGTTATTGGATTCCGTACTTCTTCTGGTCGCTATTGAATTTTTTTGGCTCGTGTGGTTGGCTCAAAGGAAGGTTTACATTGCTATTGAGTTGCAAAGTCCCAGTCTGCCAGATTTATTAAAAAGCTCTGATGTTGATTGCCATAGAGTTACTGGAGAATGACTCTTCAAATTGGGATCAAATAGAAAAAAAGATGCTGTATATTACTTAGATGAATATTTAGATTGATCTATGGTTATATAGGTACCAATTTTCTGATTTTATTGAAAAGATGGAGCATCAGTTGATATGTACTTACACATTTGTACTTATTTGTGGTTGCAGGAGTCGAGTCTCGGCTCCCTATCATACCTCTTCTTAAAATTAAATATGGATCTTACCTCCATCATTTCACTGTCTAGGTCGTTCCACTTCCTGACAGCTCAAAGGCTAAAGAAGTATTTCTAACATCTATTTTCTAATATCTATTTTTTTAACTTCCAGCTGAGATATTGTAAACCCGAGGCTCCTTTCAAACAGACTTGCCCTCTCCACCATGTTAATTCTTCTCAGTATTTTGTAAGTCGTAATCATGTCATCCCTGGTCCTTCTGTCCTCTAATGTCAACAGATTTAGTTCCTTTAGCCTATCATCAAAGCTCATATCTCTTAGCTCTGGGGCTTGTCTCGTTGTAAACCTTTGCACTTTTTCCATACTAACATTCCTTACTAACATTCTTATGGTGTATAGAAATATACATAGCTGGATGGATCTTGTTAGGCTGACATGGATCGGTGGTTCATCACACTGGTCTGCGATATTTTGGACTCTCCTGCCTCTTCAAGGGATGCTCCTTACAGTGGTGAAGAGGCTCTTGGTCTGAGGAATTGGAACTCTTTGGTCTTCTTCCTCCGATCGAACCTAATTAACCCCCATTCCTTCCCTTCCCTGTCCCATCCTCCCCATCCCTCCTTTCCCATTCCTCCTCTCCCCATCCCTCCCCTTTCCCTTTCCTGTTTTCTGCCTTTGAGGTTGTTCCCTTAGGTTGTTTCCCTTAGTCCTGGAAAAGGGCTCCGGGGTCCATCCCATTCCGTTGAGGCCCTTGGTGGTAGTGTAGTTTGTTGTGGAATCTGAATCATCTGGAGATCCCGATCCTTCTCTTGTCTACCGGGGGGAGGGGGGGAGGCTTCGGGTGTCTTTCAGGTGACGGGTGTATCTCTGGTGGCTGCTTGTCGGTTTCCAGGAGGTGGTGGCCGAAAGAGGTATGCTTTGTGGTGGGTTTCCGACCGTCCTCTCTCTTATCTGCCGAGGTGGCTCAGTAGATGAGAGGTTGCTATCCTGGATTGCTGGTTTACTGGCATGAAGGGTAGGGTTTGGCATGGGTTCCATGCTACATCTACATTACCGCCTGCACTGAGGTCATCTTGTGCATGGGAGGGGGACTTAAGGTCCTTTTCCTCTGGGAGCTATCCCTCCACGTTCCCCCCCTTTCATTCTTTCCTCTTTTCTTTATTTCTTAAAAGCAAAAAAGAGACTTAACCATGGAGTTCCAAATCAATGAAACTGCTCCTCCTGGGCCCCATTCTGTAGCAGCACCCTCTTATGACCCTGCCTTATCTGACCATACTTTGGACTTTTCTAATCCCCTGTACCTTCTTCAGGTGACATTTTATCTTACGCTTCTGATATTGGGGCTTAGCCTGACCTCTGGTCCTGCATCTAAATAAATGACCACGACCTTTCTCTGATGATACAACGTAACAATTGCTTCCTTTACATATTACGCATTATAGTACACAATGGACTAAGCTTTTCACTCTACCTCGTCAAGGTACAAAATGGTAGCCAAGCTCACGATCTTTCTCTCCTTACCACCATAGACACTATTCTTGTAACAATTCAAAAACGCCATTCTCTCAATTCTTGTGGTGGTACCGTCATTCTATCCAATACCATTGTTCAGCGTTATTTCCAGACATGTGATGACATTCTGGAACAGCTTTAGCTCCAAGACCTTCTAATTCTCAAAGTAGACACATGTGTACTAACTGGCCGCAGACGGAGACGCTACCCCTGCTATGTAGCTCGCTTAACTATCGACTGCCGTGAGCTTCCATCCTCGGTTTATATAGCGGGATACCGTCTACAAGTCCGAAAGTTGATCCCTACACCACAACAGTGTAGAAATTGCTGGCGTTTTGTCCATCCAGCGAAATATTGCAGGTCAATGGTGGAATATCCAGTGTGTGGTGCCGACGACCACAGCAATACTTCTTGTAATCTACCTCCCTCTTGCCTTAATTGTAATGAAGTTTACCCATCTTATTCTCGTCGTTGCCAAGTTTACTTAAATGAACGAGAAATCCATTATGTCAAAGGGACAGAAGACTTTACTTACGTCATGGAAGTCTCTCATCTTCGCCTCCACGGGAGACTTTCCCGAAGCTCACGCTGGCAGTTTGACTGAGCGAATTGTAACCTGTACTCGGGTCAAAATGCTTTTAGTGAGGATCCTTCTTCATCCTCTACTGCTGAGCTGTTACACATGTTTACGACCTCCGTTTTAACTGCGGCTTCACATTCTGTACCCCAAATCTCGGGCAAGAATTCTCAGAAATGTGTACCTTGGTGGTCTCCTGCTTGTCCTTTTGTGGTACCTTTGAACGTGCTGCATGGGGCAGATATCATTACAGAGGACCACAAAGCGACTTCTTGATTTTAAGTGGGCAAGAGCGGTCGCCCGTCGTGTTGTCCGTGAAGCTAAACGTCCTTGTTAGCGGGATTATGTTTCTTATTTGGTCGCAAAGAGTTCTTCCCCAGCTGTGGAAATCTGCCTCCCACTATCGTCCCATTGCTCATATCAGTGCAGTTTGCAAGGTGATGGAACTTCTGGTAAATAGACGTTTGATGTGGTATTTAGAGACAACAATAGTTTCTCCACTAGTCAATATGACTTTCGTAAGGGCTCTATACTATTGACCCCATACTCCGTTTAGATATGTATGTTCGTAATGCCTTTGTCAATAACCACTCGGTTATCGCCGTCTTTTTTTATTTTGAGAAGTCATGTGACACTACTTGGAGATATAACATCTTAGTCCAAGTTCACTCCTTAGGCCTCCGAGGCAATCTGTCCTTTTTCCCTTATGAATTTCTTATCTGAGAGACATTTCCGTGTTCGGGTTAATAATATGCTTTCCCCGGACTTTGTCCAAGTTGAAGGTGTTCTCCAGGGATGTGTCCTTAGCACCACACTTTTTCTCCTTGCTATAAATGATCTGGCATCTGTTCTTCCATCTAATATTTGGTCATCACTGTTGATGACTTCGCTATAGCTCGTGCAGGCGTTGACTGTTTCCTCATTGCAGTTTCTCTCCAGAATGCTGTCAACCGTGTTTCCAATTGCGCCACTACTCGTAGGTTTAAATTTTCTAGTACTAAAACACACCAAATTACTTTCACTAGACGTTCTATCGTCTCTTATCATCCATTGTACCTGTATGGCTCACGTATCCCTGAACGTGATACTATCAGGTTTCTTGGGCTTCTGTTTGACCGTCGATTATCCTGGAAGCCTCACATTGCTTCCTTGAAGGCAACTTGTCATAGCCGGCTGAACCTCCTTAAAACCCTCGATCATCTTTCATGGGGGGCTGATCGTTGAACTCTCCTTCGACTGCATTCAGTCCTCATTTTATCGAAACTAGATTATAGCGAACAGATATATTCAGCGGCCTCTCCTCCAACTCTTTCTAAACTTGATCCCATCCATCAAAAGGGATTACGATTGTCTAGGTGCTTTTCCCTCTTCATCTGTTGAGAGCCTATATGCAGAGGCAAATATTCCATCCATGAATGATCGCCGTGATGCTCATTGCCTCCGCTAATTTGTTCGCTCTCATGGCCTTCACAATCCTTTCATATATAGGATAGTTACGGACGTTATTAGAGATTCATTGTTAGTTCGTCGCCCCAGTTTACTCCGCCCCTTTTTCCTTCGTCTACATTCGCTCTTGTCTTCTCTTCAGTTGGCCCCTTTATATGTTCACATAGCATCTAACTTTTCCCTTCCTTCTTGGGAAGTTTCGACAGTTCGTGCCTGTTCTTCCCCGCCGCCTTGCCCGAAAGTACAAATAGCTATAGCTGCTTCTCGCTCTGTTTTTCTTAATCACTTTCGGTCGCAGTGTACACTGATAGTGCTAAATCCTCTGACGGTGTCGGGTTTGCAGCAGTGTTTCCGAACAGCGTAGTGCGAAGGCATTTATTAGCCTCATCTAGTATTTTTACTGCTGAATTGTATGCAATTCTTGTAGCATTTATCTGTATTGCATCTATGCTTGTGTCTCCATTTGTGGTAGTCTTCGACTCCATTAGTGCTTTGCAGATTTAAAAAAACTCTCCAGGTAAAACCTCATTCCCTGGTCCTTCGTATGCAAAAAATATTTTTAGTGTTCTTTGAAGGGTTTTTTAAACTCTACGTATGTACGTATCGTATAATACTAATTTACATTATTTGTTTTCAACATATCGTAAGAATATGTAAAGGTCTGAGAAGGTGAGCTTGCTGTTACTTAGAGAATTTAAATGGCGAACTTTCCTAAGTTCAGCTGAGTTGGTAATTCTCCTCACCTATTGAATGACACTTCTGTTTTCAGGGACACACATCTGTCATCACATTTGCCTTAAACAATTACTTATCTCTGTGAGAGAGATTATCGACGAACTCTATTCATATCGTCAACTTCAACCCAGCATCTTCATCCTAGCATCTTCAACCCAGCATCTTCAGTCTATCATCTTAAACCCAGCTTCTTCAACCCAGCATCTTCATCCCAACATCTTCAACCCAGCATCTTCAACCCAGCATCTTCAACCCAGCTTCAGGCCTCAACGCCAATTCTTATCTCATTCCAGTGTTAGTAAGATGCTTCAATTATTCAGCCCCACTAACCTCGGTTGCTCAGGTTTTGCTGGAACTGATTCTATAAGGTACACACATGATCGTATATTCAATCTAATGACTCTGTGTCTCCTTCCCGGAATATCAACAAAGTTCTCTCGGATATACAGTTCTTTTTGACATGTGATCAGTTCTGGGACTGGTATGCCACACTCCGGTGAAGATTAAACTTATTCCCAGGTCATCTCACCCGGTGTGATCAGGAATTAAATCTGAAGGTTTGAGAGTTCTTGTCTAAGTCCGGGGTCTGTCGTCCGGGCATAGTATCTCTATTTGATCTTAAATTCTAGAATAGCATACCTATGTGACTTAGCGTTGCATTCGTAGTAGTCTTGGCCAGATGAAATTAATTAGTAGTGTCTGCGCTTGGCATTAGGCAAAATTGATTGCCGGCTGCGCTTGTCTATACTCCACTCAGGTCCTGCAATAAGGGATCCAATACAATCTCATCCTGGCTGACATTCTAACGATCACTTCGGCCTGGTGGCAAAGCTCTCACTTCACACGGCAAGGGTCTGGGGTCGATTCCCGGCGAAGGGGTGGAAACATTGTGCGTGTTTCCTTACACCGGTTGTCTATGTTGACCCATCAGTAATGATTGGTTCCTGGGTGTTAGTGGACTGGTGTGGGTCGCATCCTGGGACAAAAGTGACCTAATTTGTCCGAAATGCTCTGCATAACAAGCAGCTTTCTATATAGTAGTACGTCATTGATGTCAGTTAGGCCTGTAGTAGTGAAACAAGGATGGTGTTAACCTTAAATACTATTTCTCCGAGGTTGATAGACTGATTACATCATTATCGTTTCACAACTACATCTGCTGACTCTGTATCTGACTGAAGAAGCCAGTAAATATACTATACTGCTGCACATGTGTCTTACTTGTCGGTATTTTATACCATTTTGAACTTACGGAGATCACTTGTGAATGTCAGGTGTGTGAGGTGGTGGTTGAGGCAGCAGACGCTAGGCACCACTAGCCAGTGAAACTGAGGCTCGGCGCGTGAAACTGGCTTCCGTTTCCAGATAAGAAGGGATGACATAGTCAGCTGGTTGCGTTTCTAATGGATCATTAGACCCTGATACAAAAAATTGCTTTCTTCAAAAACACTTCTTTTTTTCAAAAGATAATTAACACTCCATCTATTTTTTTTTTTTTTAGCCAGGTGTACTGTAAGATTCACCTCATCATTCATATACCCAATCACCGAATGATTCCACCCACAAAATTCTAAATATATCTTTCTTCGTTGTGTGATACTATGAACATAATTCATGAAGTAACTGACGTCAGGGGAAGATGGATCAACTTACCTGCAAATTTGGCTTCTTTGCCTTCCAGTTCCCGCAGTTTGGTTTATTTGTACCAGCGTTCTTAATACAGCTAATTTAAATTTATTTTCTGCATCTAGAGCATTGTGCCCTTATACAATTGCGCAGGATTGCCTAGCAAGCACAAATTAAAGCTAAATTATTCTATTTCCCTTCACAATACAGTAACAGCTGTTATTTTATTCCTGGTAACGCACAGTGATTGAACGTTAGCCACATTGTTTTCATAGAGATAAACTCTATCTGTAATCCCTTACCACTACTACTAACACTTCTTGTATTTAACGATCAGAGGAACCTACCTCAGCTAGTCTGAACTCTGAGGAGGAGGCGTTCAGAACTTGGGCTCATATTGGAGGGAGTGGATGGCTGGACTGCAGCGTCCGGGCAGCGCCAGCACCGAGCTTCCGGTGGACCACTAGCAAAAACTCATTGATTACCAGCAGTGAAAAGTATTTCATTCACGTTCCACAGGTAAGATAGCCTTTCATTTTTACCCCATGATTGATATCAGCTGAATTTTCACCCAATTCGTGTAACAAGAATAAACTGAAGGCATTTTTCTAGACTTCGACTTTCTGCTGTCAGATTGTGATGTGTACTCATCACCCACAGAAGGCAGCCAGGGGTCTTGAAGGCAGCCAAGGGTCTTGAAGGCAGCCAGGGGTCTTGAAGGCAGCCAGGAGTCTTGAAGGCACCAAGGGGTCTTGAAGGCAGCCAGGGGTCTTGAAGGCAACCAGGGGTCTTGTGAGGAACAGAGGTTTAGACTCTGTAGGATTCTTTGACTATGATTAGTACAGTATTTAATGTCACACAGAGGCAAAGAATAGACATTAGTACTCACATTATCTTTCAGTTTATAAACAAAAATAAACAATAAAAAAGGGTAAAAGTTAAACTTGACAAATTTTTAATATAGGAACTTTCGCTACCATTTTTTGTAATAGGAACGGCTCATATAACTTTAATTATGATTAAAATTTACAGATGCAAGACAGGTGTTAAAGGATATATGTCGGTAATTCTAAGAATATTATTAAAGACAGGTGAAGTTGCGAGACTTCCAGGTGAATAATCATTAAAAATTAGGATTAAGATCAATATAGCTGTTCCCTGCGTGCTTAACGCTTAGTTTCGATTTAATAATATGACTACTCCCGTTGAGATGTTAAATCTCCGTGTTCTGGACAACTGTATTGCCAAGACGTATAACTGAAGATTCAAAGTAACGTCATGGATATAGCTCCTTCTCTTATATGATAAGCTAATCACTATTCCTCAGAAGGTGGTTTTAGCTGTTACAGGTGGTAGGTTAGGTAAGATTGGTCAGGAAACAGGACGGGTGTTTCCTGAAGCGGGTGTTATATGATGACCCGTCAATGGAGCTTTTGGGCATCTGACCGAAGCCTTCCACTGGCTTACCGGTCCACACCCCTTTTAAAAGTAAAAATAAATTAATGATAGCCAAGAACACACATGTGTATGTGTGTTCTTTACTTGTGTCCAAATCCCATGAAAAACATTGTCAGTTAAATGTATCTTGTGAAATAACTTTCCTTAAGTTCCATTAATATAAAGTATCCTTCACACCATAATAAATAAAATACACGTGTAAAACATAAAAAAAAAATTGTACAGTATATGAAATAGATTTTTGGCTTATGCAGTGCTTGCAAAATATCATGCAAATCCACAGGATTAAATTGCCAGTAGGCAACGCAAATGCACTTGTAGTGAATAACGAATTTCCACTACACAAAGTCCATAAAACCTTTACTCGATTGGAAGAACATAATATCAAGCTCAATTTAATATCTCTAGGCAGTCACTATTAAATGATATCGACAAATAAGCTTGATCGTGTTATACGCCAGAGAGGTATGGCGTTAATTAGATCGTTCTTGCGTTATAATGACGCACAGTGTGTTATGTCACATTCCATGTTATTAGCATAGTTCTTGTGTTCTCATGTCACACGTCATTTTACAAGATCTGTGCTCGTCCGTTTTACTCAAGAGTTTGGGTTCATATGATCAAGCTCGATTATAATATTCTAGGCAGTCACTATCATGTTATAAGAACTTTTGTGTTTCAGTCAAGAGTTATGCTTTTGTGTTCTTCGATTATAAGCACTGTGTTAGTCACAGTCATGTTATAGAATTCTTGTGTTCTCACGTCACACGTCATGTTACTAAGACCTTCTTGTGTTCTCACGTCACACGTCATGTTACTAAAATTGTTTTTAAACAAATATTATTATTTTCTTGTACTTATCGATCACATAGAAATCTATATTGTTTATTCCTAATTGTTTAAAATATTATTACTATTATTATTATTGCTATTTTTATTATTTTTTATTTTTATTATTTTTATTTATTATTATTATTATTATTATTATTATTATTATTATTATTATTATTATTATTATTATTAGTATGGATAATTGGCAAAAATATTATTCATTTCCATTTCCCATCATCTTAAAAGCTAGCGAAGAATTAGACACTTGCAATGTTGCATCTGGGAATCTTCATTTTGTAGACGTTTCGCCCAAAGTGGCTTTATCAATACATAGATGGACATAATATGACTAGAGATATATATATATAGAAGCCAGTGGAAGACGGGGTCTACCTGGAGGGTATTCCGGGGTCAACGCCTCCGCGCCCCGGTTCATGACCAGGCTTTCCCGGTGGATCAGGAGTGATCAACAAGGCTGTTACTGCTTGCTGCACGTAGTTCAGCGTACAAACCACAGCCCGGCAGATCCGGCACTGACTTTAAGTATCTGTCCAGCTCGCTCTTGAAGGCAGCCAGGGGTCTTGAAGGCAACCAGGGGTCTTGAAGGCAGCCAGGGGTCTTGAAGGCAGCCAGGGGTCTATTGGTAATTCCCCTTATGGCTGGTGGGAGGCTGTTGAACAGTCTTAGACGGTCGGCCTAAGAGCAGGTGATGACCACCATAGTTTTGAAGAACGTGAATCACATGCAGGAAGATTGGTGTTTATATTCTGGAGTCAAATGAGGTGGAGCTGATGAAGAAATAGCACGCAATATCTCGGGAATGCCTCTTCCGATCGGCTTCAATCTTTCAGTACTGGTGTATCTCTCTAAGAAAACAATTCGTATTGGAATAGGGCCGTGCAGGAGCTAATTTGCCAATTGTGTTATTGGGCTTCCATGCGATGCCTCGAGAATGCTCTTCTAATCGGGTTCAAACTTTCTAGGGTGGTGTATCCTACATAATGAAAGGATAAGATTATGATTAGAATGTTTAGGTGCAAATTTGTTACTTTCAATATAAAAATTTGTTACAGGGACGGGACGGGACGGATGGACGAGGACGGGAGTGAGATTAAGGGATGGGGGCGTTGATGACGGTTGTCATGGCAACAAGGGGATGACTTGGTCGTAGTGGCAACAAGGGGATGACTTGGTCGTAGTCATGACAAGGGTATGACTTGGTCGTAGTCATAAAAAGGGTATGACTTGGTCGTAGTCATGACAAGGGTATGACTTGGTCGTAGTCATAAAAGGGATGACTTGGTCGTAGTCATGACAAGGGATGACTTGGTCGTAGTCATGGCAACAAGGGATGACTTGGTCGTAGTCATGACAACAAGGGGATGACTTGGTCGTAGTCATGACAATAAGGGGATGACTTGGTCGTAGTCATGACAACAGTTGGATGACTTGGTCGTAGTCATAACAACAAGGGGATGACTTGGTCGTAGTCATGACGACAAGGGGATGACTTGGTCGTACTCATGACGACAAGGGGATGACTTGGTCGTACTCATGACAAGGGGATGACTTGGTGGTAGTCATGCTAGGTGAAGAGGGACATCAGGTATAAGTAAACAAGCCCACCATTACCACCCGTGCTGGGTATCGAACCACTAACACTCAGTATGTGAGCTGAGCACGCTACCAGCAGAGCAACTTTCCTTAACTAATCTGCAGCAATTTACTTGAGAAGTGTGAAATGTAACTCAGTATACCAATAATCCTTAAAGCCGTGTTTGGAAGAGTTCGTGAGCCATCTTGAAGATGTAATCTGTGACTGGAGTGGAATTTAAGCAACAACACTGTCAACACTGGTATGGTATAAACCTGGGTAATAATACCGACAAGTTGGTTTAAACAAACACGTAGGCAAACACAAGGACATATTTATTAGAAAATGTTTCGGTCCTGGGACCTTGATCTAGGTCCTGGATCAAGGTCCCAGGAAAGAAACGTTTTCTAGTAAATGAGTCCTAGTATTTGCCTACGTGTTTTTTCTAAACTAACTCTGGCATAATCAGTAGATTTGCACAGTATTAATCAAATAAATTCTCGATATTCTGAGCCTTCTTGAAAACAATGATCTATAGTTGCTAGGCTTTTTGAGTGTTGCTAAAGCTCCTGGGTCTCTTAAAGATGTTCCTCTTCAGTTCCTTGACCGTATCGGGAGTGTTCAATAAACATTTGAGGTTCCATGTATGTTTACATTATTATATTCTTGATAAGTGAGAAACATGTATTGTTTATTCAACACTACATGACAGGAGTGAGAAAGATAAAGGAATACAGTTGGATGTGTTTAAGGATGGAAATCAGCAGTTGATGTAACAAATATAAGTCAGTTAAGAAATAAGAGAGAGAGTTCAATAAAATCTGAACTGTGAGATAGGAGACTAGACAGAGAAATATATCTGGGAGTTGACGAAGACATCTATAATGAAATTGTTGTATTCCCGTTGAGCGGAGCTGTCGATCAAGAGAAGTGCAATAAAACACTTTGCAACACAGCTCCTAGATCGACTTTAAATGTCTCGAAGAAAGGGAGAAGTAATGTGTTTGCTGCCTTTGTGTCAGTTATATTTAACTTTTATGTACGGTCGGATCTGGACATCATTTAACTCTTATGTGTACATGTACCTAAGTAAACTTACCATTTTGCTTAGAATGGTGTGAGAGTTATCAAAGAGTAGCGCTGAGTGACACTTATGCGAGTCCAGTGTGATTTTACAGCCATTGATGTGCCTGCTGTAGCTTTCATAGTACTGGTGAATACAGTAATGGCAACAGTAGACGTAGTATTGATGTGATCAGTCCCTCACCCCACGGTGGGAGGCGGTCAGTCTCTCAAGCATAAAGTATATGCTTGAGGCCAGACCTTGTTTTGATGTCAGGTTTTGATGTCACAGGTGAGCGTGGCTAATGAAGTAATCATATACCATTGAAATATTGATATATAATACTGATGAATTGATGAATAATACAATTGCATAGATGACTGTGACAGTCATCGGTGAATGCAGTGTAAACAATCATAGGTTTGAATGGCTTTCAATACGTATTAAGAGACTGAGACTATAATAGTGATGGTAATGTGGATAACAACAACAAAAAGAACATGCAAATCAGCTGTAGAGATACTAGCAGCCTCTGATAGCTGGTTTAAGATCAATTGATCAAGACAACTGTGTCTACCACTCCATCTGCACCAGTGTGTGTCACATGGTATAAATCATGGTTATTGATATCGACACATTGATTTAAAAAGACACGTGAGCAAACACTAGGACATATTGGCAAACATTTTAATCCTGGGACCTTGATCACTTCTCAGTGATCAAGGTCCTAGGACCGAAACGTATTCTAATAAACATGTCTTTTTAAAACAGAGAGTCACATGGTGGAATTTTTGTGCCATCAAAAGCACAAGAAAAAAACACCTCTAAAAGAGAAGACCAGATCCCATGAATGAGAATATGGGTGAACTCACTGAAGGGAATAAGATACAGTGTGGAGCTGCGTACAAACCCTTTCCAAAATGCAAAACGATCCCCACCGAAAAAAAACTGGATCCCTCCAAAAGAAATAGAAGCATTCATCTAAAACCAAAATGAGCTTTGGACATAAAATATCGCGGTTTATAATGGCTATTTCTCGAGAACGAGTAACAGCCATAAAATATCGCTGTTCAGATAAAGACATTATAAATTTATGCATCCTGATGGAGCACAAGATCCCTAGTGAAAAATTACCCACCGATAATCAATCTGACTGAAAAAAATACAAACTTTCCCCCCAAAAGGTACATAAAATTCTTAACCAAACTTGCTAGCAACTTGTAAATACATTTTATAGGAGTAAGGAGCGATAATGAAGCTGCTTGCATCCGATTTACTCGGCTAAGAAGAATAGAAGACGTCTATAATACTCCAGCGTAAGGGCAACGCGCCCTCAAAATAGATCCGATGGAAGACGTGCCACGCGAAATTGGAGTGCTGGCGGGTTGCAACATAGGAATACCTGTGTCGTCTTGCCCGGGTACCGTTGGTTGAAATCTGGCAATACCGATTTAAATTCAAGGATTGCTAATTGGACATTAGTGGGGTTATCGGTATAATTAGTAAAATCTAGTAACTTTGTTTTTTTTTTTAAGGGATAGAACTGAATTAAATCAGTGAGCAAATGTATTCCTTGGGAAACTCAAAGTTACTTGTGTATTCTGTAATGTTACAATAAATAATGCTGTCGAAACGAAAATGAAAAATTAAATATTTAAAAAAAAATAAAATGGTAATCATTCAAAACACCAGATTCTGACTGGCAAGAAGAGGGGACATATATGAAGGCGAGAAGACGGTCGGGGCAGAAACGGCAAAGTCTACTGAATCGCTAAGATGATAGAAAAGAAGATTACTCCAGAGGTCTCCTGAGTTTGCGAAAGGGCGCTGGAAAATAGTATCTATTTTTTCTAGTTTCTTTGCTTCAGAGATATCAGAAACTGCATCTGGAACAATAGGTGAATGGGGAGGACAGACAGGCGTAGCAGAGGGGACAGATAAAGAAAAGAGACTTTCTTAGGGACGACTGTTTTTTGACGCACGACAGAAGCAAAGGTGAAGCTCGGGTGTCTACCCAACAACTTCTAAGTGTTGACGGAAATCTAAAGAACATGAAGCATTGGAGAGCTTGGATGTGGATAGGAAGTTCAAAATGAGAAAACATTGTGCACTTTGTGTTTGAAGAGCATAGAATCGGGTAGGCACTGGAACAACTGAAGAAGGGCAAGAAGCCCCCCTTTCAGAATAATACCGTCTTGTTACACACGTTAGAGGCAGAAACACAGGCTGTGTCTATCCATTTTCTTCTCGGTTAAGTTGTTTCGGAGGGCGGGAACACATGGACCGCTGCCTCACACCATGACACTGAATTCATAAAATTTTCTGGAATGGATCAGCAGTTGAAGATCTAGAAGACAGCGCACAAACTGTGTCTGAAGAATGGGTCTGGTAACGGTTATAATGCAGTAAAATCTGAGGCTGACGCGAACTGGTCAGGACGACAAGTTATACAAAATGAACAGGAGGCCAACTTGTTCCCAGATAAGCTAAAACTTTTCCAAATGAGAATTCTCTCTCTCTCTCTCTCTCTCTCTCTCTCTCTCTCTCTCTCTCTCTCTCTTCTCTCTCTTCTCTCTCTCTCTCTCTTCTTCTCTCTTTCTCTCTTTCTTTCTCTCTTCTCTCTTCTCTTTCTCTTTTCTCTCTTTCTCTCTTCTCTTTCTCTTCTCTCTCTTCTCTTCTCTCTTTCTCTTTCTCTCTCTCTTTCTCTCTCTCTTTCTCTCTCTCTCTCCTCTCTCTCTCTCTCTCTCTCTCTCTCTCTCTCTCTCTCTCAGGTAGAGAACTTCACACCCTTCTTAAAGTCAGGACTAATTCTGTCGGGTTTGTGGTTGGTCAATAAAGCTGCATGTATCCCTTATATCATAAGTCAGGAATATTAAAATCCACAAAATAATAATTTAAAAAATTCTCAGCATATATATATATCCATTGAGAGTTTCACACCTCTTGGTGTATAACATAAGAACATAGGAAAGAAAGAACACTGCAGCAGGCCTACTGGCCCATGCGAGGCAAGTCCAAGTCTCCCACCGGCTTAAGCCAATGCCCCGACCCAGCCAGGTCAGGTTACATTCACTTAAGAAAGGAGCACGGCATCTGACCTAGTAGCACAAACTAGTCAGGACCAACTCACACCCACCCGCACCCACTCATATATTTATCTAGCATATTTTTAAAACTACACAACGTTTTAGCCTCTATAACTGTAATCGGGAGTTTGTTCCACTCATCGACAACTCTATTACCAAACCAATGCTTTCCTATATCCTTCCTGAATCTGAATTTATCCAACTTAAAGCCACTGCTGCGAGTCCTGTCAATACTAGATATTTTTAGCACGCTATTTACATCGCCTTTATTTATTCCTGTTTTCCATTTATACACCTCAATCATATCCCCCCTAATTCTACGCCTTTCTAGAGAGTGCAGATTCAGGGCCCTCAGTCTATCCTCATAGGGAAGATTTCTGATACATGGGATCAACTTAGTCATCCTCCTTTGTACGTTTTCCAGAGCATTTATATCCATTCTGTAATACGGTGACCAAAACTGTGCAGCATAATCTAGATGAGGCCTAACTAAGGATATATAGAGTTGAAGAACAACCTGAGGACTCCTATTATTTATGCTTCTTGATATGAAGCCAAGGATTCTGTTCGCTTTATTGCGAACACTTATTCACTGCTGTCTTGGTTTTAGATTACTGCTAACCAGAACTCCTAAATCCTTTTCGCAATCAGTAGTATTAAGATCTACATTATTTAGTTTATATGTGGCATGGTTATTGTCCTGTCCAATATTTAGAACTTTAGATTTATCTATATTAAACTGCATCTGCCACTTCTCCGACCACTGCATCAGTCTATTCAAATCTTCCTGGAGTGCTCTAATGTCCTCATTTGAATGAATTGGACGGCCTATTTTGGTGTCATCGGCAAATTTGCTCATATCGCTATTTATTCCCTCATCTATGTCGTTTATGTAGATTGTGAACAACAAGGGGCCCAACACTGACCCCTGTGGAACACCACTTGTGACGCTTCCCCACTCTGATTTCTCCCCATTTATGCAAACTCTCTGCTGCCTATTTGTCAACCATGCCTCTATCCAGGAAAAAAATTCTCATCCTATTCCGTGTGCCTTAATTTTCCTCAATAGTCTCTGATGTGGGACTCTATCAAAAGCTTTACTGAAGTCCATATACACAATATCATATTCATTACCATGATCTACCTCCTCAAATACCTTAGTAAAAAAAGTTATTAAATTTGTAAGGCAGGAACGCCCTTTTGTAAAACCGTGCTGAGATTCGTTGATTAATTTATGCTTTTCAAGATGGCTGCGAATTGCCTCGGCAATTATTGATTCCATAAATTTTCCCACTATGGAGGTTAGGCTTATTGGTCTATAGTTCGAAGCTAAGGACCTGTCACCTGCTTTGAAAATAGGTATTACATTTGCCATTTTCCACTTATCTGGCACCATGCCAGTTTTCAGTGATATGTTGAAAAGATTAGCCATAGGTTTGCTAAGCTCCTCTTTACATTCCTTTAGAACCCTTGCATACAGTTCATCAGGGCCTGGGGATTTGTTAGGTTTTAATTTATCTATTTGTCTAAGGACCATGTCACTTGTGACCCTAATCATGCATAGTTTACTATCATCCTGTTCTACATAATTATTTATGGAATATCGCTAGTATCTTCCTGTGTAAAAACTGAGAGGAAGTAAGTGTTAAACATTCTACACATTTCCTTATCACTGTCGGTGAGCTGACCTGAGTAACTTTTAAGTGGGCCTATCTTGTCCCTAATCTTACTTCTGTATACCTGAAAAAATCCTTTTGAGTTAGTCTTCGATTCTCTTGCAACTTTAACCTCATAGTCTCTTTTTGCTTGTCTTATTCCCTTTTTTATTTCTCTCTTTAACTGAATATATTGATTACTTAATTGCCCCTCTCCTCTTTTGATTCGCCTATATATGCCTCTCTTTTGACCAATGAGATGTTTTAATCTATTGTTCATCCATTTAGGATCATTTTTGTTTGATCTGATTTCCCTATTAGGAACATAAGCTGTCTGAGCAGCTAGAACTATTCTCTGGAAAACGTCATATTGGCAATCACCACCTGACCCACTGTCAGGTCATTCCAGTTCAGCCTTGTACTTTGAGATGTACACTCCCGTCGGTGAATTTATATACACGGATTAAGATTTAGGTTTTGTTTCTTATCAAAAAATTTACTCTTGTGGGATATTCTGCTCAGTGAGTGGCTGAGGTTTCATCCTACGTCCGCCAACCGCGGCAAATACGCAACAATTGCGTATTTTTTATTACGAAGACGTTTCGCAAACCTGCGGCTGTTTTTCAACCATTAAAGACTATTAACTGGTATTTTATGTCATTAATGCAATGAAACGTTAACGTCACAGGACCATCTTGAACTTTTGGTTCAAGGGATATCTTGTACTACGCCACTGACACCCTTTGACCCCAATCTTGGGCGTAACCTACTTCTGCTAGTGGGTACAGCCTACCTAGCAAGATACCTTCAACTGCTGCACCTAATTTCTGGCTCCAGTATGTAAGTGGAAGAACGAGAAACTAGGGTAACTATTACGAACACAGGTGTACAATGACCTGCACACCTTGCCGTAATTGAACAGTGGAGCGAGCAAAAAACAACAGCAGTATATGACTTGTATTTCCTTTACCAAATAATCAAGCTGGTATTTACAATCTGTACACTATTTACAATCTGTACAGTAATGTACACGGTGATCAAAGGAGGCAAAATACAAGAGCCATAATGCACCTGAAAGATCAGCAGCCTAAACAAGTCTGCTTGTCTGTGATTGGTCATTGAACCGAGGTACTGCTATAATGACAGGGCCACCATTGGTCGTTAAACCCTTAGCACCCGGTTCGCTGGTTGGGAGGCAGCCTATATGGAAGTGCGACATACCCCGAATAAAACGCATCATACTCGTAGCATACAACAGCAACGTTTGGGAATCTTTTTTGTGGACCCGTGTTACCAGCCAGTGGCGAAACGTTTACAAAATAAAGATTCCTAAATGTTGCGTAAGTATTTCGTTGTTCAACTTGGTTGTTTAAGCCTTTGACATCACACCCAGTATAGTAGTGTCTGTCCTCCTGTCTTTGCTTCAGACTGATCAAGGTTAACTGAACACCTATTATGGGTGAGGGACTGATTACCACCTCTTCCATTATCTCTATAATCTCTGAACTGAATTGCACTTGCCACTGGTTGGTGAAACGACGTTGAAATAAAGATGCCTAGGGGTAATACATGTGTCTTATTCAACGTGCCGTTGTTTACTATTATGTAAAGAATAAATTTTTACTCATAGGTTAGTAAATATACCTCTTTATGACATTTTGTTGTATTTTACAATTATAAAGTACATGAGCTGTCCTAATTTCTGTTCTTATATTTTCCAGTACGTATCACTCTCCAAATATGACTTGTTTTTATTTTTTATAAGACGTAATAAATCGCTTATTTGGATAATCACTCAAATACCGCAATGCTCATCTGCATTTGTTAAATGTATATGGAATACACTTATTAAAAAAATAATGTACAAAGACTTTAAGAATTTGAGAGTACGATTCCGTCTTGAAGGTTAAAACATCGATTTGTGTCCGGTGAAGAATTCCTAAGCAAGGATTAATGGGTCCAGGAGCTTGGGGACGTGATTAATGGAGGGAGGGGAAAACGCTGTAGTAGTTGATTGTCCCCACATAATTTGTTTTGGTCATAGTTCTGAATTATGAATGAGTTTAATGGGTTTAATGATCAATTTTGGGGGTCCTAAAAGCTAGAAATAAGGACCTGACTTGTCATTTCTTACCACCAACAAGAATACAATATGTAGCAGTGATTTGGTCACATTTAGACAGGAGAAATTCCCTGAAATGAGCTCTAAAGGAGCGTGATTTAATGATGAAATGGGCCTAAATGATGACTTCGGGAGAGTTAATGGACAGAAACGATGGCATTTACGTTTTTCTAGATACTGACGTTTAGTACAGACGACCTGCTCATTTAATTGTTTGCACACTGGACGTTCTCCAATACAGGCTTTAAAAGTAGTGATAATCGGCTGTTTTTAGCCGTTTTCCTTCTGCCATCTTCCCTCCAACAGAATTCTGAACCTCTGTAGGCCTCTGCCGACCCTCGAACACCACCTAGAACGTTGCCCAAAAAAGTTGTGCATTTTTGGATGAATTGGAGAAATAACTAAGTTTGAGTGCTTACCTCGCCATCTAAATGATTTTCGTTACAAATTATCCAAAGTATGTAAGTTTCTACATATTTTTGATAAGTAATCAACATTTTATGCTCATTCAAAATCGAACAAGGTAAATCATGGCCTTACTGAAGGTTGCTGTCTTTGACTATAGTTAAAAATATATAATTAGTTTTATTCCCTTAACTAAATGTTGTAAAGAAAATCATCAGTAAGTCTATATAACATCCTAAAAATTATTTCTGATCAAAATTCTTTATTGACCAAATTTTATATGGTATTTGTTTACAGCTGGTGGATAAGGTAATCGTGTGGTCATCTGTGTTAGAGATCAAGAGTGTCACTGTAGACGATTACACAGACTACACATGCACCGCCTATAATTCCCAAGGCTCATATAATGTAAACTTCACCCTTGGACCCCCCATTATACCTGGCGTTCCAGTAAACCTGAATGTAAGTATTCTTTATTGGATTATTAGTAATAATTCATGGGCGTTCGACTAGTACTTCATTACAGGAAGACATTTCACGGAAAGTCATTGACAGTTCATCTTAAAAAATTATTTGAGAGATCAGTAGCAATATCTCTATACACAAATAGCCCGCACCTAGGAGACAGTGAACCGTATGACCACGTTTTCGAGCGTCTTGGACCATTCACAAGTTGCTTTTGAATAATAATATTCTTTATTTCTACAACTACATGTACAAAGTATACAGTCCTAGCTGACATCAATGACATACTACTATATAGAAAGTCCCTTGTTATGCTGAGCATTTCCCGCAAATTAGGTCAGTTTTTTCCCAGGATGCGACCCACACCAGTCCACTAACACCCAGGTACCTATTTTATTGATGGGTGAACATGGACAGCAGGTGTCTTATGGAAACACGTCCTAATGTTTTTTCCAGCCGTACCGGGGGATCGATCCCCGGACCTCAGTGTGTGAGCTGAGTGCCCTAGCGATCGAGCAACGGGACACTAAATGGTCCAAGACGGACCGAAACGTCGTCATAAGTTTTCTCTGTTCTATGTCCGGGTTATTTGTGTATTGTCCCAGTCTCGGTATTGTGTTTTTTTTGTTCTTAATATCTCTGTGTAATGGTAAAATATTAGTTTTGAACAGCCACTATGCCATTATATTTTCTCTGCTGTCTTTGATGTATACAGTGGTACCCCCGGATTTCGTCAATAATTCGTTCCATAATGCTGTTCGAGTGCCGTTACCGAACGAATTTGTTCCCATAAGGACGAATGTAAATTAGATTAGTCCGTTTCAGACCCCCAGAAATACATTTACAAAAGCACTTACATAACTGTTCTAGTTGGGAGCTGTACGAAATCCGGGGTACCACTGTATTTCAATACTTAGACAAATAACTTACCACAAGACGCAACACACTGCCTTACTCTTCTGCTGGAGAGAGACAAAGCGTTGTTGGTCAATGGGGTTTAAAGCCTATCGACTGCACGAGACTCGTATAGGCTGCACTGTGACCTTCTCACCATCAGACAAGAATACTTGAGAACATAAGAAAGGAGGAACACTGCAGCAGGCCTGTTGGCCCATACTAGGTAAGTCCTTCCCAATCCATCCCTAAAATAGAGATTAAATTAATCTCTCAGCATATCTACAGAGATGAACACACCCCTCCATTAGGATATATATCCTGTGTGACAGTATATACCTGACAGAGTGTACAAGAATGATATACAATACAGACAAGATGTAATTAAGACACATGTGCAACATCTGGGTCTCTTTATTATGATTAAGCCACTGGTTGGCGAAACGTCTACAATAGATACCCAGATGTTGCATCTGTGTCTTAATTTCACCTGACAGAGTATTTCATATAAGCACAAATCAACCTCTTGTTTGACAGGTGAAAAATTCTCAATATTAACTTCATCTACGTCTATTTAAACTACTATTCTGTTGCTTATTTTACCCATAATGTGTAAGAGCAAACAGAGCACAACCTCTGCAGCTTATCCCAGCTTACATACACTCTTGTCTACATGGCTCAACACTGCCTCTTTATTCATGTTGTAAGAGACAGTATTTGACAGTGTACACAAATAACCCGCTCATAGGAGAGAGAACCTTATGACTCTTATCTTATGAATCTTATCTATGTGTATTCGTGTATTCCAGTCACGGTATTGAGCCTTTTGTTCTTGTTTTCGTGACTTATTTTGTAAACAACGGATGTAGCACTGCGATCAGTCATGTATATTTCACAGTAAGGTTTTGAATGTTTTACCTATACAGTGGACCCCCGAGTTACGAACACCCCGGAAATCGTACAAATATGTAAGTATAATATTGTAAGTGCTTTTGTAAGTGTATTTTTGGGGGGTCTGAAATGGACTAACCTACTTGACATTATTTCTTAAGGGAGTAAATTCGTTCGGTATTGGCACTTGAGCAGGCTTCTGGAATTAATTTTGTTCGTTACTCGGGGGTCCACTATACTTTGCCAGTGTTCTACAAAATTATATCATCTTAACTTTGCTCCTACTTACATCTTTAGAGATTTCTAATCACCATATTTTGATTTGTGTCTTGTTAAAACCAAAGGGAGGTAAATTATTTAATCGTTTAGTGTTCTATAAGTAGAAGTAGCAGCATTTATTGTGGGAACGTTTCGCATTCCGTGAGCCTGACAAAGCTCCTGGAGAGCGAAACGTTGACACGGTAAAATGTCACATTAGTTGTATTTGTGTCCTTTTACCTAACATATTGTCGGTAATTCTACTACTACTAATATTACTACTATTACTACTACTACTACTACTACTACTACTATTACTACTACTAGTAATAAACTAGCAGTAGAAATAGTAGTAATCACAGTATTATATAAACCCAGTCCACTGTATCTCAGTGAATGTAATTGGAATAGTGCAGAGTGCGGTGTAAGTTTGTAATGCAGTTAAATAGTCACGATGAAGATTAAAAACGAATGAGAGGCGTTCACAACCCGTATGGAAAATAATAACTAAATATATTCAGTAAAAATGATAAATTAGGACTTGTATAGCAATCATTATTATTATTATTATTATTATTATTATTATTATTATTATTATTATTATTATTATTATTATTATTATTATTATTATTATTATTATTATATTATTATTTATCCCCCGAAGTGGGACCAAGAATTGTTGCCAGAATTGTTTCTTCCTGCAACCCTTCACATTCATGTTGTTCGTAGCTTGAGAACGTCTCGTCCGATCGGGTTCATATTTTCAACACTGGTGTACGGTAACCAGGACAAAATTCTAGGAACTAGCATATGTACGATATATCCCATAAACCCTCAGTGGTATAGTTTGTAAGCGTGTAGGTACATGTCTGCCACTTTATTTGTAAAAGAGTGAGCAGTTTTTATTCCCGTTAAATCACGTATAATAGAATAAGATGTTTCCTATTCCAAATTGCTTAAATATTTAATGGTTGATGAATGTTATGGCCAGGATAGTGCCCATTAAGTGTTTCTTTGTAATAACTATAGAATGCCTCTTCTGCTCGGCTTCAAACAATTTAGCGTTGACGTATTTTAATTAGAAAAATCTTTAATTAAATTTTGACTTTGTACCTGCCAATTTGTCAACTTTATAGAATTTTCGTATTTTGAAATGGTATAAAATACCGTCAAGTTGATGATTAAGACACATGTGCAACAGTTGGGTATCTCTATTGATGAAACGTTTCGCCCACACAGTAGGCTTCTTCAGTCATATACAGACAGTAGGTCAAGTAATCAGTCCATCATCCTTGTAGATATAGTATTGGAGGTGGTCAGTCCCTCAGCCTGGAGAAGAGTTCAGCTCTATAGTCTGGAACAATATCTTATAAAA
Source organism: Cherax destructor (assembly GCA_009830355.1). Taxonomy (NCBI): domain Eukaryota; kingdom Metazoa; phylum Arthropoda; class Malacostraca; order Decapoda; family Parastacidae; genus Cherax; species Cherax destructor. The sequence continues at coordinate 434,513 of WNWK01000348.1, forward strand.
CACAAAATCAATGATTTTTTTCTAAGATGATTGTAGAGAATATTAGACTTCAACCATATAAATTAGAAATATTTTGCACTCTCATTTTTACAGTGTTTTTAATATTCTAGAGTTTAATATGCCATTAAAATTATATGCCAGACTCGGCTCGTTGTAAACATCAGCGAGTACAAATAAACACGTGTCTCGCGCTCAGGAGACGGAGGATCGAGCCTCTACCACGTCTTGCGCTGAATGACCCACACGGGTTAATAATAATAATAATAATCAGTGTTCTCAAAGTCATTTTATAACTTCAAAAAGCCAAATTCGATCAGCTTAAAATTTTGAACGCTGGTTCGTGAAATAACTGACAGGTTCTGCTCAGTTTTACATAGTCAATTCCAGAAATTAATTTCCATTAGATAGCTTTGGAAAGCCTCTTCCGGTTGGCTTCAAAATTTCAACACTCGTGTATCTTACACAGAAGAAGGTTAGTGTTGTTAATGGAGTGTGCAGGTGCCATTTTGCCACTGTCTAGAAATGGCATAGTGATATTTTGCAAATACATAATTGGATTTTGCTTCCGGGGAGGGAAATAAACTGAAGTTGAAAACAGAGCAAAATAATTACAGTAAAAATAAAGTTTTAGGCAACGAAAAATTCGATATCAGGTTGGAAGGATGGAGACTGGAGAAATTTAATGCACCAGATATTTGTGAGCTGACGTGTTGGCAGATGTTTCATGAAGAGGAGGTGAACCGTAAAATAGATGGGGGAAAAAGTATCTGCAATATTGAAGCATATTTTGTGAAATGGGAAGTTTATGGAGGCAAAAATATATTTGTACCAGAGTATAGTTGTACCAGCTCTTGCATGTAGACTGTTCAACTGCCTCCCAGCATACATAAGAAGGCACTGGACAGGCACCTAAAGTCAGTACCTGACCAGCCGGGCTGTGGTTCGTACGTCGATTTGCGTGTGGCCAGAAGTAACAGCCTGGTTGATCAGACCCTGATCCACCACGAGGCCTGGTCTCAGACCGGGCCGCGGAGGCGTTGACCCCCGAAACCCTCTCCAGGTAAACTCCAAGTAGGTGTGAGGCTTGAGTATGTTTCAGCAAGACGTGTGGAGTCAGTATAGATGTCATGCCTGAGAGGAATGAGTGGTGTGGATGTCATGCCTGAGAGGAATGAGTGGTGTGGATGTCATGCCTGAGAGGAATGAGTGGTGTGGATGTCATGCCTGAGAGGAATGAGTGGTGTGGATGTCATGCCTGAGAGGAATGAGTGGTGTGGATGTCATGCCTGAGAGGAATGAGTGGTGTGGATGTCATGCCTGAGAGGAATGAGTGGTGTGAATATTATATAAAGAATTTGTCGTGTAGAAATCAGAAGACTGTTTTTTCGAAATATAATTCACTAGGTAGAGAGGTTTTTAAAGTGGTTTGGGCATTTAGAGCGATGGAGCAGACAGGATGAATAAGAGGGGTGCGTAAACTTAGGGTGGAATGGAGAATAGAGTTCTGCCAAGAAAGGGTTGAGGGAGGGAGTGAAGGAGGTTTTAGGTGTTAGGGGCTTGAGCATTCAGCAGGCGTGCGAGAGCAAAAACCCACATACCAAACAGTTCGACTTCCTATCAAAAAAAAAATCCTGAATATCAAAGCTACTAAACTATTATAATAAGCACAGATATTATTACTGAGTCGAAAACTACAAAAACCTAGAACAAGGAAATGAAATCTGTTAGTTACTGGCATCAGTTTTGTTTGAAAACCTGTAAAACGTGAGAATGAATTAGAAGAAAAACTCTATAGACTATCACAAGTGGGGATCCATAAGTATTAGTTCGCTTCTCTCAATTATAAGATATATTAGTGACTTGCCAGAAGGAATAACTCTATATGACCGCTTTTGCAAATGATGCAAAATTTCTGTGAAAAAAAAATGTTCAGTATTGAATATATTGAAAAATGTTATCCCTATAAAAATAACTAAATATAATTATATATACAAAAATATTAATATTGGATGATTTCACAAATGCATTAGCAAGAAACTCCTGCATTACTCTGGCAAACTTAAAAAACCTCTCGAATATTTATGTAGATGAAAAAAATACTAAAAGATGTTTTTCGAGGAGCGATGAGTTAGAATGTATTAAGCGAAACTTTTGATTAAAATTATTTATTTTCTGTTGAATAAATGTGTGGAGATTCTTACATCAAGTAGAAGGTACATGATTTGTATTTTGTTACAAAAATTATATATATGTAGTCATATTACCATCAGAAACTGTCATGTTTCAGACAGTGAGAGAGAGAGGGAGAGTGAGGGAGAGTGAGGGAGAGTGAGGGAGAGTGAGGGAGAGTGAGGGAGAGTGAGGGAGAGTGAGGGAGAGTGAGGGAGAGTGAGGGAGAGTGAGGGAGAGTGAGGGAGAGTGAGAGAGAGGGAGAGGGAGAGGGAGAGGGAGAGGGAGAGTGAGAGAGAGTAAGAGAGAGTGAGTGTGTGAGAGTGAGGGAGAGTGAGAGTGAGTGAGAGTAAGAGTGAGTGAAAAATGTAGTAGTGAAGGTAGATGAAGAATGTTATATAGAGAAGTAAGAGAGTGAGAGTGAGTATGATAGAGGATGATGGAAAAGTAGAGAATGATAGGAGAGTATGTAGTGAAAAGAGTGAGATGAGTGAGTGAGTAGTGAGTAGGAGGTGAGTGGGGAAAGAGTGAAGTAGGATGTAGTGAAGTAATGATGAGGAATAATGAGGAAAGTAGTGTGTTGAGAGTGAGAGAGAGAGGAGATAGGGCGAGCCCTCTGGGAATCACAACTTGACGCAATAATTCTCAGGCCAGTCAGCTGTGTGTCTCAGCATCTCTCAGCCACTGACAAATTTGATCTCAGGTTCACCACAGCATCAAATTTTTTTGACCCACATAGAAGTATCAGCCTTCCGGGATTCTTTTCTCGGCAATTTCATATTGAGTCTCTGAGTAATATGTACCGTGTAATAAGGGACAGCAGCGATATTATTAATAACAATCTTTGTTTTTAAAAGGGTGAGCCGGTAAGCCAGTAGAAGGTCTCTGTCATATGACCAGAAGCTCCAGTGGCGGATTATTATATGACTTAGACCCGCGTATACCTGGAGTATACCTAGAGAGGGTTTCGGGGTCAACGCCCCCCGCGGCCCGGTCTGTGACCAGGCCTCGCGGGGGAATCAGGGCCTGGTCAACCAGACTGTTACTGTTGGCCTCACGTAAACTGACGTACAAGCCACAGCCCGGCTGGTCAGGTACTGACTTTAGGTGCCTGTCCAGCGCCTTCAAGACAGCCAGGGGTCTATTGGTAATCGCCCTTATGTATGCTGGGAGACAGTTGAACAGTCTTGGGCCCCTGACATTTATTGTGTTGTCTCTTAGTGTACTCGTGGCGCCCCTGCTTTTCATTGGGAGGATGTTGCACTGCCTGCCGAGTCTTTTGCTTTCGTAGGGAGTGATTTTCGTGTGTAAATTTGGTACTAATCCCTATAGGATTTTCCAGCTGTATATTATGTATCTTTCTCGCCTGCGTTCCAGGGAATACAAGTCAAGGAACTTCGTTCCCAGTAATTTAGGTGTTCTGTCGCACTTATGTGTGCCGTGAAGGTTCTCTGTACATTCTCCAGGTCAGCAATTTCACCTGCCTTGAAAGGCGCCTTTAGTGTACAGCAATAGTCCAGCCTAGAGGCTGGAAACATTTGTCCTGTTTCCTGAAGAATCTTACCTATACACAAATAACCCGCACATAGGAGAGAGAAACGATTACGACGATGTTTCGGTCTGTCTTGGGCCATCCACAAGTCACACTAACAGAAGGGAGTGAGTGAGAGAGTATATATAGTAGAGGAGACCAGAGACGGGGGAAAGAGAGGAGGAATAAGTGGTAGTGGTGAGGCTGGTAGGGGAAAGTAGGGGGAGTAGTTCATGCCACAAGAGATAGAAAGGGTAGCGAAGGGGGTAGAAAAGGAGAAGCAGTAATAGTAGTGAAGGAGTGGTAGTCGAAGTGGGGTAGGTCTAATAGCGACATTGATCAGGTTATTGAGTGCCGTATCTGCAGGAAGGTAAGAATAATTACCTTCATTTTATGGAAGAGGAATTCCATGTTAATTATTATTTGCTAAATCAAACTCGAGTGCTTAATTGAAATAATTATAGTTATATGTGAAATGGAAGATAACCATTACTCCCAGGACCCGATTACAGAACACAAATCTAATTAGGCCGACACTGGATAGCGCACTGGCTTACTGGATCATGGACTGGCTTTTCCATGGGTTCGTTAAGTAAGCATGTCATAGCTAGACAGTGTAGGAAAAGACATCAATATCAACAGTGAATTATAGACTGGTAAGTATCCACAAATGAATGTTTATTAACGACCACATTACATAAATAATTAATTTTAATTACAACATCCACGTCGTATTATTTTTTCATCATATAAATTAAATAATATCCACAATTTTATCAGAAAATTTCAATTACTATATTATATTTTATCTTAGCCTATTTCTTCAATTATAAATTTGCTACGAAAATTATTTACGTTCATTTAACGAAAAGATATAACCTGCCATGGGTTCGAGTCCCACCCGTTTTCTGTGATCTGTTTGCTATCGTGTTATTACGATATCGCGAGTCTTTTCTGTTATTTTTTGTCATCTAAGGAGTTTTGGGCGGTGGTTCCTCGGATGTTGAGCTTTACCTTCCAGTAATGACTTCTGCACTGACAAAAATATTTGTACAAGAAAAAGAAAAACACCAAAACATGCGAGAAAAACTGAAAACAAACGAAAAGTCTTCGTTTTTTTTATATATATTTTATTTAAAAACCGTTACATTATAAGACCGCCGAAGCGGAATCAATATCATTCATAACAATGTTAATCATGTAGTACAATGCGTATTATGACTATTAACAAACCTACAAATTACAAATACAAATACCCCCGCATCCCGGAGCTGCATGACCTCATGGTCATACTACTGCAGAAGGAGACCCTCCTTCATCTCAACACCTTATATATCATAAGGATAAACTCCGTACTATCTGCCTTGTTCTCAGAGTTCCAAACAAATCGTTTTTGCAACGTAACAATATACATTACATCCTAACACAAGCATAGTCCTCGACCCATATATGCCGTATATATGGTGAATACCGATCGCTCCATAATACATTTCACCCAGTACAAGAGTCCTGACGCTACCATTACCACCCATCACCACCGACCAAATCCCCCCCCCCCTCCAAAATACATTAACAACTACATTTCCAATACCTTACCATTGCAAACTTTTTTTTATGCAGAATATGTTGTTCCTTTGTTTTACATGTGTTATATGTAGGTCAAAACATACATGTTCAATCTTATGAATTCATTGTCGGTACCCTACCTTGTACTAACTCTCATATACGTTACGTGAGGAGCGGTTACCACATTAGTTTATGTCTCTGAACATTACTAATCAGAGGCTAGGCAATATAATTCCACGATATATCTAACTACTTGCCTTGTACATGGTTAGCCTACCATCGAAGGTTAGTTTATATGACTCCCTACTTTTTTGGGTGTGCTCCCTAACTCAAAACTTGGTGACAGTTTGATGTCATCAGAGACACCGTAAGTTCCCTGTCAGTATGTCACCTCCCCCCTTTTACCTGTCACACGAATTTCCTAACCAAGTACATCAGTACATTTACAAGGATTTACATCATGAACATTATCAAGTTCCCTACACGTACACAAGCTACACTCTCACTAAGAGTTATCACCAAATGTAAACTAGGTTCTATTCACCAGGTAGCATACGAGGAAGTCACTCCATGATGTATAATCACTCACTGTCTGAATGATCCCATATAAGGCCACAAAAGTGATGTGCGCGGAGATACAAATCCTCCATTGGCACACTGGGATGTCACCGCCTTCATGGAAGTCTCCGGACTATGATAGTCCAGTTTGAGTATCTACCTCTATGCCACACTGTAGTGACTGTATACTGATAAAATGACAGGTCTCCTTGCACACAGGATTACTTGACGATGGATTACCATCAGCGCCGCCGAAATGATGAAACCAGCACTGGGCCCCTGAATGTCTCCCCCAGTCTGGGTCATCAACCACACCTAGGAAAACATACCCCAGACCTCATACAGGTCACACCCCCTCTTCCTAGGCCACACCCCCGAACTCATGCACACCTACTCACTAGTTGGGAGAGAGACTCTTCGTTGGGATATAGGAACCTAACGATGGGAGTGTTGAAGGGTTATGACATCTACAGTGTTGATGGGTAACAAGATGGGGCGTGTGGGTTGGTCTTCCAGGAGAGGGCCCTCTCCTGGAAGACCAACCCACACGCCCCATCTTGTGTTACCCATCAACTCACTGTAGATGTCATAACCCCTTCAACACTCCCATCGTTAGGTTCCTATATCCCAACGAAAAGTCTCTCTCCCAACATTGTCCATACACCTCTTGATTTCTACATTTTGTTCTGTGAAAACGACACGCCAGCGCCCTGATGCGTATCGCACCCCTAATATCCCGCATTCCCCAAGAAACGTACAAATAACCGAGCACCAAGTACGACACCGATCGTCGGACCTCGTCAGAACGACCCCATACTTCTAGACTTAATTTTGGACAACTACAAGAAAAGAAGTGACATGACTACTTAAGATCTCAAACTGATTAGAGAAAATTCAGAAAATATTACATACCACCGGAAACAGGAAACAGACATTCACTGTAAACTCAACCAAAAATATTGCAAGTTTTTCTTCAAAAACTGAACTGTATACGGTGAAGGCAATGGTACGATGCCGACAGTTGTTGAAAATGACACATAAGCAGTTGAGTCCTTTACTTGTGCAGTATTTCACCCAACACTGAGATGTATGTAAATATGAGAAACATTGACTTAGTTCACATGGAGTGACTCCACATGCTAGTGTTACGTGCATAGTTGAGTGTGAACTGTTAAAGAACAGAAGACACAATACCGTTACACTGTTAAGCTGTTTAAGTGCGGATGAAGCTGTGCTGGAGGTCAGCTGGGCCACGCTCTGTTTAATACACTATGCAAGCATGGTAAACATCCCATTGTTGTGACTAGACGAGATACCTAGAGGTCTATCAGTCTTAGAACAGACAACATCAATACACCTGAGTACAACATCTCAACTTGCATCATCACCTCAAGGTGACGAGCAAACGGAGGTGAACTCCAGTACCAAAAACAGGATAGATATAAAAAGATGCCTAGAATCATGAGTTTTTAAGCAGTATCATCAAGCAAAACAAAGGGATGTTTGGTATAAACCTTGGTAATTGATACCGATAAACTGGTTTAAAAAAGACACGTGACGAAACACTAGGACATATTTATTTGTAAACGTTTCGGTCATAGGACCATGATCACTTCTAGAAGTGATCAAGGTCCCAAGACCGAAACTTTTTCCAATAAATATATCCAAGTGTTTCCTAACGTGTCTTTTTTAAACCAGTGAGATGTTTATATTATCGGCTCCATGGTGCGTAGTGTATTATAACAACAAACCGAGCGTCAGGCAGGAGACCTGATGTGCTCCGGCCGAGTAAACATGCGACCTTGTGGACTAAATAACCTCTTATCTCTCACTTAAATAATTAGTTTAGAAAACAGACAGGTTGATAAATGAGATACTTGTGCAACAATTGCGTATCTTTATTCTGGAAACATTTCGCCCGCCAGTGGCTTCTTCAGTCCACCTTGGAAAGCCTAATGTGTCTTGGGTCGTTTTCAATGAGTGGATGAGGGTAGTTCAGCTCCTGAACTTGCAACTGAAGAGTAAGACCCATATGCAATAGTTGGGTATCATTGTTGTTGATTAGACATGTGCAACAGATAGGTATCTTTATTCTGAAACGTTTCGCCTAACATTAGGCTTCTTAAGTCGAGTACAGATGAGTTAGATGTGAAGTCGTAATCAGTCCATTACCCTTGAAGACGTAGTTTTGAGGTCGTGATCAAAATTAAATGCAATATAGCAACACATATTTCATCATGGTTTCTTCATTTAGTGTTTTCATTTCCATTTCAGATTATAACAGTATCGAAAAGTGTTGCCATAATGTCGTGGCTGAAGAACAATTCTGGAGGTGAACCCTCAGGCTACACTGTCCGCTACCACGTCAGTGATGCTCACAACTATGAGGTAAGTAAACTACCTCATCTTCAGTATATTCTTCTATACTGAAGAATAGAGTGTAAAGAACTAGAGTGACCTTTCATGCTTGTTAAATAGGATGCCGGATAATTATCTGTCGAGAAACCTGGGTAGGGATGGGTGGCCTTGCACAGAATAACAAGCTGTGACGTTCTAAGACCAGCAGAAAAATCTTAGGGGTAATTCTTTGTGAATATGAGGCTTCGTATTTCCACGTTTAATGAAAATGTTTATGATGGCAGTGAAAGAATAAAATGCAGGTTGCTTATTAGAAATGAAGAGAATAAGTGACTATTATTATTATTTTGCCAAATTGGAATGCACCGGCAAAGCTATATGACCGTTACGGGTTTAGCGCTTTATGATTAAAATAATTTGAATGCACTTTAAATATGGCGGATAGAACAAATAATTTAATATGATAAAGACGGTGAAGTCAAACGACGTAGAGAGAAGAACGAGAGAAAACACCACAAGAGAAGCATTCATATTTTTAGGGTTGCATCGTAGACGATTCAAATGACGTATATTTGTCACTGTCGTCTTGTGATCTCTCCAGTTTTCTGTGAGTCCTTTCTAAAATTTTCTCTTATACGTTTAAAGATATATATTTTTCATTTATGTTAATGTAAAAATTAATAATTTTGTACCAAAAGACCCTTAGAAATCTTGCCTAACCTTTTAACAAGGGCAATTTAATTTAGCCTAATCCAACTAAATATATTTTAGACAAGTTTACAATAATTTAATAACCAAACACAATGAAATATATTTTTTATCGTTAGGTTCAGAATGATGTTTTTGAAATTATTGTCCCTTGTGGTTTAGCGCTTCTTTTGATTATAATAATAATAATAATAATAATTGAAATTATTGCATACACAAATTTTCGCTTGCCTTACTCGACAAGACGAGCGTTGCTATTTAAGCCAAAATAGCAAGTTTTACTTATTCGGCACGAATATAATGCGAGGAGGCGGCTGGAGGCAGTGGAGATGTCCTGTCTAAGGGCAATGTGTGGTGTAAATATTATGCAGAGAATTCGGAGTGTGGAAATTAGGAGAAGGTGTGGAGTTACTAAAAGTATTAGTCAGAGGGCATTTAGAGAGAATGGATCAAAGTAGAATGACTTGGAGAGCGTATAAATCTGTTAAACGTGTTAATATATATATATATATATATATATATATATATATATATATATATATATATATATATATATATATATATATATATATATTACACACACACACTACCGATGCATTATTAAATCCTAGTTTGTTTAATACATATATATTTTATTTATTAAATATGCTTCTGTGTCCTTCTCAGTTTGTGGATATTACTACCAGTAACTCGACGTCTACAACCATTGTGAATTTAACTCCTGGCGCCGACTATTCCTTTGCTATTCTCGCCTACAACGAATATGGTCATTCCAACTTTAGTTCTCCGATCAGGGCCACCATGCTTGGTAAGTCATTCAGGCGAGTGTCGGGGCTTCGTACATCTGCATGATAAATAGGCTGGTTCGTGTATATAGAAGATATTGATCGCGTAGCTGCCATAGATTTTATTTAGCGAAGGTTTTTTCTTGTGACTTAATTCTTCGGTTTTTAGTTTATATATTTTTAATCTTGGTGAAACTTGAATAACTGGATTTACAGCCGATTGAATGCAAGATGGTCAATAAGACTGCATACGACCTGTTCACTACCAGTCATATATACTTTAGTCACTAAATAAATGTCACTATATATACACCGAGTGATACACGGTGTATATATTCTTGAACGAGCTGCTGCATGTATATTTAAATGTTTTTATGAATGTGCAAATTCAGAATTATTTATTTTACAAGTTTATATTCTGCCCTTTGATATGCAGTTTGCTTTGTATTTTTCCGTTAGGTTTTGTTTACGTACCAGTATATTCACACAGGAATTCCCAAGTGAATTTCAGTTAGAGGAAATATTTATACATAAGCGTGAGGCAATGATGCTGAAATTTTATTATGGCTATATTACAGTTTTTTTGGTTTCTACACAAAACCCAATAAACTGATTACTCTTAGTTTCACCTGTTTTTTTTTTTTTTTCTGCACGAGAGACAAATGCCAAGCTTCAATATTGTGACCTTTTCTTTACTTAAATGTAAACATCATGTGAAACTTTTATGGATTTACTATAAATTTCTTGTAGATTATGGAGATAAAAGGAATAAAATACCGACACGGTATACTGATCACGTTTCGCCCACACACTGGGCTTTATCAAGTTACAAACAGATCTACCTGGGTAGAGTACATGGATATATGTAGTTTGGAGTCAGGTGGAGAATGTTGGGTAGGTTGTATTTGAGAAGGACCTGCATGGGACGGGCTATGTAGGATAACTATGAGGAAGTGTCGCGCCATGAGGTTCAACTATGTTATAAAAACAATTGCTCTTGTAATGTTAAATAACTTATCAGACCTGGACAGGCACCTAAAGTCAGTACCTGACCAGCCGTACGTCGGTTTGCGTGCGGCCAACAGTAACAGCCTGTTTGATCAGGCCCTGATCCACCATGAGGCCTGGTCACAGACCGGGCCGCGGGGGCGTTTAACCCCCGGAACCCCCTCCAGGTATACTCCAGGTATACACGTCTTTCTTTTTATTCAATATGAGTAAATCTGGAGCAGTTTTAAGTAACTTGTATATTTTTTTATGACATTAAGGATTCTTTTATTAAATTTATACATAATTATTTTTTTACGCATGAACAGTTGTAAATAATGCTAAGTCGTGGGAACCAGGATCGCTCCAGCGAGTCGTTCTTATTGTGTTGAAGATCCTAAGTTATACCGTCAACGGGAATTTATCTCGCCTTCTGAGTATTTATTAGCATAGTTAAAGATAATCTTGCAAGGTCTCTCGGGAGTTATCTAAGCAAGGTCAGACAAGAGAGGTCTCTCAAGACCCTTCAAGGTCAGACAGTGAGGTCTCTCAAAACCCTTCAAGGTCAGACAGTGAGGTCCCTCAAGACACTTCAAGATCAGGCAAGGGAGGCCTCTCAGGAAGGACTCTTTAAGGTCAAGCAGGGTGGAATCTTAAAGGTCAGATAGGGAGATCTCTCAGGGAGGCCTTTCAAGGAGGTCTTTTTAATTCTCTTTTAAAAGGTATCAAGGAGGTCTGTCGTGAAGGTTAGTCAGGGAGGTTAGTCAGGGAGGTTAGTCAGGGAGGTTAGTCAGGGAGGTTAGTCAGGGAGGTTAGTCAGGGAGGTTAGTCAGGGAGGTTAGTCAGGGAGGTTAGTCAGGGAGGTTAGTCAGGGAGGTTAGTCAGGGAGGTGAGTCAGGGAGGTGAGTCAGGGAGGTGAGTCAGGAGGTTAGTCAGGAGGTTAGTCAGGAGGTTAGTCAGGAGGTTAGTCAGGAGGTTAGTCAGGAGGTGAGTCAGGAGGTGAGTCAGGAGGTGAGTCAGGAGGTGAGTCAGGAGGTGAGTCAGGAGGTGAGTCAGGAGGTGAGTCAGGAGGTGAGTCAGGAGGTGAGTCAGGAGGTGAGTCAGGAGGTGAGTCAGGAGGTGAGTCAGGAGGTGAGTCAGGAGGTGAGTCAGGGAGGTGAGTCAGGGAGGTGAGTCAGGGAGGTGAGTCAGGGAGGTGAGTCAGGGAGGTGAGTCAGGGAGGTGAGTCAGGGAGGTGAGTCAGGGAGGTGAGTCAGGGAGGTGAGTCAGGGAGGTGAGTCAGGGAGGTGAGTCAGGGAGGTCAGTCAGGAGGTCAGTCAGGAGGTCAGTCAGGGAGGTCAATCATGGGGGTAAGTCAGGGAGGTCAATCATGGAGATAAGTCATGAAGATCAATAATTCGAATCCTAAATAGAAGAGGAAGAAGAGGTTAGATGAGTATAAGGGTTTATCTTGTTATGACGTTCCTTCTCAAGTACTGAAAATACCCACTACCGTCTTACGAGTCACACAAACTTAAGAAATAATGATGCTATCATTTGTCCTACAGTCAGATGCTGGAAGAATAAACTTCGGGGATTGTGAACGATCCTGAATTTTAAGAAGTGAAGAACGTGCCTAGTATGGGCCAACAGGCCTGCTGCAGTGTTCCTCCTTTCTTATGTTCTTATGTTCTTAAGTGGTAGTTACTATTTCCGTTGATTTTCAACATAATCAGCTGTGATGGTCACTCTCTCTGATGACAAAGTCTTGACACAGGGAATTCCATTAGGTGGACTTTGGTGTTACTGTGTAGGCTGCATGAGTTACTAAATCGTAAACACGCGATGGCAAAAAAAAACAAAAAATCATGGTATGAGTGGGGTTAGAACCCATGGGAAGTGAGTGGTAAAACTCCAGGCCAGTGTGTAAGCCAGCTGGGTCAGCTGGCTACAATAAGATTCTTACAACTAGGTATATTTATACACTATAGTGTATACTATAGGTATATTTATACACTATAGTGTATACTATAGGTATATTTATACACTACAGTGTATACTATAGGTATACTTATACACTACAGTGTATACTATAGGTATATTTATACACTATAGTGTATACTATAGGTATATTTATACACTATAGTGTATACTATAGGTATATTTATACACTATAGTGTATACTATAGGTATATTTATACACTATAGTGTATACTATAGGTATATTTATACACTATAGTGTATACTATAGGTATATTTATACACTATAGTGTATACTATAGGTATATTTATACACTATAGTGTATACTATAGGTATATTTATACACTAACCTGTAGTGTATAAATATAACTCCAGGCCCAGTGGCTTACGCACTGGCCTGGAGTTTTACCACTCACTTCCCATGGGTTTTAACCCCACCCGTTCCGTGGTCAGGGTGCACGAGTTACTAGGGTCCTCTCTCGGGCATGCGTAAATGTTCCCTGACTCTCGTATCTAAGTCCCTGGACGTTTATTGTGCAAAAACTGTGTCATCTCCTCATGATATAGCAAGAACGCCAACACTTGTGTTCATTGATTTTCCTTACTTTCTGACTTGGTCTTATAGATTTTGGTGAAATGTTGGTGACACTGATATTGACATTTGCTAAATTACTGGAATGGGTTTTGCTGGTTTGGTTAACTGGAAGTTCAACACATGGTAAAAAAAAATGTAGGACAGAATACACCTAGGCAGACGAAAGGAAGATAGAGAAAAAGAATAAATAGGAAAGGAGAAGTAGGGAGAGCATGAGAAGAAAAGATCAGGTCAGGTCACGAGTGTTCTAAAGTACTTATTTTTTTCTGCCAAGGTGTGTTCTGTCCTTCAGTACCACCCCCTTCCCCCTTCCCCCCCTTCCCCCCTTCCCTGTGTCTTTGATCCCACCCTTGTGGGGCATTATTTCCCTGTGTCTTTGGTACCACTTTTGTCGGAATTAGAGTTGCGAAATATCTCGGTTTTCTTTGTACAGTCCATAGTTAAATATAGTTGATGAGCACTTTACTGGTGTAGTTAATTCTTCCTCTGGAGATGCAGGAGTAGAAGAAATCTTATGGACTCTTAATTCAGAAGAATCCGATCATGATTCCACGCTTGGTCCCTCGTTATGATGTGAGTAATAATGTACAAGTTCTCTTTTATTTGCTGTAGATTTTCAAAATCAAGTGTATCGTTTCATTTTTCAAGCTCCTTTTATTCTCTTCCTCAGCGGTAAAATAACGAACAGGTTCGTTTTTATTTGCCGTTTTGTGGTAGATTTTGATATCAAGTGAATTACCATCTTTTCCGCTCTCCCTTTTATTGATGAGGAGATTCTTGGTGTTGACGTGTCTGAGATGTTGACCGAGATATCAACATATCTTAGTCATGTCACATGATCCGGGATGTTAATTTTCAGTCTCTCTTCTTAGATATTCCACGTATATGCTACTCAAAACTGCCCTGAAAGGTGAGCCTTTTGCAAAAATAAAAAGACTGCTTGCGCATGTAGTCTTCATAAAGAAAATAGTGTTAATTAGGTATCCCAGATGTGAACATTAAGAGGTTACCTGAGTTTTCTTTTTTCCCCTTTTTCATTTCTTTAATTTTTAGATGTTATTTCGCTCATAACTCGAGAGAGCCTCATGCAGTCTGCTTGTATACGGTAACAAAGACCAGATGCTTAAAATAATTGGAATATTCACCAGCACACTGACCAGAGGACTAGAACCCACTCCCAGCACCCTGGAATGGCTCTGATAGCTTCAAACACCCTCAGTAGTGTAGCTACAAACGATCAAACACTGTGTCTTCTCATTCGACGACGGATGAGAGTCGAGTACATGCAGGTTCCACCATTTATATGTAAAATATTTCAGTTTGCCTCTTCTGAACTTCAATATTTAATGGTTCATTCATCTTAAGGTCAGGATAGTTGCCATTAAGTTTTGTTTGCGAGCAGCAAATTTGTTGATGTAATAAAAATAGTAAGAAGATGGAATCGTTGGAATCATTGCTATAATTGAAGAATGACTCGTCTGATAGGCTTCAAATTTTCACCACTGCTGAGGTTTTTTGACCACATGGCTCACGATGTTATTATTTGCCACTTTTATTGAATAAATAGTGATATTCACTTTTGCTCAGTACCTAAGGAATACTTCTTCTGATTGGCTTCAAACTATCATATTCTGTGAGGAGGAGGATGCCTCATAAGTTTAGCCCCAGTAGCTGCAAATTTGGAATTTTACTTAACTAGTGAAAAAACTTGGAAGTGTTAGAATCGGTTACTGTAGAATGATTTTTCTTATTGGCTTCAAACTTTTACCACACAGCTTGACACTCACTTTGAGCTGTGTAAATTTCAATTTGCCAATTTTATTTAGTCACTTATTTCCCGTATAATAAGTGAATGCCCCTTCTGATCAGCTTCAAACCCTGAAGGCTGATATATCTTAGTGTGAAGTATTTTGGTATTAATTTTGAGCTGTGTGCTATTTTTTTTATTTTGCTAATTTTCGAACTGATTTAAAAAAAAATCAACCTTCTACTTAATGCATAGAGATTCAGTAACCGACTTTCTCTCCTGACTGACTGCCTAAAAAAGAAAGTCTCCTCAAAATCACGGCATCGCACACCTCCACTCCCAGACGTCCTTTCTTTCCGAAGCTCCAGCTCTGCTACCGAGAGTCGCAGATCTTCCCAGACAACCAAAGGAAATGTCTCAGCAAATTCACCGTATGTTGCTTGCCACATCGTGCCTTGATGTTCGTCTGCAACAGCACTTTTAGTAAAAATAAAGAAACTTTAACAAGGAAGTTATTGACTTGAAGCAACAGCAAGCCATGGCGGAACATGGGATATATCAGTATCAAGAACAATCCCTCCCTCTTTCTCTCACCGAACACGCTCTCAGGTCAAGAAAAAATACAGGTTCGGAGACAAAGTCCAAAAAAAACTTACTGAAGACCTAATTATAACCGCGGCTTCACATAGAATCCCTCAAACCTCAGGTAGACACTCTAAGAAATGCTCGGTCAGTGTGATTGAAATGTTCTTCGTGGGGCCGACATCGTTACAACAGGACCACTGAGCGGCTCCTTGATTTTCAGCATACGAGGCGTAATAATACGAGAAGCTAAACATTTGTTAGCGGGATTATATTTCTACCGTCACTTCTGCTTTCTCTATGGAAGTAGTTTGAAAAAAAAGTACCCGGCTCCCGTTCTTAGGGTTGCTGGTGTCACCATTGAAAATACTACTGAGGTTGACACAGCAACTGGAAATAATTTTGTCCGTATCTCTCGGTGGCTCCATCTATGCCCCTCGTTTGTTTCATCTAAGTCTGCCAGAGAGTTACTGTCTTTAGACATAGACGAGTCATATAACCTTCTAGAACTTGAGTCAACACTTACTGCTTGACAGTCGTCGGCAGCTGGACCTGATGGCATTCCCATCAGTATGCGCCAACATTTACATCCCTCACTCTTACGTCTTTTTAATCTTATTTGGTAGCAAGGGGTTCTTCCCCATCCATGGAAAACTGCCGTGGTTCTGCCTTTTCTTAAACAGAGTACTTCAGGTCATGATGCCTCCCACTATCAACCAATGGCTCTTACCAGTGCAGTTTGAAAGTTGATGGAACGTCAGGTAAATAGACGTTTATTGTGGCATTTAGGGACACACAATAGTCTTTCCACTCGTCAATTTGGCTTTTGAAAGGGCCGCTGCACTATCGACCCCTTACTCAGTTTATATTCCTGTGTTCGTAATGTCTTTGCTAGTAACCACTCGGTTGCATCTTAGCCCAAGCTCATTCCATAGGCCTCTGGGGCAATCTGTCACTTTTCCTTAAAAACTTCTTGTCTGAGAGACATTTCCTTGTCCGGGTTGATAATCTGCTTTCCCCTGACTATATCCAGGCTAGCAGTGTCCCTCAGGGATGTGTCCTTAACACCACGCTTTTTCTCCTAACTATTAATGATCTGGCCTCTGTTCTACGATCGAATATTTGGTCATCACTTTATGTAGATGACTTTACTATAACTTGTGCAGGCGCTGACTGACACCTAGTAGCAGCCTCACTCCAGAATGATATCGATCGTGTTTCCCCATTGGGTCACTACTCATGGGTTTACACTTTCCGGTACTAAAACGCACCAGATTACTTTTACTAGACGTTCTGTTGTCTCTGATACTCCGTTAAACCTGTATGGTTCCCGGATCTCTGGACGTGATACGGTCAGATTTCTCGGTCTTCTGTTTGTTCACCGGCTGTTTTGGAAACCTCACATTCCCTTCCTGAAAGCATTTTCCTATAGCCGGCTGAACCTCCTTAAAACCCTCGCTCATGTTTCATGGGGTGAATAGTCGAACTCTCCTTCGACTGCATTCAGCAATAATTTTATCGAAACTAGACTATTGTGACCAGATATATTATGCGGCCTCTCCCGCAATGCTTTTTAAACTTGATCCCATCCATCATTAGGGATTACATTTTTGTCTAGGTTCTTTTGTTCCTTCCCTTCCTAGAGCCTATATGCAAAGGCGAATGTTCCATCTTTGACAGATCGACGTGATGCTCACTGCCTCTGATATGTTGTCCTCTCTCATAACCTTCACGATCCTTCTACATACAGGATGGTAACGGATGTTAGTAGAAGTCCGTTATTTGATCGTCGCCTCTTGTTTACTCCCTCCGTTTTCTCTTCGTATTCACTTGCTCTTGACTTCTCTCCAGTTGCTCCCTTTATATGTTCATCCAGCATCTAACTTTTCCCTTCTTCCTTGGGAGGTTCCGACGGTTCGAGTCTGTTCTTCCCCACTGTCGTGCGCGAAAGCTTAGATACCTACAGTTTCTTCTCGCTCCTTTTTCTTAACTACTTCCGGTCTCATTCTCATACCGCTGCAGTTTACACTGATGGTTCTAAATCCTCTGACGGTGTCGGGTTCGCAGCAGTGTTCCAGGACAGTGTTGCATGAGGTCATTTATTAGACTCTGCAAGCATCTTCACAGCTGAACTGTGTGCAATTCTCATAGCGATTATTCGTATTGCAATCAGCCTACTTCAACATTTATGGTAGTTTTAGACTCCTTTAGTGCTTTGCAAGCCATCAAAAATTTACTTCGCCTCATCCCCTAGTAGTTCGGTTCTTTGGTTGCGCCGCATTTCTAGGAAAATCAAAGGAATCGTTTTTTGCTGGGTCCCTGGTCATGTGGATGTTCAGGGTAACGAGCGGGCAGACTCTGTTGTGCGGTCAGCGGAACATGACCTCCCAGTTTCATATAGAGGTATTTCATTCTCAGACTATTTTGCTGTAATCTCTAGCTAACCTTCCCAACCTTTGGCATCAACGTTGGTCTGAGTTTATTCATAACAAATTATATTGTCAAGCTGTGTTTAGATTTCTGGTCTTCTTATCGATGTCGTGGTTGAGAGACTATGCTCTCCCGTCTTCGCATCGGGCACACACGTCTCACTCATGGGCATCTTACGGAGAGGTGCCCAGTTCCACTCTGTGCGAATCCCTTCAAAGTCGTCACTGCTCTAACGCCCTTACTTTATCTTCCCTCCTCGCTGACGGCCCCACCTTTGACACAGACTTCCTCTTTGACTTTTTGACAGCAACAGATTTATTCCACAATCTTTGCTTATACCTCTTTTAGCTCTCCTCACCGCCGTTACTAACTCTACCTCCTTTATACTCTCCACCCTCGCTGGTCTCCGATCAAGCATATTACACATTTTAGCACACCTTACCCTGCAGCGCTCTATAACTCTTATTGGTTTAGCGTTTGGTTACGATTATACTAATAATAATTGCATATACATTTTTTAAAGATTTGTCAAACCTTCTAAGATCACTAGTTGTGCTAAATACTTCACAACCATCGTGAACTACAGAAAAATTTTAATGCGTATATTACGCAGAAGCGCATACATCATCCTCACCTGATATACAATTCATACTTTTTTATAGGCGTCGTGGAAGAAGCAGCAAGCAGCAGCAGCAACATAGAGAGCCAGCAACCTCGGGTGCCTCTACTTATGCTGCTGCTCATCTCTCTGACGGCAGCGGCACTTGTGGTTCTCAATGTTGCCATTATTGTCTGCTTCGTTAGAAGACTGGCTCTTAAAAGAAATATGTCAGGTAATAAAAGATTTATATACCCAACATGGAACTGGAAGAAGGTAGGATCTTATTGTGTAGCTGTAATGATGTTGGTAGAATTACCGACAATATGTTCACACAACCTACGATATCTTTTCATATTTTCGACTCTGATAAAGTAGAGTCAGTTAAATAACATGACAGTATTGCAGTAGTCACACTCCCGGGTGTAAACATCACGGGAGCACCATCACAACACTGTGGGTTCTGTAAACATCACTTTCACGAGAGTACCATCACAACACTGTGGGTTCTGTAAACATCACTTTCACGGGAGTACCATCACAACACTGTGGGTTCTGTAAACATCACTTTCACGAGAGTACCATCACAACACTGTGGGTTCTGTAAACATCACTTTCACGAGAGTACCATCACAACACTGTGGGTTCTGTAAACATCACTTTCACGAGAGTACCATCACAACACTGTGGGTTCTGTAAACATCACTTTCACGAGAGTACCATCACAACACTGTGGGTTCTGTAAACATCACTTTCACGAGAGTACCATCACAACACTGTGGGTTCTGTAAACATCACTTTCACGAGAGTACCATCACAACACTGTGGGTTCTGTAAACATCACTTTCACGAGAGTACCATCACAACACTGTGGGTTCTGTAAACATCACTTTCACGAGAGTACCATCACAACACTGTGGTTCTGTAAACATCACTTTCACGAGAGTACCATCACAACACTGTGGGTTCTGTAAACATCACTTTCACGAAGTACCATCACAACACTGTGGGTTCTGTAAACATCACTTTCACGAGAGTACCATCACAACACTGTGGGTTCTGTAAACATCACTTTCACGAGAGTACCATCACAACACTGTGGGTTCTGTAAACATCACTTTCACGAGAGTACCATCACAACACTGTGGGTTCTGTAAACATCACTTTCACGAGAGTACCATCACAACACTGTGGGTTCTGTAAACATTACTTTCACGGAGTACCATCACAACACTGTGGGTTCTGTAAACATTACTTTCACGGGAGTACCATCACAACACTGTGGGTTCTGTAAACATCACTTTCACGAGAGTACCATCACAACACTGTGGGTTCTGTAAACTTGATTTTAGTTACGTCATAGTTTACTGAAAGTTAAGTGAAATACACTTTTACATTAAAATTCGTAATTACGTTAATTAAAAAATTATTAATACAATTTTTATTTCTTTATGTGGTACACATAATGTAGGTAACATGTAATGAAGCATTGGTAGGCAGAAAAGAAGCCACTAATATGCAAGACATTTCAGGCAAACTAATCCTAATGCTTAAATGTTACTTAAGAGATCTAGACAAACTAAGTAGGATTTCTTATGCAGTTAACTACAATAATTTTTCTGGACGCGATTCGAGCCCCCCCCCCCAAAAAAAAAAAAAAAAGGCCAGTAAAAAACTTAGACATTTTTTTCATTTGTTGTCATTATTAATTGTATTTAATACTTCAGTAATATCTTTAAAATGAAACCAAATTTTTTTTTTTAGTAATCTATTCATTTATTTTCTTACATTTTGAAGCTTCTTCAAGCAAGACAACTGCTCTAGAAATTTACACCCCAACTTCTGTAGCCACTGACAATGGAGATGATCTGCCTTTAACTTCGTTTAACGAGGTTCCGGTCCAGGAATACAAGGTGAGAACATTCAATATAATGTTTATATTGGTGTGTCGTCTATTATAATGTGACATCGTGATGCATATTAATGAGGGTAACTTAATTATTATATACAGTGGACCCTCGGTTTTCGTACACCTCCAAACTCGAATAATTATGTAAGTGTATTTTTGTAAGGGCTTTTGTAAGTGTATTTTTTGGGGGTCTGAAACGACTAATCTAATTTACATTCGTCCTTATGGGAACAAATTCGTTCGGTAACGGCACTCGAACAGCATTCTGGAAAGAATTATCGACGAAAACCGAGGGTATTTGGAATTTGCTTTAATCCCCAGAACGTTATCAGATTCATTAGTCTGTTTCAAATAAAATAAACAGATCATTAACATATTTTAGTAAATTTTGTAAATTTGGAAAATGCATCATACGATACTTTTGAAATAATTAAGAATTATATTAGTAAATCTGACCAGATTCAATCAATGCTGCTTAAATATTGTCTTATTATTCTCTTAATTCTTTTTTCTCAGCCTCTTGAAAGTCAAACAAAAGAGGAGGACTGTAAACAAACCAGCCTTATCAGCCCACACATTACGGTCCAACCACCTGACTCCTCCACCACACCATCAGCTGCTACCAGTCCCAGACCTAGAAGTATCAGCCCATTACTCAATGAAGGGATAAGTGTCCAAAATGATCCATATATTCTTGAAAATGATCAGTTACCTTCTGATGGCCTGGGATCCAAAGCAGTGTTTATTAGCTCTCCAATGCTAGAGAAAAAGACTTCCATGGAGGCCTCTACTGGAGTGCGTTTAGACAAGCCGGATGTTTGCCCAGTGACCAGCAGTAGTTGCGAACATTTATTGGTACATCAAAAGACTTTTAATCCATATACAGAAGATGATCTGGAATCTTTATCATCACATCACAGTAGCAGCTCTCAGAGTTACGTATCAAGGGAAACTCGCCAAAATATTTCTCTCCTTGCCATTCACCATCACGACTGACATCTCGTGTAATATATCATGGTCAGCCACACATTCAGCAACTAGTAGAGCAGCAGAACCAACAGCAGCAGTGGCAGCAGCAGCAGCAGCAACATAAACTGCAACAGCATAAGCTGCAGCTGCAGCAACACCATAATTATCAGCAAAACTTACCTTGTTGTCAACAAACGTCGCCTCACAAGGACAAACAGATGACATCCTTACACCCAGTACTGAATCCTGCAAGACTCTCACCGTCTACTGTCAGCTGTTGTGATGCCTCGTGCAGCCAGTCATTTATCCAAGGTGATTAACTGTAATTAACAATCTCTTGTGATTATTTTTTTTCCAAGATATTTTAAAAACTTTCTGGTTGAC
Source organism: Cherax destructor (assembly GCA_009830355.1). Classification (NCBI taxonomy): domain Eukaryota; kingdom Metazoa; phylum Arthropoda; class Malacostraca; order Decapoda; family Parastacidae; genus Cherax; species Cherax destructor. The sequence goes on from WNWK01000348.1 coordinate 456,349, forward strand.
CCACCTACCTAGCAACTAACTTATTACCAACTCGAGACACACCCACCAACTCCCCCACACACCCACCGACTCCCACACACCCACCAACTCCCACACCCTCCAACTCCCACACACCCACCAACTCCCACACACCCACCAACTCCCACACACCCACAAACTCCCACACACCCACCAACTCCCACACACCCACCAACTCCCACACATCTTATATAATAAGATAAAATAATGGAAGTATCAGTACAGTGACCAAGAACTTAAATTATAACTTAAGACACCATAACTGAGACAAATGAAGAGACTATCAGACTAAAATGAAGCAGAACCAGGTAGGGCAGGAAGGAGTGATAAAAAAAATAACTAAAAAGGATGTAACTTTTAAAATACAAGACATGAGTTTCGAAAGTTTCAATAAAACAAATAAAGAAAACTAAAAAAAAATCAAACTCGTATAACAAAGAGAAGAGAAAAAATAGATAAAGAATTTGCTAAAAAATGAAGAGAAGAGTGGAGATAGATCACGAATCACTTAAAAATAGGAATGATATAGACAAAGACTTATTGTTTTGGAAGAGTGCAAAAAAAATGGAAGATAATTATGTAGGAATACCTAATAAAACATAGAATTGGAACAGCAGATCCATCACGTTAACAAAAGCTCAGGAATTGAGAGGAATTGTTGAAAGAGTAAAATCTAAAATTGTGGATAAATTTACTCCAGTCACTACATAGAAATTTGAGACCAACAACAGATGGTACAATCAAAGGAAATTAATAATGAAGATAGATAGGGAAATAGCAAAAAATAAGGATGATATAGACGAGAGTAAAGGTCTGGAAGAGTTCAAAGCAAAACTAGAACATAGTTATGCTGAATAACGAATGAGAAGACAGGTGTACATAGGTATAGCTAGCTCAGGATATCTCTGACCCTTGTGAGTTAGCGCTTAGTTATTTTTATAATAATCAAGTTATCTCTGAAAATGTTATTAGAGAAGAAGGGAAGGTTGGAAGAGTGTAAAGCTGAAGATGAAGGAAGATAAATAAAATAAGAACATATGAAGAAGTAGCAGCAAGAAGGCTAACTACTAACCTAGTTAGGCTATGATTATAATACTATACTGGCTAAGCTAGTCAAGTCAAACTCGCACCAATTTATGTATTTATTTAACGTACTGTTTAGTAATAATAGTGGTAAAGATATTTACTACTAAAGGTTAATATTATTCTAAATTAAAGAATATTTGAAAATTATTCTAAGAGCTAATAAAGAAATAAAATCGAGAACAAAGTCAAAGACGAAAAATAAGATATAAATGATATTATGAAATGTATTGAGAATTTCGGCATTCAAGAACATTTTGTGAAATTTAAGCATAATGGAAAAAAATGTGAAAAAGACCAGAACAAGTCAGTAAAAATAATACATATTCACACCACACATTGCTCCTCAGACACGACATCTCTAAACTACCTCCAGCCTTCTCCTTGTTGCAACATTCACCATCCCGAAATTAAAAGTCCCATCTATATTGAAATTAAAAAAAAAATATGTATGCCCCAAAATGGTAGAGAATCTTTCTAAAGTTTATGAGACCAATAATGTGAAATTTGGTGGAAAATTTGTTGAATTACGTAGGCGTGACGTTGAAGGTAAGACAACACTAATACAACTGGTTTCTCTCTGATGTGACCCTGACCCTTACGTTTTTAGAGCTTGGTTATGATTGTTAATAATAATAATAATAATAATAATAATAATAATATAGTAATAATTGTAATAATAGTAATAACTGTGACCCAACCAATCCATTTCTTAACTATTTCGTTACTTTTCATTGCATTTCTTAATTAAAAACTATGCAAAAGTGCTTGTCGATGTTGCAAAGATATTAGGGAAAAAATATATAATAATGAAGGTCTGAAATAACCTTGAAGTGTGAGTGTTAGATGTGTAGGCTCCATACATAGTTTTAAGAGTAGGTATGACAGAGCCAGCGTGGCTAGGAGGGAATCAGGTACGTGGCAAGAGGCAGGGCCAGCAGCTACTCTCTCTCTCTCTCTCTCTCTCTCTCTCTCTCTCTCTCTCTCTCTCTCTCCTCTCTCTTTCCCTCTCGTTCCTCGTTCTTACCACCTCGCTCTCCTTTTCTCTCTCTCTCTCTCTCTCCTCTCCCTCTCTCTCTCTCCTTCCCTCTCTATTTCCCTCTCTCTCTCTCCTCTCTCTCCTCTCTCTCTCTCTCTCTCTCTCTCTCTCTCTCTCTCTCTCTCTCTCTCTATCTATCTATCTATCTCTTTCACAAACACACATACATATATATCACTCTAGCAGTTGCCAAAGGTCTGGAAAAAAATCAGTCCCGATATTCAAAAATGGGGCAGACAGACTGCATAAGACTAAACGCTGGTGTCACTGACATGCATAGTATGTAAGGTTATGGAGATTATCAGAAGAATAGTAATGAAAACACTGGAAAGTAGCAGTTCCATGAACAACCTGTACGATTTTAAAGAGGGTAAATCCAGTCTCGCAAATCTGCTACAGCTGTATGACAAGGCAATGAAAGTCAGTCAGGCGCGAGAGAGAGAGAGAGAGGTGGGTAGACTGTATGAAGGCGTTCAATACCCGGTCTCAAATGAGACCGGGCATAAGCTAGGATATCAGGAAGGAATAACTGAGAAAGTATAACGGTAGATCAAGGAATACTTAACAGGGAAAAACAGCCTGATATTGTTTGGGAAGCGGTGTAAAAATGGGCGAATGTGACTAGTAGGGTTCCACAAGGGTCAGTACTGAGACCGATACTGTTTCCTTTGGAAGTAAACGAAATGTCAAGAAATGACGTTAAATTAATGAGGAGAATGCAAATGAAGATATTACAGTGAGATCTAGTTTAGCTGCAGGACTGGGATGACAATTGGCTATATAAATTTAATACGAACAAATTCATAGATATGAAAATCGGGAAAGGGCCAAGACGACAAGAAACAGATATTACGCAGGGGGGAATAAAGGCCGGAAACTCTCCTGAAACAAAGGATTTCAAGGTGAGCATACTTTCAAGCATCTCACCTGGGGTCCACATCAACCAAAAAATCGGCACAGAAAACGCGAAATTGACAAGTTTAGGAGAAGCTTTCAGATCCTCAACAAAGAGGCATTTGCACCCTATAGACAGCGTGTGTCAGCCCATCTTGGAGTATGGAGCACCAGTATGGAACCCATATCTGATAAATCTAGTAAAGAAGCTAAAAGTGCAAAGACTTGCAACAGGATTAGTCCCAGAGCTGAAGAGGTCTGAGCTATGAGGAGAGACTAGAGGAGCTAAACCTGACGACATTAGAGAACAGAAGGACTAGGAGTGACATGATTACGATGTACAGAATACATCCAGGAATTGACAGAGTGGACGGTGCGTCTGAGAGAAGGGTCTCAGGTACACAGCTGGAAGTTAAAAGCACAAATGAGTTTCAGGGATGTTAGGAAGTACTTCTGTAGCCTTAGTGTGAGCAGAAAATTAATTCACCTAGACAACTAAATGGTAAAAGTGGGATCCATACATAGTTTTAAGACTAGGTATGATAGGGCTCACGCAGCCAGGAAAGTGAACCCAGTACCGACCAGCAGAGAGGTGGGGCCAGGAGCTCACACTTAAGCCCTGCAACTATAAATAGATTCTTACAAATAGGCGCGTATTCAAAAATCATTAACCTATATGCTAATGTCTTTTTTTTCACACCGACGATCTCCCACTAAGATACTGAGCAATCCCTCCCCCTCAAAAAAAATCCACCATCATTCAGTCACTGTCTTGCCAGAAATGTGCTGACATCACAGATCAGATGACCCTCCAAGCTGCAGAATCCCCGTCCCTCCTTCAGAGTGAAGGAGCTGTATGATTTTTTGGACTATTTCCTGCTTCCCACCTCTACGACTCAAGTCTGGCGAAATCCCTTCATAAATGTTACCTTGCTCACACTCCAACAGCACGTCAAATCATAAAAATCAGTTGTCTCCACTCTTATCTGACATGCTCGCCCAAGCCTGTTGGATGTCCAAGCCCCTAACATAAATCCTCCTTTGCCCCATCTCATCGACCCTTCCTAGGACTACCCCCGACCCTCCCTTCCCTCCACCCCAAAGTTATGTACCGTCTTTACACGTCCAAACCACCTCAACAACTCCTCCTCAGGACTCTGAATAGTATTTTTTGGGAAACCCGCATCTTCTAATCTCCAAATTATGATTTTTTTGCCTAATATTCACACCACAAAAGACCCTCAGATATGACATATCCACTGCCTGCAGCCTCCTATTCGCTTCAACATTTAAAGCTCATGCTTCCCACCAATACAACCTTGTTCTAACTACAATACTCTGGTACATTACCCTATTTTGCCTCCATGGATAAGGTTCTTGGTCAACACAAATGCCTCAACCATCCATCTTCCCCTTCCCCTTCCACGTAAATGTTATGGTTCACCTCGTTTTTCATAGACCCATCTGATGACAAGTCCACTCCAAATACCCGAACGCATTCACTTTCTAAATACTCCCTCCGTCCAATTTGATGTACGGTCTTCCGTAACGTAGATTTTTTGTTAATCTCATCACCTTGCTCTTTCCCTATATTCACTTTTAATTTCCCTCTTTTACATACACTCAAATTCTCTACCAACCTCTGCAACTTCTCTCAGAATTTCCCAACAGAACGGTGTAATCGGCAAAAAGCAATTGTGACAGCTCCCACTTTGTATAAGAATCTTTATCTTTTAATCCTACACCTCTCCCCAACACCAAAGTATTCACTTTAAAAGCTCACCTATAAATATGTTTAACAACTTAGTAACATAAAACATCTAAGGCCTACTTTTGAACACACACCATCCCTTCCCCCATCTCTCTCTCTCTCTCTCTCTCTCTCTCTCTCTCTCTCTCTCTCTCTGTCCTCTTCTCTCTCTCTCTCTCTCTCACCCCTAACATTCCAAAACATTGATACTACTCTAACTAACACACACCACTCCAACCAACACACACCACTCCAACCAACACACGCCACTCTAACCAACACACGCCACTCTAACCAACACACGCCACTCTAACCAACACACACCACTCTAACCAACACACACCACTCTAACCAACACACACCACTCTAACCAACACACACCACTCTAACCAACACACACCACTCTAACCAACACACACCACTCTAACCAACACACACCACTCCAACCAACACACACCACTCCAACCAACACACACCACTCCAACCAACACACACCACTCCAACCAACACACACCACTCTAACCAACACACACCACTCCAACCAACACACACCACTCCAACCAACACACACCACTCCAACCAACATCACACCACTCCAACCAACACACCCACTCCAACCAACACACACCACTCAACCAACACACACACTCCAACCAACACACACCATCCAACCAACACACACCACTCAACAACACACACCACTCAGATCTTACGACGCCACTCTAACCAACCACACCACTCAACAACCCCACTCCAACACACCACTCTAACCAACACACACACCAACCAACACACACACCTTAACCAACACACCATCTAACAAACAAACTCTAACCAACACACCACTCTAACCAACAGCACACAAGCAAACACACCACTTAACCAACACACACCACAGTAACCCATCCAAGCCATACATTCGACACCAGCCCCACTCATTCCCACAACTCATATCCCCACAACACTAAATCACACCTGCCAAATGTAAAGTCATGAAGATCGGGGAAGGGCAAAGAAGACCGCAGACAGAGTATAGTTTAGGTAGCCAAAGACTGCAAACCTCACTCAAGGAAAAATATCTTGGGGTGAGTATAATACCAACCTACACAAAATATTCCTTACATTCCAGTCCCATTTTAACCCGCTTAGTAACACCGGTGCTGGAGCAGTGGGCTAGAGCAGAGGGGAAAAAAATTTGTGTTATTTTATTGTTTTCTTCAAGTTAAAAGTATACCAATATTTTGCCTGTGTAAGATTTTTTTTTTTATTGAGTAAATTGATCTTACTTAAAAGATAATATAGTCAAAACTGTGTTTGTCAGCATTATTTTTTGAATTCATTTGAATATTTTTTATAAAGCATTATTCTAGATTAATTTTGAACTCGTGTAGTTGCTGTTATAATAAAATTGTAATGTGTATTATGAATAACAAACACTATATATTTCAGTTTAAAATATAACTTTCATATATTAAATATTATTTAACACGTTACTGTTCAAAGGTTATATTAAACACTAAATACTCCATTGCTTGTTCCAGATATGCCAGAGGGATATGCCACACTACTGCCTCGCAGAAGTTGCTTGAAACCCATAGAAGACAACACCTTACAACGCTCCCATTCCGCTCATAACAACTTCAAAAGCTTGCAATGTGTCTACCACCATTCTACTATGGAGCTCAGCTCAGATATTTGCTGCCAAAACAACCTGTGTAGCAACCCTCAACTCTGCGCACCACACACTCAAAGAAGACCTTGTGGGAAGGCACAGGAATTTCCCATATACTACGCCAGGTCAAGACCTGTTAACAGAGGGTTTGCCAGACACAACAGTGTCAGCGAACACATTAAGTACAGGAGATCCCCTTCTCAAGAACCAAAGCATTCTGGAATACCCCCCGACCTATGCAAAATAGAACCATCCAACACGAAAAGAGTTGGATGGAAGGAAGTTGTCCCGGACAGTCCTGGGAGGTTAACTCTGGCTTCCAGATGTTCAACTGATACCTCAACGTCATCCACTTCTTCTACTCTAGCTCTAGGCCCACCCAGATATCCTCAACATTTTATCAGACTGGATAACTTTAAGAACAATGAACGAAATTTGGTCAGGGATAACCAGAGATAAAATTAGGTAAAATTTTAATGATTAAAATAATGATAAAAACAAGAAAGACAATATTTACAATAGTATTCACTGTCATATAACCATACAAAAAAAATTATCGCTCAAAGTGTTTATTAATACAGTATATACACATTTCCGTTTTGTCTAATTACCCTATAGATTATTCTGTTTTTGAAGATGTTGGTCATATTTTTTGGGAGTTGATAGAGATCTGAATAACATAAAAAAACACATGTCGCAGTTGAACCAATTATAGAAGAAAGATAATTGTTAAGTGTTGCTTGTGTCGATGTTGTCTCCTACGACTGGTAACTTCAATTTTCCACCGTAATTCATCCTTAGTCAATCCTAACATCCTCAGTCACTCCTAACATCCTCAGTCACTCCTAACTAACATCCTCACTTTGTACTTCCCCCCTTTTTATTTCACCATGTGGCTCTTATAAAAAATCCTTTTTTTTTTTTTTTTGCACCTTCAAGAGGCAACTGGACAGATACCTAAAATTAGTAGCGGATCAGCTGGGTTATGGTTCACACGTTGGATTCCGAGTGGCCAGCAGTAACAGCCTGGTAAATAAGGCCCTAATCTACCGTGAGGCCTGGTCAAGAGCTGGGCCGCGGGGGCGTTGACCCTCGGAACGACCTCCAAGTAGGCCTAGTCCCATCTGGACGACAGGTTACTTCAGTGATGGAGAGACGGAGGTCTTCTGTTTTGATTTCTTTTTCCATGGTATCGTTGGCCTGAGATACCTTAACAATACCTCCTGACTAGTATGGCAGAACTATGATATGTTTTGCTAGGAAAAAATATGAATTTGTGTAAAGAATATATATACTGTCTTAAGGTTAACTATAAAATATGAGATATTCCTATCGGATTTCATCATTAAGAATCAAGAGGTGGAGGCAGTAGCACTTAAGTCAATAGTGTCAACACCCCAGTGACGAGGAGCAAGAGCATGTGCACTTAACCTAAAGTGTAAGTGTTGTTGTGGGTAACTGGCAGTTCTCCTTGTGGGCATAAATCAGATGTACGTGTACATGGTAGGTGGTGATGGTGGGTAAAGGAAGTGGGGTGGTGTTGATGGTGGTGGGGGAGGTTGTGTTGGCTGGGGTCGGTGACGGCGACGGGGTGGTGCTGGTGGTGGTGGGGGAAGACGATGTTGTAGTGGTAATGACTGTGAAAATTCTGATACGGTGGTTGTGCTAGAGAAGTCACTGGGGCGGGCAGGTGTTCTATTGACAAGCAGCATATTTTTTTTTTGCCCCGGTGAATAGAATCTTCCGCTCTCCGATCCTCGCAACTATATTCTCTCTCTCCTCTCTCTCTCTCTCTCCTCTCCTCTCCTCTCTCTCTCCTCTCCCCTCCCTCTCCTCTCTCCTCCTCTCCTCCCTCCCTCCTCTCCTCTCCTCCCTCTCCTCCTCTCCCTCTCCCTCCCTCTCCTCCTCCCCTCTCCTCCCCCCTCCTCTCTCCCTCCCTCTCTCCCTCTCCCTCTCTCCCTCTCTCCTCCCTCTCCCCTCCCTCTCCCCCTCTCCCCTCCCTCTCCCCCTCTCTCTCCCTCCCTCTCCCCATCCTCTCCCTCTCCCTCTCCCCCTCTCCCCCTCCCTCTCCCCTCCCTCCCCTCCCTCTCCCCCTCCCCCTCCTCCCTCTCTCCCCCTCCCTCTCCCCCTCCTCCCCTCCCTCCCCCCCCCTCCTCTTCCTCTCTCCCCTCCCTCCCTCCCTCTCCCCTCCCTCTCCCCCCCTCCCTCTCCCCCTCCCTCTCCCCCTCCCTCTCCCCCTCCCTCTCCTCCCTCCCTCCCCTGTAGCCATCCGTCTCCAGCCCCCACTCTTACCAAAGCATCGACCTCCAAATTTAACCTCCAAACTACCTCCACAATCAACAAACATACATGTACATTTAAAGATATGCAGTGAAATGTTGTAAAATTGGTAGTACAATTGAAATGTACTTTGTAATGTTTTGAATAAAATATACAAGTTAATCAATTTTAATCAATCCTATAAGGTATGAGGTTATTACCCCCTCCCCCCCACACACGCAAAGAGATACGATAAAGCTCATGGAGCAGTGAGAGAATCTAGTAGGGACCAGCGACGAGGCGGGGCCAGGAACTGTGACTCGACCCCTTCAGCTACAAATAGGTGAGTACACACACACACACAAATATATACATATTCATTTATTTATACATACGTAGTGCCGTAGCCGAGTTTTGAATATTCGACAAGCGTGTTCTTTGCCGAATTAGAATAAAAAAAATTGCCATAAATCAGTGGAAATCAACCTGAACATAACAAAAAATAAATGTATAATTGATTTTAAACAATATTAAATAAATATTAACTGAGCTATGCTATACATAGGACAATTGGGATAAACAAATTACGATAATTTAAGTTAGGTTAATATACCTGGAAGTATATCAACTTAATGATCCACCGCGAGGGGCTCAACGCCGCCTCGCGGTGGAATCAGGGTCTGATCAATCAGGCTGTTACTGCTGGCCGCACGCAAACCGACGTACTAACCACAGCCCGGCTGGTCAGATAGTGACTTTAGGTGCCTGTCCAGCCCTTCTTGAAAACAAACAGGGGTCTGTTATGTATGCTGGGAGGCAGCTGAAAAGTCTTGGGCCTCTGACACTTATTGTGTTGTCTCTTAGTGTACTCGTGGCACCCTGCTTTTCATTGGAGGGATGTTGCCGAGTCTTTTGCTTTCGTAGAAGGTGATTTTCGTGTACAAATTTGAAGTTCCCAAGTTAGGTTTCGTCCAAAAAATTTAACATTTTGTATCATTGTCAATTTAAAAAAAAAATATATATATCAATCTAAGAATTTGTTTTGGAAAAGTCCAATTATATATATATATATATATATATATATATATATATATATATATATATATATATATATATATATATATATATTACTGTAACTCACGAACGAGTGGTATTTAATCAATAAAACACTGCATTGCGGGGATCGAACCCGTGTTGTTTTAGCCTGCCTCATGGCGAGTGAAAATTCATGACGCTCTAACCCACTGGACACCATGAGACGGGCTAAAACAACACGGGTTCGATCCCCGCTAGTTTGTGTTGTTAGTGATTAAATACCACTCGTTCATGTTACATATATATATATATATATATATATATATTTTATATATATATATATATATATATATATATATATATATATATATATATATATATATTTCCTGTATCTTGCATTTCTTTTCCTTCCGCTATCTTTCTCTTTCTCCATCCTTTCTTACTCATTTCTTTACTTCCTTCCCTTCTTCTCATGCCTACTTTACTATAAGGCAACACTAAAAAAAAAAAAAAGTCTCTCATAAAAATAAACATGGGTCAGGACTTGGGACAATCACATGCTAAAGAAAGACATCACTCGGGGTTTCTGGACTCTCCCACGAGAGTACGAATCTTCCCAGTGGAAGAGTGAACTAGTCGAGGCAGAGTGCTCACGCACATTCAATTCGGGGTTTAAATCCCCCCCAGTACCTTGCCACTAGACTTAAATCCTCACTGCCTGGTACTGGGGGGATTTAAATCGATAGTAACAGGAGTGGAATTGGAATCTGTAGTTTCTAGTATGGGCTTCGTATTCATGATTTCTGAAACCCTCTTTGAATTCGCTTTGGCTCATAGAGGATTTGAATCTGGGGAGTTTTAAACAAGGTTTCAATATGAAGGTGAAGGGTATAAACTACCAATATTTAGAAAGAGAGAGAGAGAGAGAGAGAGAGAGAGAGAGAGGATGCCGAATAATGTGATCATTTATTGGCAACGTTTCGCCCACACAACGGCTTTCACCCACGTACAAAGTGTTCTATAAGCTCATTGTAAGACTCGTACGTCACAGATACAATGCTATATCATCTAACACATTTGTTTATTAACACATTGGATGTTTCCCACCGAGGCAGGGTGACTCGGAAAAGAAGAAACACTTTCATCATCACTCACTCCATCACTGTTTTGCCAGAGGCGTGCCTCTATTACAGTTCAAAAACTGCAACATATATCCAACCCTCCTTCAGAGCGCAGTCGCTGTACTTCCCACCTCCAACCCTCCTTCAGAGTGCAGGCACTGTACTTCCCACCTCCAACCCTCCTTCAGAGTGCAGGCACTGTACTTCCCACCTCCACCCCTCCTTCAGAGTGCAGGCACTGTACTTCCCACCTCCACCCCTCCTTCAGAGTGCAGGCACTGTACTTCCTACCTCCACCCCTCCTTCAGAGTGCAGGCGCTGTACTTCCCACCTCCACCCCTCCTTCAGAGTGCAGGCGCTGTACTTCCCACCTCCAACCCTCCTTCAGAGTGAAGGCGCTGTACTTCCCACCTCCACCCCTTCAGAGTGCAGGCGCTGTACTTCCCACCTCCACCCCTTCAGAGTGCAGGCGCTGTACTTCCCACCTCCACTCCTCCTTCAGAGTGCAGGCGCTGTACTTCCCACCTCCACTCCTCCTTCAGAGTGCAGGCACTGTACTTCCCACCTCCACCCCTTCAGAGTGCAGGCGCTGTACTTCCCACCTCCACCCCTCCTACAGAGTGCAAGCACTGTACTTCCCATCTCCACCCCTCCTTCAGAGTGCAGGCACTGTACTTCCCACCTCCACTCCTCCTTCAGAGTGCAGGCACTGTACTTCCCACCTCCACCCCTCCTTCAGAGTGCAGGCACTGTACTTCCCACCTCCACCCCTCCTTCAGAGTGCAGGCACTGTACTTCCCACCTCCACCCCTCCTCCAGAGTGCAGGCACTGTACTTCCCACCTCCACCCCTTCTTCAGAGTGGAGGCACTGTACTTCCCACCTCCACGGCTCTGATCTATGATATATTTAGAGGAATTTGGATAAATAAATTACATTAGGCTAATGAGGTTTCTAAGTTAGGTTTGGTTCTTAAAGGAAAAAAATACTTAACTTTCAATTAAAAATCTATGTATAAATTCATAAAAGAAAATTTCTGAAAACTTTAATTTTTAAGTAAACTCGACAAAATTGACCAATTCGGCTTAACTACTATTTTCTTATGCTTTTCAACATATATATATATATATATATATATATATATATATATATATATATATATATATATATATATATATATATATATGTGTTGTGTTGAATAGGTAAAATTGGTTAGTTAGCAAGCACCCATTTAAAATTATGTCATTTCTAAAAATTGCTCTTATACGTTTAAAGATATATATATATATTTTATTTATGTTAATGTAAAAACTAATAATTTTGTGCCAAACGAACTTAAGAAAACTTACCTAACCTTATTATAACAAGCGCAATTTAATTTAGCCTGATCCAAATAAATAGTATATTATTTACCCTATATATATATATATATATATATATATATATATATATATATATATATATATATATATATATATATATATATATATATATATATATATATAGATGTGTGTATATGTACAATGGTTTTTTGAGTTACTATAGGCTTGAGTTACGATAATTTTGAGTTGCGATTTAAGTTGTGAGGAAAAATTTGGGATACTATGCATGTGATGGTCGGCACACATGGGTGGGCCTCATCCATCCAGCGATGCTTTACCTTTCCTCTTGGGCAGCGTCTACGCCTATAGGAGAGTCAGTTTTTGTGTGGGTGGCCTCAGTCAACCAGAGGTGCGGTAGCTTGCCTCTTGGGCGGTGTCTAAGCCAATAGGTGCGTGTAGGGTAAGGCTGAACAGCCAAACAGCAATGGGATTGAATGTCTTTTTGGTAGCATCTCAGACAATAGCAGAGTTTGTACTATAGTTTATTGTTTTCTCCTCAGTTTGAAGCTACCAAGTGTGTTGACCACAACAACTCTGGATTATTTACCCTTCATAACTGCATTTGTGATTTAATTACGCCATTTGTTTGTGTTGCCAAGTCATCAGGCCCCTAAAGTGCGCATTAAACAGACAATTTGTCCGAAGATCAAGCTAGAAACTGTGAGAAAACATGATGGAGTTAGAATTACTGCATTGGAGGGTGAGTATGACTTTTCCACAATCATCTGTATCTAGTATTATTAAGCAAAAAACATTAGAGAAAAATTAGCAGATAAATTATCACAGAGATGGAAAGACTGTTGTTATTTTTTGATAAAGAAGCAGATGAAGGAAGATACAGTAGCTGTAAATATATGTGAGAGAGCAAGACAAATTTACAATGATTTAAAACACCGTTTACTCTAGTGCAGTAATTTACAATTATTTAAAACACCGTTCACTCTAGAGCAGTAATTTACAATTATTTAAAACACCGTTCACTCTAGTGCAGTAATTTACAATGATTTAAAACACCGTTTACTCTAGAGCAGTAATTTACAATGATTTAAAACACCGTTTACTCTAGAACAGTAATTTACAATGATTTAAAACACCGTTTACTCTAGTGCAGTAATTTACACTGATTTAAAACACCGTTTACTCCAGAGCAGTAATTTACAATGATTTAAAGCACCGTTTACTCCAGAGCAGTAATTTACAATGATTTAAAGCACCGTTTACTCTAGAGCAGTAATTTACAATGATTTAAAACGCCGTTTACTCTAGTGCAGTAATTTACAATGATTTAAAACACCGTTTACTCTAGTGCAGTAATTTACAATGATTTAAAACACCGTTTACTCTAGAACAGTAATTTACAATGATTTAAAACACCGTTTACTCTAGTGCAGTAATTTACACTGATTTAAAATTCCGTTTACTCTAGAGCAGTAATTTACAATGATTTAAAACACCGTTTACTCTAGAGCAGTAATTTACAATGATTTAAAACACCGTTTACTCTAGAGCATTAATTTACAAAGATTTAAAACACCGTTTACTCTAGAGCATTAATTTACAATGATTTAAAACTCCGTTTACTCTAGTGCAGTAATTTACAATGATTTAAAACCCCGTTTACTCTAGAGCAGTAATTTACAATGATTTAAAACACCGTTTACTCTAGTGCAGTAATTTACAATGATTTAAAACACCGTTTACTCTAGTGCAGTGATTTACAATTATTTAAAACACCGTTTACTCTAGAGCAGTAATTTACAATTATTTAAAACACCGTTTACTCTAGAGCAGTAATTTACAATGATTTAAAACACCGTTTACTCTAGAGCGGTGATTTACAATGATTTAAAACACCGTTTACTCTAGAGCAGTGATTTACAATTATTTAAAACATCGTTTACTCTAGAGCGGTGATTTACAATGATTTAAAACACCGTTTACTCTAGTGCAGTAATTTACAATGATTTAAAACACCGTTTAATCTAGAGCAGTAATTTACAATGATTTAAAACACCGTTTTCTCTAGAGCAGTAATTTACAATGATTGAAAACACCGTTTACTCTAGAGCAGTAATTTACAATAATTTAAAACACCGTTTACTCAAGTGCAGTAATTTACAATGATTTAAAACACCGTTCACTCTAGAGCAGTAATTTACAATGATTTAAAACACCCTTCACTCTAGAGCGGTGATTTACTTTTATATAATGATTTTGAAGGTAGGAAAGGGTGGTTCGAGGGATTCAATTTAAGGGCCGATATTAAAGTGTTGTGAGAGACATCAGGGAACGGTGGGCTTGAACTGAACCCATGGCAGGACTCGCCTGTCATGGGTTCAGTTCCCATCCGTTCAGTGATTTGTTTTTAATTGTGTTATTACGCTTTGGTGAGTCGTGTTGTGAGAGATGGTCTGGCTTCCGGTGCTAATAATGAAGCTACTTAAGTTTTTAGCATCAGTTTGAAGAGTTTGTTACAGTGGAAGGTTATCGTCCCGAAGAAGTGTTTAACATGGATGAGAATCAAGGCAGCGTATTTTCCCATTACTCTTTGGTGTTGGATTATTGCATTTGTGGTCACACACTGGCTTGGAGTTTTAAGATTCGCTCTCCATGGGTTCGAACCCCCCTCGTTCCATGTTTTTTTTTTAATATTTTCTATTCTTCCGAGTCCTCTGTTCACGGCTTCGTTCTCCATAGAGAGAGTAGAATGGAAACGGGATTATATTGTCAACAAAGTGGATGTTAAGACGAGATTGGCCTTACACAAATATCGTATGGACTACATTGCTCTGGGTTGATCTCCATGGAGGCTCCACACAGCCGTCTGATTAGTCTTCATTTAAGTCGTTAACTGGTCTGCCGGTGAACTACCTTGACCAGGAGGCGTCTGAACGACCTTGATTTGTCTCTCTAATTCCTGGCTAGGCTACACTTACTCGTCAACTGTCCTGCCTCTGACATCGTGGATACTCGACCTGCATTTATCGTAGCTTCATCACCTTGTAGACAGCGTCCTCAGAGGCGTCCCCACAGACGGGTACCTCAGAGGCGTCCCCACAGACGGGTACCTCAGAGGCGTTCCCACAGACGGGTACCTCAGAGGCGTCCCCACAGACGGGTACCTCAGAGGCGTCCCCACAGACGGGTACCTCAGAGGCGTCCCCACAGACGGGTACCTCAGAGGCGTTCCCACAGACGGGTACCTCAGAGGCGTTCCCACAGACGGGTACCTCAGTGGCGTCCCCACAGACGGGTACCTCAGAGGCGTCCCTACAGACGGGTACCTCAGAGAGGCGTCCCCACAGACGGGTACCTCAGAGGCGTCCCCACAGACGGGTACCTCAGAGGCGTCCCCACAGACGGGTACCTCAGAGGCGTCCCCACAGACGGGTACCTCAGGTCCCCACAGACGGTATCGAGGGTCCCCACAGACGGGTACCTCAGAGGCGTCCCCACAGACGGGTACCTCAGAGGCGTCCCCACAGACGGGTACCTCAGAGGCGTCCCCACAGACGGGTACCTCAGAGGCGTCCCCACAGACGGGTACTCGCAGCTCTGGCTGATGATTAAAATTTGTTAACTTTACGTTTTAATTGGCTTAGTACGTTTATTTTTATTTTTCATTCATGTTAGATTAATTTATTAAAGGTGTTGATATTTTTCCCCAAATTATTTAACGTTTCTATTTCTTTCGGCTATTAATATTTCCATAAGCAAAACCCAACAGCTGGCTTGTTCCTGACACCTTTTTTTTTTCCTTGTCATGCACCAGTGATAAGATTTACTGATGGTTTACTCTGGATTTTAGTTTACCTCGCACAGTGTTCACTCTAAACTATATCCCGGTGATAAGGAGGAGAGTCAATCAATAGGAATAACAATTTTTTGTTCGTGGCGATGGGGCGTTGTCAGAGCTAAAAAAAAATTGGTTATATTTGCAGTTTTTCAGAGTATGTTTTATATGAGAATTTAGAATTTTCTAAACAAATCATCATAAATGTAATTTGAGGAACCTGCAGTCACTAACTTGCAGCAGACATTGATGAATGTGGTGCCAAACTTCATACAAAAGTGGAAGTCTACTTTCTGTGGTCCTGTGTAATTCTATATTACCACTGGGCATTAATTCACTTAATAGCAAAGATTAGGGCTTTTTATCTTCTGGATTATTGTATCATGGTGAGTACCATGCTCCCTGTTATCACCTGAATCTCGTGTACTGGAAATCCCACCAGTGTGTTGGTTCAACTCCTTCCATGGCATTAGGTTAGGTAAGATTCGTCAGGAAACAGGACAAGTGATTCCTGACGTGGGTCTTAGGTATATGACGACCCGCCGCTGAAGCTTTTAGTCATCTGACAGAGACCTTCCGCTTCCCTGAAATTAGTCTCTCTAAATCCTTTTGATGCGAGTGCAAACAGGCCATTGTAAAACCAACCATACCACGGGTGGGGTTAGAACCCGCGATCAGTCATAAAACTCCAGACCGACGCGTTAGCCACTGGTCTGGAGTTAGCCACCCGTCGGTCTGGAGTTAGCTACGTTAGCCACCCGTCGGTCTGGAGTTTTATGACTCTCTGATCGTGGGTTCTAACCCCTTCCGTGGTATGGTTTGTTTGCAATCGTGTCATTACGATCTCGTGAGTCAGGCCATTGTAATCAAACCCAACCACGAAATCCTTTATGGTGGTCAGTAGTGGGCCTAGCGTCTAAAGTTCGAAATCAAAGAACTTCATAAGTGTGATGCAATGAATGTGCATTATTGAGATTACCTACAATGACCTGACCCTACATTGTAACTTTATAGCAATCAGGAAACTGGTCTAGTTTTGCTATGCACTACACATACTATGGTGAGGAGTGCGTTACAGGGGTTTGACGCTGTCATGCTGGGAGTGTAACAGACACTGTCATGGCAGGGAGCCAAGGCCGGGTCACCATCTGGAAAAGACCCGGTCCGGGTGAGCACCGGCGAATCAAAGAGTGATACGTCAAAGGCCATAGTCAGCTGGCTTTTACGATGAGCGGGATTCAGGCTGATTTTTACATATGATAAAGACGCATCAGTAGAAAAAAAACAGTTTCTACAACTTTTTATATTTGCATACATTGTCACGAAAAGGCAACAGACTTGCAAAACTATCTGAACGAAGCACCAAAATAACTTCACTAATTTACTTAACTATTTTCTCTAACAAATAATTTAGGCGACGTGGCACCCTCCTTACTCATATACATTCCATATAAATTTCCTGTTGTCCCTATTTGATACTCATTGCCACACATGATATACATTACATTAAGTACAGAAGGATCAGTAAAGCTACATAAACATTTATAACGTCATTGTGGATCAATAGGTAGCTGGTGAAGGCTTTCGATCCAAGGTTCTGAAGCTGCCCCTCCCGTATGATAAAATCAGGTAACCTTCCCATCCTCAGGTGTGAGGATCAGTGTTTGGTGGAGTGGTGTGAGGATCAGTGTTTGGTGGAGTGGTGTGAGGATCAGTGTTTGGAGGAGTGGTGTGAGGATCAGTGTTTGGTGGAGTGTTGTGAGGATCAGTGTTTGGTGGAGTGTTGTGAGGATCAGTGTTTGGTGGAGTGGTGTGAGGATCAGTGTTTGGTGGAGTGGTGTGAGGATCAGTGTTTGGTGGAGTGGTGTGAGGATCAGTGTTTGGTGGAGTGGTGTGAGGATCAGTGTTTGGTGGAGTGGTGTGAGGATCAGTGTTTGGAGGAGTGGTGTGAGGATCAGTGTTTGGAGGAGTGGTGTGAGGATCAGTGTTTGGTGGAGTGGTGTGAGGATCAGTGTTTGGTGGAGTGGTGTGAGGATCAGTGTTTGGAGGAGTGGTGGAGGATCAGTGTTTGGAGGAGTGGTGTGAGGATCAGTGTTTGGTGGAGTGGTGTGAGGATCAGTGTTTGGTGGAGTGGTGTGAGGATCAGTGTTTGGTGGAGTGGTGTGAGGATCAGTGTTTGGTGGAGTGGTGTGAGGATCAGTGTTTGGTGGAGTGGTGTGAGGATCAGTGTTTGGTGGAGTGGTGTGAGGATGAGTGTTTGGTGGAGTGGTGTGAGGATGAGTGTTTGGTGGAGTGGTGTGAGGATGAGTGTTTGGTGGAGTGGTGTGAGGATCAGTGTTTGGTGGAGTGGTGTGAGGATCAGTGTTTGGTGGAGTGGTGTGAGGATGAGTGTTTGGTGGAGTGGTGTGAGGATGAGTGTTTGGTGGAGTGGTGTGAGGATGAGTGTTTGGTGGAGTGGTGTGAGGATGAGTGTTTGGTGGAGTGGTGTGAGGATGAGTGTTTGGTGGAGTGGTGTGAGGATGAGTGTTTGGTGGAGGGTGTGAGGATCAGTGTTTGGTGGAGTGGTGTGAGGATCAGTGTTTGGTGGAGTGGTGTGAGGATCAGTGTTTGGTGGAGTGGTGTGAGGATCAGTGTTTGGTGGAGTGGTGTGAGGATCAGTGTTTGGTGGAGTGGTGTGAGGATCAGTGTTTGGTGGAGTGGTGTGAGGATCAGTGTTTGGAGGAGTGGTGTGAGGATCAGTGTTTGGTGGAGTGGTGTGAGGATCAGTGTTTGGAGGAGTGGTGTGAGGATCAGTGTTTGGTGGAGTGGTGTGAGGATCAGTGTTTGGTGGAGTGGTGTGAGGATCAGTGTTTGGTGGAGTGGTGTGAGGATCAGTGTTTGGTGGGGTGTTGTGTACAAAACATGTCACTGAGGCCTGGTCACAGACCTGGCCGCGGGGGCGTTGACCCCCGGAACTCTCTCCAGGTAAACTCCAGGTAATAGCCTTTGTGGAACTGTACATCTGGTGGCTGCACATGTGGCTTGAGTCCAGTTGTGGTACAATAAACAATGTATACACCTACTCCTCCCCCTCCCTCTTCTATTCGGGCAAAAATAGTGGTAAATATGTTGGGATAAATATTTCAATATATAAATTTCCTTGTATTTTGTGTTTAGCTGCACATTTTGTGTATATACTGGTCTGTAAAGTGTAAAACTTTGTTTTTGTCGCTAGTATTTATACATTAATGAGAATATACTTGACATGTATATATATGTCGTGCCGAATAGGTAAAATAGGTCAATTAGCAAGAACTCGTTTAAAATTAAGTCCTTTCTAAAATTTTCTCTTAAACGTTTGAAGATATATTTTTTTTCATTGATGTTAATGTAAAAAATTAATAATTTTGTACCAAAAGAACCAACTAAATATATTTTAGATAAGTTTATAATAATTATTTAATAAACAAACACAATGAAATATATTTTTTTCGTTAGGTTCAGAATGATTTTTGCAAAATTATTGCATATACAAATTTTCGCTTGCCTTATTCGGCAAGAAGAGCGTTGCTATTTAAGCCAAAATCGCAAGTTTTACCTATTCGGCACGACATTACATATACTGTGAGCGATACATAGCAGTAATAATGAAAGAAAATGGGAGTGTGGGCGAAATGTCCTTATGCTGAGATGAATAGAAAACGGAGAATGACACCCAATGAGAGAGACAGACAGAGACACAGACAAGAGACAGACACACACACACAAACACACACAAATGTTTATCCTCAAAAAATATGAAAAGGATAAAAAAAATTCAGATGTGCAGGTTCTAAATGACTTGGAGACTTATCATGCATAGTGTGTTTATAAATGTGGAGATCTTAATTTGAAAATTTGATAGTATATTAATAACCAAAAAAATTAGTGTTCATTTATGGAAAGAATCTTTCCTCCATTCGTGTCGTGTGGGGCAACTAAAATGCTGGGAGCAGTGAGCTAAAAAAGTGAAGAAAAACTTTAACTTGGGATGCTTGAATGTGCGTAGATTTTTTTTTTTTTCAAAAAAGTCAGCTGTCTCCCACCAAGGCAAGGTGACCCAAAAATAAAGAAAATCCCCAAAAAGAAAATACTTTCATCATCATTCAACACTTTCACCTCGCTCATACATAATCACATACAACAGGCCTAGTGTCTAATCGACATGTGCCTAGGACAGAATGGTAACTAACAGACACACACACACTGAGACACACACTGAGACACACACTGAGACACACACTGAGACACACACTGAGACACACACTGAGACACACACTGAGACACACACTGAGACACACACTGAGACACACACTGAGACACACACTGAGACACACACTGAGACACACACTGAGACACACTGAGACACACTGAGACACACACTGAGACACACTGAGACACACTCAGACACACACTGAGACACACACTGAGACACCACTGAGACACACACTGAGACACACTGAGACACACTGAGACACACACTGAGAACACACTGAGACACACTGAGACACACACTGAGACACACACTGAGACACACACTGAGACACACACTGAGACACACACTGAGACACACACTCAGACACACACTCAGACACACACACACACTGAGACACACACTGAGACACACACTCAGACACACACACACACTGAGACACACACTGAGACACACACTGAGACACACACTGAGACACACACTGAGACACACAGACACACACTGAGACACACATTGAGACACACTGAGACACACACTGAGACACACACTGAGACACACACTGAGACACACACTGAGACACACACTGAGACACACACTGAGACACACACTGAGACACACACTCAGACACACACTCAGACACACACTGGGCACACACTGAGACACACACTGAGACACACACTGAGACACACTGAGACACACACTGAGACACACACTGAGACACACACTGAGACACACACTGAGACACACACTGAGACACACACTGAGACACACACTGAGACACACACTGAGACACACACTCTGACACACACTGAGACACACACTCTGACACACACTCAGACACACACTCAGACACACACTAGACACACACACTGAGACACACACTGACACGACACACACTAGACACAGACACACACTCAGACACACACTGAGACACACACTGAGACACACACTGAGACACACACTGAGACACACACTGAGACACACACTGAGACACACACTGAGACACACACTGAGACACACACTGAGACACACACTGAGACACACACTGAGACACACACTGAGACACACACTGAGACACACACTGAGACACACACTGAGACACACACTGGACACACACACTGAGACACACTAGACACACACTCAGACACACACTAGACACACACTGAGCAACACACACTGAGACACACACTGAGACACACACTGAGACACACACACTGACACACCACACACTCAGACACACACTCAGACACACGACACACACTGAGACACACACTGAGACACACACTAGACACACCGACACACACTCAGACACACACTGAGACACACACTGAGACACACACTGAGACACACACTGAGACACACACTGAGACACACACTGAGACACACACTGAGACACACACTGAGACACACACTGAGACACACACAGACACACACAGACACACACTGAGACACACACTAGACACACAGCTCATGACACACACTAGACACACATGAGACACACATGAGACACACATGAGACACACAGTGAGACACACAGTGAGACACACAGTGAGACACACAGTGAGACACACAGTGAGACACACAGTGAGACACACAGTGAGACACACAGTGAGACACACAGTGAGACACACAGACTGAGACACACAGTGAGACACACACTGAGACACACACTGAGACACACACTGAGACACACAGTGAGACACACAGTGAGACACACAGTGAGACACACAGTGAGACACACAGTGAGACACACAGTGAGACACACATAGACACACAGACACACACTGAGACACACATGAGACACACACTGAGACACACAGTGAGACACACAGCTGAGACATCACAGTGAGAACACAGTGAGACCACATGAGACACACATGAACTAGTGAGACACACATGAGACACACATGAGAACACATGAGACACACAGTGAGACACACACTGAGACACACAGTGAGACACACAGTGAGACACACAGTGAGACACACAGTGAGACACACAGTGAGACACACAGTGAGACACACACTGAGACACACACTCAGACACACTCAGACACACACTCAGACACACACTCAGACACACACTGAGACACACACTCAGACACACACTAAACTTATCAATCAGGTATTTTAATGAAAAAGTCCGTAACTGCATTATTTTTCCCTGAGACTCCATGAACTTGTGTCATAACACAGTCTTAATTAATTGAAAATAATTATTGGGAAAATTTGTAAAGACATGTAAGGAAACATGCGTGACACATGACAGCAAGCTAAATGTATCACAGTATGGTGTACGAGCAGTGTATCAGCAGTATGCGTGTGACGAGCAGTGTATAGTATGCGGCGAGCTATGCAGTTGTGTACGAGCAGTCGTATGCGTTGACAATGATACAGTATGCGTGTGAAGATGTGAGCAGTGTGTGACCAGCTATGAAAGTAATGCGTGTGACGAGCAGTGTATCAGCAGTATGCGTGTGACTGGAGCAGTGTGTCAGCAGTATGCGTGTGACTGGAGCAGTGTGTCAGCAGTATGCGTGTGACTGGAGCAGTGTGTCAGCAGTATGCGTGTGTCTGGAGCAGTGTGTCAGCAGTAGAGCGCTGTTAGTGAGCGGAATTAGGCAGTAACAGTGATTCAGTAGGTGACATGTCATGTTGACAGAAGTGGAGCTTCCACATAGAACCAGCAGCAACCAGTGTGGATAGTGGCGCAGCAGCCACAGTAAAGCAGAAGTAGTGCATTTGTATGCTGAAGCCACAGGTTAGCGTAGCAGGTAGCAGCAGACAGAGCAACGAGAGTAAGCAGTCGACTAGAAGTCTGAGCGCTGCAGGAGACGCAGTAGGGTCCTGCGCGTCCCTGGAATACTGGAAGAGAGTGGTGGAACTTCACCCGTTACGGTAAGGTTTTTGTAAGTCAAGATGGTCATCTTTCGGTGTATAAGAAAGGATCGAACGGGGAAGGTGTTGGTTACACAGTTCTCTCCTCTCACATGGGTAGTAGCAGACTCACACTTAAACTTTAAATTGGCTTATTATGTCTTTCCAAGTCGGTATAATAGACTGAGTTTTCATAATTTGTTGGTTTCGAAGGCATGGGAAAGTTGTTGACCTATTTAGGCCACCTATGGTGTTATTAGGGGTCCATGGAAGGTAAGTAAGTACTGTGTTAACCCTCCTTAAAGGGCATTGTTTTAGTAAGACAATTTCCAATACCGTGAGAGGATAATTTCCCATATTAATACCTATAATATATACAGTTGCGGTAATAAAAGTTTCTATACTCTGCTGGGCAGAAGTGACCTCTGGCAACTCAGACTTAGTAAACAGAGTTTTAAAGACCATTATCATGAATGAAAATGGTGGTGACTGGTTGACAAAATTAATTGCTGACACTTTGTGTATATAAAAGAAGATTTATGAATACAGAAATTATTTATTTTTCAGATATTATAACCAATATTATAAAAAAAATATTAAAAGGTGACCGAATATATTGAAAGGGAAGTGTTATGATGGCAGGTCCGTAATTATTATACATCAGTCACATGTACTCAGGTGAAGGTAAACTTTGATGGATGGACGAGTTTGGTGAATGTGTGAGGCTTGGTGCCCATAATGTGTGAGCTTGGTGCCCATAATGTGTGAGGCTTGGTGCCCATAATGTGTGAGGCTTGGTGCCCATAATGTGTGAGACTTGGTGCCCATAATGTGTGAGGCTTGGTGCCCATAATTTGTGAGGCTTGGTGCCCATAATGTGTGAGGCTTGGTGTCCATAATGTGTGAGGCTTGGTGCCCATAATGTGTGAGGCTTGGTGCCCATAATGTGTGAGGCTTGGTGCCCATAATGTGTGAGGCTTGGTGCCCATAATGTGTGAGGCTTGGTGCCCATAATGTGTGAGGCTTGGTGCCCATAATGTGTGAGGCTTGGTGCCCATAATGTGTGAGGCTTGGTGCCCATAATGTGAAGCTTGGAGCCCATAATGTGTGAGGCTTGGTGCCCATAATGTGTGAGGCTTGGTGCCCATAATGTGTGAGGCTTGGTGCCCATAATGTGTGAGGCTTGGTGCCCATAATGTGTGAGGCTTGGTGCCCATAATGTGTGAGGCTTGGTGCCCATAATGTGTGAGGCTTGGTGCCCATAATGTGGGCTGGGCCCTAATGAGGCTTGGTGCCCATAATGTGTGAGGCTTGGTGCCCATAATGTGTGAGGCTTGGTGCCCATAATGTGTCAGGCTTGGTGCCCATAATGTGTCAGGCTTGGTGCCCATAATGTGTCAGGCTTGGTGCCATAATGTGTGAGGCTTGGTGCCCATAATGTGTGAGGCTTGGTGCCCATAATGTGTGAGGCTTGGTGCCCATAATGTGTCAGGCTTGGTGCCCATAATGTGTCAGGCTTGGTGCCCATAATGTGTCAGGCTTGGTGCCCATAATGTGTCAGGCTTGGTGCCCATAATGTGTCAGGCTTGGTGCCCATAATGTGTCAGGCTTGGTGCCCATAATGTGTGAGGCTTGGTGCCCATAATGTGTCAGGCTTGGTGCCCATAATGTGTCAGGCTTGGTGCCCATAATGTCTTACAGAATATTGGTAATTTGTGTAAAATATAATTTAAAATAATAATCTACTAATCAAGAGGTGCTACTTTTTATATGATTTAACGCATAAATAATAGCATTCACCCGTTCTGTCACTTTATGACACTAGCGAGAGAGACACACACAGACAGACCCACACAGACAGACCCACACAGACAGACCCACACAGACAGACCCACACAGACAGACCCACACAGACAGACCCACACAGACAGACCCACACAGACAGACCCACACAGACAGACCCACACAGACAGACCCACACAGACAGACCCACACAGACAGACCCACACAGACAGACCCACACAGACAGACCCACACAGACAGACCCACACAGACAGACCCACACAGACAGACCCACACAGACAGACCCACACAGACAGACAGACAGACAGCACACACACACACACACACACACACACACACACACACAGTGTAGGGGCGGGGCCTGGAGCTATATCTCGACCCCTGCAACAACAACTAGGTGAGTACACACACACACACACACTGGCCCTCTTGTAAATACCAGGTCATTGCTCAAATGGGCAGTTGAGCAGTCTATATTTCAAGTTAAATACTCCGCAGAAAGAAACTTAGCACTAACATACTATGCACATACAATTGGAAGATATAATATTCATTGACCAATCAATGATTTGGGACTATTACTATTACTATTCAAATCAGAAATTTATGTTTACGCACAGAAACACCGCCAGTTAAGTTCTGAAAAATCGACTTATTCTTAAAATTAAGTCTCAGATTGACTAAATTCTTGCCTCGACATCTAAGTCCTTTTTTATGGAGCCATTTTAGGCCCATTTTCCTTGATTTTCAGATGAAATACCGAAATTCAAGAATGAAAGAGGAGAATGACACTTAAGGTTTTCTTTTTCCTTAATGTAAGTGAATCTGTAATAATTTTGGTAGAATTACCACCAATATGTTAAGTAAAAACAACACCTGTGCACCTAATGTGACATTTTATAACCACGAAATCGTAATGACACGATTGCAAACAAACCATACAACGGGTGGGGTTCGAACCCGCGGTCAGAGTCTCAAAACACGACGGTCTGGAGTTTTGAGACTCTGACCGCGGGTTCGAACCCCACCCGTGGTATGGTGACATTTTACTGTAGCGACGTTTCGCTCTCCACGAGCTTAGTCGAGCCATTACAAGCAATACAGGACTACAGAGAATATATATAGGTAATGTGAAGTGATAAATCAAATACACAAAATGCCTTGAATCCTCCTTAATCACCAATTCAAACATTATTAAACAAAATAAAGGCAGTTTCGTCATCTCTAAAGTATTAGCAAGAGTTATCCTCGAAACTGTAAACCTCGCCATCATATTATAAACACGATTGCAAATAAACCACAGAACGGGTTGAGTTTGAACCCATTTTTACTGGCCTGGAGTTATATGACTCGCTCGCCGTGGGTTCTAACCCCCACCCGTTTAGTGGTTTGCAGTGCTTATGCTTTTTCATGTCACATTGTTACCTGTATATATCCTCTGTGTCCAAGTATTGTTTGTAACGGCTTGACAAAGGTCTGGAGAGCGAAACGTTGCCACAATAAAGTGTCACATTAGTTGCACTCGTGTCCTTTTACCTCGCAAGTAAATTGTGTGATGCGCCTGTTTTAACACTGTTGGCCAAGCGGATTCCCACCTTATTTCCGAGCGTCCTTAGGGTCGCTTTCCGGTAACCAGAAGGACTGAAAAGTCAGGATTCGTGTTAGCGTTGGCTAATTATTTATGAGTTATGTCACAGTTGCAGGGGCCAGGAGCTATGACTCGACCCCTGCAACCACAAATAGATGAGTACATAACTCATAAATCAAATATAAATAGGTGACATACTGTTATCTTGAAGTTAGGATTAAGTCTTTTATACCTTTCTCATTTAAGGAAGGTGACCCTTAAGACGCCCAAAAATTAGGTGGGAATCCACTTGGCCAAAAATAGTAAACGGTGCATATCCCGCAGTTGCCTTGCATGAGGGAGAAGAAGTAATCATCTACTGTCATTCAACTCATCCCCTCAAGGGAGGTTCCTTGACGCTGGTGAGGGGCTCTTGATCTAGGGAATTGGATCTGTGCTCCAGTTCCCTGAATTGAGCCTGAATACCTTCCCATCCCCCCCACAGGCGCTGTATAATCCAACGGGTTTAGCGCTCCCCCCTGATTATAATAACTCATCATTGTCAGTATATCACCAGGTCGTAAATAACCTCATAACAAAGGACTTAGAATTCTGCATAAGAGTTTAGTTGATTTTAGGCCTAATTTTAAGAAAAAAGTGTTTCTTCAGACGTAAATATATTTTTATTTGAATCGTGATAGGCTATGAACAGTCGTTATTACATTTTTTTTAAATAGTATAGGCCTATTAGCGTTCATAGTATATTAGTGTCTATCTGAAATATTTTTACTAGTATGCTCTGCAACAGTTGCCCAACTGCTATTTTGAGAGTAAGTCTTACAGCGTTGCATCCCAGGGCAGAATCAAGCTCTCATTCCCATATATCCATGAGCAGTGTACATATAACGAACGCTTGTGACATTCCATAGGATTTTCGAAGATTTGAACTGGGGTCTTTGAAATGACAAGTCCATCATTGTCCTAACTACTGGGGTAACACTACTCCTGATAGCTCTCTCTCTCCAGCCTCGCCACACCCTGCAGCCTCGCCACACACTGCAGCCTCGACACACACTGCAGCCTCGACACACACTGCAGCCTCGCCACACACTGCAGCCTCGCCACACACTGCAGCCTCGCCACACACTGCAGCCTCGCCACACACTGCAGCCTCGCCACACACTGCAGCCTCGCCACACACTGCAGCCTCGCCACACACTGCAGCCTCGCCACACACTGCAGCCTCGCCACACACTGCAGCCTCGCCACACACTGCAGCCTCGCCACACACTGCAGCTTCAGTTGCGGAGACGGTGGCCTGTCCTTGTAAAGACCCCTGATCAAATCTCCAGAAAACCTGTAGTAGTAGTAGTAGTAGTAGTAGTAGTAGTTGTGGAAATAGATTTAGTAGTAAAAGTAGAATTAGTAGCAGTCGTAGTAATATTAATAATAGTAATAGAGGTAGTAGTAGTAATGGGAGTAACTTTTGGCGAGGTTTTTAGTTTTGAGGATAACTCTTGCTAATGGTTTAAGACGAAACTGCCTATATTTTGTGTAATAATGTTTGGAATGGTGATTAAGGAGGATTCAAGGCATTTTGTGCATATCATTTTTCACTACACATTGTTACCTATATATATTCTCGGTATTCCTGTATTGTTTGTAATGGCTCGACTAACCTCGTGGAGAGCGAAACGTTTCTACAGTAAAATGTTACATTAGTTGCATATGTGTTATCGGTGCATTACTCTCGAAACTTAGTTTAGAGGTGATCAGTCTTCGAGGATGTTGGATTGATGACATCGTCTCTACACCTCTACTGCTTCTGCTGCTGCTTCTGCTGCTGCTTCTGCTGCTGCCTCTGCCTCGATTGCAGAAGCCTGATGTGTAGGTGAAACGTTTCACAATAGATACCTTACTATTGCACACGTCTTGCTAATCAACTTGTCGGTATTGTGTACCATTATAATTCACAACAGAATACCGATTTGTACCATTAATATCAAAGTTATCCTTAAAATGATACGTTTTTTTCCTAAATTAGGAATTTCACTGTATTTAGTGACTAAGGAACGACTTTTAAAGCAATTTCGTGAAGTTTTGAGCCGTCTGGATATTAATTAAGCTTTCCTTTTTAATAATATTTATTTCTGCAAGTACATGTACAAGGTATATAGGCCTATCTGACATCAATGACATACTACTATATAGAAAGTCCCTTGTTATGCTGAGCATTTCGGGCAAATTTGGTAAATTTTGTCCCAGGATGCGACCCACACCAGTCCACTAACACCCAGGTACCTATTTTACTGATAGGTGAACACTGGACAGCAGGTGTCTTAAGGAAACACGTCCCAATGTTTCCAGCCCTAACGGGGATCGACTCCCGAACCTCAGTGTGTGACCTGTGTGCGCTAGCAATCGAGCTGTTGGACACCTATCACCTGTCATCTCCCCCAATCACTGGGTAACATTGACACGTTCTATTAATCTTTGAAAACCATCATGCAAACTGCAAATGAAATCCATATTGCAAACTGGGATGGTCCTTACTTTTGCTGGTCTTCGTATGAGAAATTGTCGAGCTAGACCTATTGTGTTTGCACCACAAGAAACTTGTATTAATGGTTTTCCTTCACACTCAATCCTTTCCATCCCCTGACTCCTGTGCTGGAGCTCCAGCTGACCCGTTTTGATGGCTCGGACCATCACAAGCCTTCGACCGTTATACTGGCTTCTTCCACGACGGTGCGTCGCTTTATTTGCTGGGTCGTTTGCACATCACCGGATGGATTGTGTCGAAGCCTTCGTCCGAATGACCTCGACCTGTACTGACACTTCTCGCTCTTACTCTAAGAAACAAGTTGTCCGGAAGCCTTTTTCCCTCCAATCTATATTTCCTGGACGAAATTCTTCTCTCTCCAGCCAACGACACCTGGATTACCTCGCCGACCATTAGCAAAGCACCCTGGCGGCATGTTGGGCAAAACATATCCTTCCATGCCCTAGAGTGAGATGAGTATTGTCTCCGTGCAGAATGCTGAGTAACCTCGCAATCTCTCCCTGCCACAATACACACATTCTTCTCTCAGTTCTAGCTGTGGTACGGTCCTCATCCCGCATACTTTAGTCCAAAAGGACTTTACGCAACGTGGCTCGGATATTCAAGAAAACTTCAGCTCCAGAACTACAATTATCAAAGTAGAATCTCAAGTCCTTTCTGCCTGAGGTCAGAGGCATTATCCACGCAATATTGCCAACCCGACCTCTGACTGCTGGGAGCTTCCAGCGTTGGTTTATATAGCAGAACAAGGTTTGCAAGTGTGTGGGAATTAATCCCTATACCTCAACAGTGCAGAAATTGCTGGCGCTTTGGCCACCTGGCCAGGTATTGTAGGTCACTGGCAGAATTCCTATTCTGTGCTGCAGCTGGAGAACTTCGTGTATGCTGAGTAACAAATTTATAATTATTCCTACGGTGGATGAGGAAATTTTTAGAGGCTTTGACATTTAGAAAGATGGGGAAGAATTGAAGAGCAATTCTTCTCCATCTGGATGGACCGAAAAAGGTGTAGAGGTAGTAAGAAGAAGGGAAGGAGTGGAAGATGGAAGTGGAAGATGCCTATGAATCTGAAAGGTGTGTGTGTCATACTGCCAGACTGGAGAAAGAACAAATAGTTTTTTAGGGTTTGACGTGCTGATGGAGTGTAAGCAAGGTAACCTATACGAAACGATTCTTGAAAACTGAATATTTTGAGTCCTGGGGGGAAAGTACAGTGCCTGCACTCGAAAACGAAGGGTGGGGCATTTGCTGTTGGAAGGATCATCTGAATCGTGATGCCTACACTGTTCTGGGAGGTTAGTCGTTGTCTGAATCATGTGTTATCCTAACTTCGTTGGAGACGACTGATAAAAAAAAGGATCATGCACAACTATGTACACCCAAGAATTCCCATTCCCACTCTCATTCACATATGGGCATGTACGTTTATCTACTCGTATACACTAATGTGCACTCATGAATATACATACACTTGTGTACTCCCATGTACATAGTACCCATGTACTCTCGCGCACTTCCACGTACACGCATTTACTCTGTTCTCGTATATAATTTCATGTACACAATTGTCTTCCCATGGAAAATAAAGTACTCATCTACACACCCATGTAAATCATTTTGGTACTCTCAGGTCCATCTATCGCGCGAATGTACTCCGATATACACCCATACTTTAATTTACACCAATGAACACTCATAAATACTAATATGTAAGCATGTACTCTCTTGCCACCCATGTACTTACTCCAGGACTCCAGTGTACACTCAAATTTTTTTTATATACATCAGTGTACAGCCATATACTTCCATGTACACTAACGTACACCTATGTACATAATTTTCACCTGTGTATTTCCAAGTGTACCAAACCAGACTCGTGTACTCTTGTGTATTTTGGAAAGGTTGGTCGTCACTGACCGGGCCGCGGGGGCGTCGACCCCCGGAACACCCTCCAGATATAGTCGTAAAAAAAAAAGTCAAGATTTATTGCTAAAAGTAAAATTACCCTTTTTATCATCTATTTTCCCCTTTCCTTCATCTTCCTCAACCCCTATTTCTATTTCTCTCTCTCTCCTCTCTTCCTATCACAACACTCCATCTTTCCAGGCCATTCCTCCAGCCTCCCTCTGACTAACTCCAGCAACGTTCTGCTCACTCCATTCACCTCGTCCATCTCTACCACTCCATTCCACTCCCTCTTTTTCCAGTTCTCCACCTCTCTCTTACTTCCCTTTTATCAGAAATGTTATTCTCTTTCTTGTCACAGCATGTTTTTCATTCCTTGTTGATACATTCCCTTCTCTATTAATTATCCTTCCTTTCCATGCCTTCCTTTTCTCTGTTCAACCCTGCCCACCTCCTTCCTTCCTTCCTTCCCACCTCCTTCCTTCCTACCCACCTCCTTCCTTCCTTCCTTCCCACCTCCCCTCCCTCCTCCTGCCCACCTCCCTCCTTCCTTCCTTCCCACCTCCCTCCTTCCTTCCTACCCACCTCCCTCCATCCCTCCTGCCCACCTCCCTCCATCCCTCCTGCCCACCTCCCTCCTTCCTTCCTTCCCACCTCCCTCCTTCCTTCCTACCCACCTCCCTCCATCCTCCTGCCCACCTCCTCCTTCCTTCCTTCACCTCCTCCTTTCCTTCCTGCCCACCTCCCTCCATCCTCCTGCCCACCTCCCTCCCATCCCTCTCCTGCACCTCCCTCCATCCCTCCTGCCCACCTCCCTCCCTCCCTCCTCCCACCTCCCTCCTCCTTCCCCTCCTCCTTCCTCCCCTCCCTCCTCCTCCTTCACCTCCCTCCCTCCCTCCTGCTCCACCTCCTCCATTCCTTCCTGCCCACCTCCCTCCTTCCTCCTGCCCACCTCCCTCCATCCTCCTGCCCACCTCCCTCTCCTTCCTGACCTCCTCCATTCCTCCTCCCACCTCCTCCATCCCTCCTGCCACCTCCCTCCATCCCTCCTGCCACCTCCTCATTCCTCCTGCTCACCTCCTCCATCCCTCCTGCCACTCCTCCATCCCTCCTGCCCACCTCTCTCCTCCCTCCTGCCCACCTCCCTCCCTCCTGCCCACCTCCTCCCTCCCTCCTGCCCACCTCCCTCCTCCCTCCCTCCTGCCCACCTCTCCTCCCTCCCTTCCTGCCCACCTATCTCTTCCTGCTTCCTCCCTCCCTGCCCCCTCTTCTCCCTCCTCCCTCCTGCCCACCTATCTACTTCCTGCCTCCCTCCCTCCTGCCCACCTATCTACTTCCTGCCTATCTCCTCCCTTCTGCCCACCACCACTTTTTCTCCTGCCCACCTCCCTCCTCCTGCTGCTCACCTCACTCTCCCTTTGCTCACATCCCAATCCTCCTCCTTCCTGCCACATCCAATCCTCCCTCCTCTCCTGCCACATCCCAATCCTCCCTTCCTGTCACATCCTATCCCTCCTCTCCTGCCCACTCCAATCCTCCTTCCTCCCTCCTGCCCACATCCAATCCTGCCTCCCTCCTCCATCCATCCGCCCTCTCTGCCCTCATCCTGATCCTTCCCTCCTGCCCACATCCCAATCCCTCCCTCCTGCCCACATCCCAATCCCTCCCTCCTGCCCACATCCCAATCCCTCCCTCCTGCCACATCCCTCTCTCCCTCCTCCTGCCCACCTCTCTATTCCTGCCTATCTCCTCCTCCCCTCCTCTTCCTCCTCTCCTGCCACTCCCTCTCCTCCTCCCTCCTCCCTCCTCTCCTCCTGCCACCTCCCTCTCTCCACCTCCCTTTCCCTCCCTCTCCTGCCCACCTCCTCTCCTCTCCTTCTGCCTCCTCTCTCCCTCCCTCCTTCTGCTACCTTTCCCTCCCTCTCCTCCTGCCCACCTCTCTCCCTCCTCCTGCCCACCTCCTCTCTCTCTCTTCCCTCATGCCCACCTCCCTCTCTCCTGCCCACCACCCTCTATTCCTCTCCTCCTTGCCCTCACCCACTTTTCCTCCCTGCCCACCTCCTCCCTCCTTGCTTGCTGCTCACCTCATGTATGTTGTAGCATACATATTCGTATCTACAGCATTTACATCAGTCTGCTCTTACTGTCCTCTTACGACTCTATAATCTTATATGGTCGCAAGGAGTTCTTCCCTCAGCTGTGGAACTCTGCTATTGTTTTCCCTTTTCCAAATCCGTACTATGGACTGATACCTCCTACCACCGTCCCTCCTTCCGCCCACATCCTAATCTCCTCCCTCCTCCTGCCCACATCCTCATCCTCCTCCTCTCATCCCAATCCCTCCCTCCTCTCCTGCCCAATCTCAATCCCTCCCTCCTGCCCACTCCCATCCCTCCTCCTGCTACATCCCAATCCTCTCTCCCCCTCCTGCCACATCCTAATTCCTTCCCACCTCCTACCATCTCATCTTCCACATCCAATCCTTCCCTCCTTCCTGCCCACATCCCTCTCCCCTCCTTCCTGCCACCTCTCTGCTTCCTCACCTTCTCTCCTCCCTCCTGCCCATCCCCTCCCTCCCTCCTGCCCACCTCCCTCTCTCCCTCCTGCCCACCTCCCTCTCTCCCTCCTCCTGCCACCTCCCTCTCTCCTCCCTCCTGCCCACCTCCCTCTCTCTCTCCCTCCTGCCCACCTTCCTCTCTCCCTCCCTCCTGCCCACCTCCTCTCTCCTCCCTCTGCCACCTCCTCCTCTCCTCCCTCCCTCCTGCCACTCCTCCCTCCTGGCACTCCTCCCTCCTGGCCACCTCCCTCCCTCCTGTCCAGCTCCTCCCTCCTGCCCACCTCCCTCCTTTCCTGCCACCTCCTCCCTCCTGTCCACCTCCTCTCCTCCTGTCCACCTCCCTCCCTCCTGAACACTCTCCCTTCCTGCCCACCTCCTCCTCTGCCCACTCTCCCTCCCTCCTGTCCACCTCCCTCCTCCTGGCACCTCCCTCCTCCTGCCCACCTCCCTCCTCCTGCCCACCTCCCTCCCTCCTGCCCACCTCCCTCTCCCTGTCAGGGAACGGCTTCCAACTGAACAAAAATAATGGAAAAATAAAAAAATAAAGACTCATGGGTAAGGAATACAAGTAGATTTTTCTGAGTTTTACTTAAAATAGATAAAAAAAAAGAAGTAGGCCGTTGTGGTTCTGGCAGGATGTAGAGTAGGTGAATATAAGGCCCAGGATGAGTCTCGGGTGTAGGCGAGATGGTGGAAGGTTATTCTGGGCAGATGTTAGGGATTCTCCTATGCCACTTGGTCGCGGTACGTAAGACGTAGAAGCGGAAGAGTAGACTAAAGTACCTAAGTCAGAGAGACGTACATCTTGCTCCTTTAAATCTCTGCGTCTGTTCGGGCTGACCAGGCCAGCAGCAGAGCTGATAAAAAAGAAAAGAAAATTGGTTACCACAAGTAAGCAAACATAACACTTAAGAAAGAAAAAGGATAACATGTTCACTTTAAGAGGGAAGACATTACTGGTAACCAAAAAAAACAACCACAAAAAATATACACCTGGTAGATCACCTTACCTGATCAGGAGAAGTGTGGAGGTGAAGTGACTCTCCCAGTTCCGCTGCTCACCAGGTAAGGTTACTACCACCAGAAAAGGGAAGGGGGTCCTGCCTCGGCCCGCTAGATGGAAGCACCGGCTGAACCCTCGAATGATCCCCGGCTGACTGAACAACCTTAACCCCCAATTATCACTTTCCCCACTTTCTGCCCATCCACCTCCCTCTCTGCCCACATCCAATCCTCCTTCCCTCCTGCCCACATCCTAATCCTCCCTCTGCCAATCTCAATCCTCCCTCTCCATCCTCTCCTCCTTGCCCACATCTCAGTCCCTCCCTCCTACCAACATCCCAATCCTTCCGTCCCTCCTGCCCACATCCCTCTCCCTCTCTCCCTCTCCATGCCCACATCCCTCTCCCTCCTGCAAAAATCCCTCTCCCTCCCTCTTTTCTGCCAACATCCCTCTCTCCCACCTCCCTCTCTCCCTCCTGCCCATCTCCCTTCCTCCTGCCCACCTCTCTACTTCCTGCCTATCTCCCTCCCTCCCTTCTGACCACTTCCCTCCCACCCTCCTTCCCATCCTCCTCCCTCCTGACCACCTCCCTCTCTCCCTCCTGCCTACCTCCCTCCATGCTGCCTACATCCCTCTTGCTCCCTCCCTCCTGCCCACCTCCCTCCCTCCCTGATGCTCATCACCCTCTCCCTTTCTCCCTTCTGCCCACATCCCAATCCCTCCCTCCTGCCCACATCCCAATCCCTCCCTCCTGCACATCCAATCCTCCTCCTGCCTCACATCCCAATCCTCCTCCTGGCACATCCAATCCTCCTTCCTCCCTTTTGCCCACATCCCTCTCCCTTTTTCCCTCCTGTCCAAATCCCTCTCCCTCCCTCCTGCCCACATCCCTCTTCCTCCCTCCTGCTCACATCCTTCTCCCTCCCTTCTACCCAACTTCCTCTCTTCCTCCCTGCTGCCCACCTCCCTCCCTGCGGTCCATCTCTCTCTCCTTGCGGCCCATCTCCCTCCCTCCCTCTCTCCCTCCCTCCTGCCCTCCTCCCTCCTCTCTTCCTCCTGCCTCTCCTTCCCTCCTCCTGCCTCTTCCCTCCTTCCCCTTCTGCCCTCACTCACACTTCCGTGTTCATCACTTTCCATTCTGTTTCCTGACCTCCCTTTGTCCCTATTCTCCAGCAGTAGGTCCTGTTGTTAGATCCACTGGGTCGTGGTCGATCCTGGTTGAAAATTATTTTTATATTTGCGAATACTCAGCAGTAAAGGGTCTTGTGTTAGTGGATGATTGATGTCGCATTGTTTGAATATATTCATAATTTGCGGGAAAGCTCACATAACAAGTCTTTCTAAAGGTGGATCCAGATGTAGCTATGGCGATATGCCTCGAGCTCAATAAGGTGACCGTAAGCTGCGGGCCGGTCATCGTATCATGACTAAAACCCGTGCCAGGAAACACTAGGCCTTTTTTCCTGACGAACCTTGCCTAACCTAACTTGTAGAAATAATGATTATCATTATTATTATCCCTCCTGCAACACCTCCATGCCTCCCTCCATTCCTCCTTCCTCCCTCCTCCTCCTTTGTCTTGCCTCCCTCCCTCTCCTCCATTCATCCTGCTTCCCTCCCTCTCCTCCATTCCTCCTGCCTCCCTCCCTCTCCCTCTCATCACACTTCTGAATTATGAATGGGCTGAGTGGGCGCAGGGGATGAGTTTCTCAGGGACATTTTTAAAAGCTTGTGAGAATATTTCTGTGGTGATGGTGACGACGATGATAATAATGATGATGATAATGATGATGGTCGTGGTGGTTTAATTACAATCATTAGACACAGGCAGGTTTATACCCAGCACTAAATACAGTACTTCTAGCAGGTATCAGTTTTTTTTAGAGAAGGCCAGAGAGTTTTCCAACTCCATAAATGGCATTCCATCAGAATAGGCCTTTTCCAGCACATTTTCCCCCCTGGATGCAACCCTTTATTGACTACATTTCGCCCACAAAGTGGGTTTTATCAAGTCACAAACAGATGTGTGGGCGAAACGTAGTCAATAAAGGATCGCATTATACTGCATGTGTATATTTTTCCATTGTGTCGGTGTTTTATACTATTTATCTCCACTGAAGAGAGGTGTTAGTACACAGCAATATTCCAGCCTAGTGAGAAAGAGTGACCCAAAGAGAACCAATACAGACTTTCCATCTCTTCTTTTGAAAGTTCTAGTTATCCAACCTATCATTTTTTTGTGTGCAGCTGCGATAAAGCGACTGTGCTCTTTGAAAGTGAGATCTTCTGGCATTATCACTCCCACGTCTCTCACATTTGACTTGGCGTTCTGTTGCACTCTGATCCACTTTGTTTACTCCATTTTTCCATAACATAGTAACAGAAGTTTATCCCTTGTGTTGTAGCCCACTGGAAGATTTGGTTTATATCAGGTTCGCTCTGTCTTGTGTGTTTACCAGTCTCGTACACATTCTAAACCATGATGCAGTGCTATGATTTGTTGTTGTTGGTGTCAGACACGAGAAAGAGAAGTGGGGAGAGGTCCGTGCCTTGGGGAACACCACTTTTATCAGTAGCATCCCCTGATTTCACTCTGTTTACTGTTATTCTTTGGGTTCTGTTTGTTAGGAAGTTTGATATCCATCTGCACGCATTTTGTGTGCAATCACCCAGTGGTTGCACATGTCAAAGGCTTTTGCCTTTGCAAATGATATTAGATACATGAATGTGTATACTGCCTCTTCATTCTACACGTCTCTTAATGCATTCAAAACCACGTTGTTATGAAGAAACAATTACGAAAAGCAGGCGCTATCTACCGCATTTCCATGTGATTGGTAATATTGCTTCATAAAACGCCTTAAAAATCTTAACGTGGGACGTTAGGGTTCTCCGTCTGTAGTTTATCGCAAATGCTTTACTTTCACCTTTGTTGATTGAGATAATATTGATGGTTTTTAATGACTGTGGTATAATTCCAGTGTCTAGACTGCTCCATAGAATATTTAAGGTGCGTCATAAGGTTTTCTTGCAATTCTTGATGAATTTGGAGTTCCACGACTTAAGGCCTGGGGTGCAGTATATGGGGAATGCAATCTATGGCATCATTGAAACCAATTGGCGAGATTTACAAAGCTTCATAAGCTTAATTTTCGCTTGACCATGCACCTTAAATCAACCTTATCTGACATTTTTACTAGACAAGATAATGTTCTGGCAGGGTCTTGGCTCCAACACTGTCCCCATTCATGCACGATATATAAATAACTTAGAGGCAAAATTAAAAAAGGACAAGGAAAATGTTGGGTTTACCAAAAGGGAGGACGGTGGTTGGGACAGTGACATGTATTCTACAGTGCTGGGGACATATGCTATCCATGCAGATTCAACAATAAACCCACATCTGGCGACAGAAGCTGTCCATTCGTTGAGATTAGCCGATCCCTTCACTCAGGTGTAAACATGGAGAAGCAGTAGCATCTTCTAGTGGTGTGTATCACAGGTTAATCTAATTTATGGGGTAAATCAAAGCAAGGAGAGAAAATGGGGGAAATTATACACTGGGGGAGACATTCGAGGCATGGGAGGAAATATTTCTTCAAACTGCGTCCATATTTTTTGAAAAAATGGTAATCGTGCTTCCTGTTAACACGTAATTGCAGCAGTCCTGTCCTGTCTTCAGGAGAAGAATTTGTGATGTAAATGGTTTCGAAAATCGACAAGTTGTAGAACGACACACTTGTGCAACATCTGGGAATCTTTGTTGAAGAAACATTCAGCCAGTCAGTGGCTTCTTCAGTCCAATACAGAGAACTGTTTGTTCAACGCTTTGTCCAGAGACTTCCAGACTTTGCACTCATTTATGACGCCATTTTCTTCCCCAGATGGGGGACTGTGATAAGACTGTTTTTGTACCTTTGTACATAACACAGGAAGACCCCGGATATTCCTCCTGTGTTGAAACCTTTACTGAAATGACAGGTCTTGCCAAGAGGAGCCGAGGCTTTAGAGTGCCCCTACCCTCTTCGTCCCATTTCTTCTCTCGCTCCCTCCATCCTCTTCCCCTCCTTCCCTCCCTTCCTCAAACCATGGCTTGCCAATCACTTAAATGCTTTTCCCAAAATGGTTCTCTACGCCCCCCCCCCCTTCCTCCCAGCAATAGGCGACTGTTTATTCAGACCAAAAATGTCCTCGCTAAAAACATAAAATAATTTCCCGGATTGTGAACGCTTTTTCAGGCAGCTGCTTATAGTTTTCCAATAATAAGACCAAACATTGAGGTAAAACATTCTGATCCATTTTTTTTCAAGGCAAAAATATGTCAAGAAAATAAAAATTAGTGATACTGGTGGTGAAAATATTTATAGTGAAGACGATTATTGTGAGGTTGATAGTGATTGACATTGTGTTGGTGGTGGTAGTTGTTTGTGGTGGTAGTTGTTTGTGGTGGTAGTTGTTTGTGGTGGTAGTTGTGTTGGTGGTTGTGGTTGTTGGTGGTGGTAGTTGTGATGGTGGTGGTAGTGTTGGTGGTGGTTGTGATGGTGGTGGTAGTGTTGGTGGTGGTTGTGATGGTGGTGGTAGTGTTGGTGGTGGTTGTGATGGTGGTGGTAGTTGTGTTGGTGGTGGTAGTTGTGTTGGTGGTGGTAGTGTTGGTGGTGTGGTAGTTGTTTTGGTAGTGTGGTAGTTTTTGGTAGTGTAGTAGTTCTTTTGGTAGTGTGGTAGTTGTGTTGGTGGTGGTAGTTGTGTTGGTAGTGTGGTAGTTGTGGTGGTAGTTGTGTGTGAGTGGTGTGGTAGTTGTTGGTGGTAGTTGTGTGGTAGTGTGGTGTGTGTGGTGGTAGTTGTGTTGGTGGTGGTAGTTGTGTTGGTAGTGTGGTAGTTGTGTTGGTGGTAGTTGTGTTGGTAGTGTGGTAGTTGTGTTGGTGGTGGTAGTTGTGTTGGTGGTAGTTGGTGGTGGTAGTTGTGTTGGTAGTGTGGTAGTTGTGGTGGTAGTTGTGTTGATGGTGATGAGGATAGGAAGAATAGTGAGTGTGATAACGAAATGACAATAATTGTGGTGATACAGATAATCTTCAACATGGTGGTTATTGAAATGATAAGAGTAAAAAAAAATATTTATAAACAAAATATAATTGTCAAAATGTCTGTCCTTAAAATATGAAATAATTTTTTTTATTAACACATAGGCTGTTTCCCACCAAGGCAGGGTGGCCCGACAAAGTAAAACCTTCATCATCATTCACTCCATCACTGTCTTGCCAGAGGCGTACTTACACTACAGTTATAAAACTGCAACATTAACACCCCTCCTTCAGAGTGCCGGCACTGTACTTCCCATCTCCAGGACTCAAGTCTGGCCTGCCAGGTTCCCTGAAACCCTTCATAAATATATTACCTTGCTCACACTTCAACAGCACGTCAAGTCCTAAAAACCATTTGTCTCCATTCTATCCTATCAAACACGCTCACGCATGCTTGCTGGAAGTCCAAGCCCCTCGCACACAAAACCACCTTTACCCCCTCCCTCCAATCTTTCCTAGGCCGACCCCTACCCCGCCTTCCCTCCGCTACAGATTTACACACACTCGAATACATTCTATTTCGTTACATCCTCTCTACATGTCCAAACCACCTCAACAACCCCTCCTCAGCTCTCTGGATAATAGTTTTGGTAATCTCGCACCTTCTCCTAATCTCCAAACTACGGATTCTCTGCATTATATTCACACCACACATTGCCCTCAGACATGACATCTCCACTGCCTCCAGCCTTCTCCTTGTTGCAACATTCACAACCCATGCTTCACACCCATACAAGAGTGTTGGTATAACTATACTCTCATACATTCCCCTCTTTACTTCCATGGACAAAGTTCTTTGTCTCTACAGACTCCTCAGTGCACCACTCACCTTTTTTCCCCTAGTCAGTTCTATGATTCACCTCATTCTTCATAGACCCATCTGCTGACACATCCACTCCCAAATATCTGAATACATTCACCTCCTCCATATTCTCTCTCCCTCCAATCTGATATCCAATCTTTCGTTACCTAATTTTTTTGTTATCCTCATCACCTTACTCTTTCCCATATTGACTTTTAATTTCCTTCTTTTACACACCCTACCAAACTCATCCACCAACCTCTGCAACTTCTCTTCAGAATCCCCCAAAAGCACAGTGTCATCAGCAAAGAGCAACTGTGACAACTCCCACTTTGTGTTAGATTCTTTATCTTTTACCCCCACACCTCTTGCCAAGACCCGAGCATTCACTCCTCTTACAACCCCATCTATAAATATATTGAACAACCATGGTAAAATTATATATATATATATATATATATATATATATATATATATATATATATATATATATATATATATATATATATATATAAAAGTGGTATTGATCAATAACATCACTGCACTAGCCAAGGACTCGAACCCATGTTGTACTGGCCCATCTAATGGTGAGCCAAAACTACATGACGACTTAAACCACATGACCACCCAATAATACTGGTTTAAGGCGTCATGTAATTCTGCTCACCATGAGCGGTCAGTACAACATGAGTTCGAGTCCTATGGCTAGTGCAGAGTTGTATTGATCAATACCACTCGTTCGTGTTACAATCACAATCACAAAAACCACTGTGAAAAAATAGTGAACTTCCAAGCGCTTTCGTGATTTCTCACATCACAGTTCCTTGATAATGTGAAAAGTCACGAAAGCGCTTGTAATTTCACTATTTTTTCAGTGGTTGTTGTGCATATTGTAATACCACTTGTTTACTGTAATCTTATTGCATATATATATATATATATATATATATATATATATATATATATATATATATATATATATATATATATATATATTACACACACTACTAGTCAATAATTCATTGGTTGAGTCAGTTGGCTTGCAAATACAGGTCCACCTGTCAGGTGCCCAGCAGTCATTTCACAATTTCTTGCTTTCGGGATATGGGGAAATAATCATTTCAGTCTTGTTATCGTTTACCTACATTATATTTTTTATAGGTACATTGCATGATATTTTTTGCATTCATCTTCGATATAATTCATTAATGCCGGCTAGCAAAGGCATACTCAAGGTATCCCATTGAAACCTAGGTTATATATTTTTAAATTGATAAATTTGCGCCTGCAAAGAGAGACAGAGAAGTCAATACGATTTATCGAGCCTTGAAATCTTAAAAATAGAATTGGAACTTAGTGGCTTCTTGTATATTATTTTGTGTAAAACCTTTCTCGTTGGGTTAGGCGAATATTTTTGTTTATGGGTTTGGGTTTGAGAAGGACCTGCTTAGTATGGGCCAGTAGTCCTTCTGCAGTGCTCCTAAATACGTTTTCATAATGTGTTTACTCAATATTCGTAATTACACCAGAGAATACTTGCCATATGGACTGTAGTCTGTTTTTAAATTTTCCATAGATCAAGTAACCTTAGGACGACGTTTTGGTCCTTCCTGGACCACTGTAACATGACAATGGTCCTTGATGGAGCGAAACATCGCCATAAGGGTCCTCTCCAAAGTGC
This sequence comes from Cherax destructor, assembly GCA_009830355.1. Lineage (NCBI taxonomy): Eukaryota > Metazoa > Arthropoda > Malacostraca > Decapoda > Parastacidae > Cherax > Cherax destructor. The sequence continues at coordinate 498,460 of WNWK01000348.1, forward strand.
GAGTATTTAGTGATTAGTTCCAGCCACTGTATTGGGATTTTTTTAATTCCCCATTGATAACAAAAAGGTTAGAGCCAGTGTCCTGATGTGGGTATTTGACAGATGACTTGTCACCGTCTCCCTTATGAAGATCGGTGATGTTATCGGGTGCTGAGCACCGTAGTCGGTGCTCAGCACACCAACTCCAAGTCTGATGGACTGATTACCTCATCTTTTGTATATAGTTCTACTGTCTTCAAATTATGTCCTAGAATCTGTTTTGATAAAGCGAAACGTCTACAATAGTGATACCCAGATGCTGCACATGTCTAAATTTTCAGCCCGGTGATTCTAACCTGATGACTGGGACCGATGACTGTGGTTCTCTAATCAATGATGCCGTTCACAGTGATGCTGAGCTTACAGTTTAACAAGCTTTTGTTTTCTCTGGGTCAACTCCGACTTTGGGTGAAAGCCGAGTGGCTGGGTGACTCTGGGTATTGTATACCATACAAGTACAACTTGTCAGACATTGCAACACAATGGTTCAGAGGGCATCTCCCCAATCTCCTTAACTACTACTGGCCCGTTCCTTGGGTATAATCTACTTCCACTGGGAAATCCCACCAGATAGTGACAGTGTCTTCGTCTGGTACACGTCCCTCGCCTGACGCCAGTATATAAGCGCCAATATTCATGCCTGGGCTTCAGATTCTTCAAGACCACGGTGCTCTTCACCCGTTCCAAGGCTGAGGCTGATTATCTTTCGTATATAGTTCTACTGTCTTCTCATTATGTCCTTGAATTTGTATTGATAAAGCCACTGGATGGCGAAACGTCTACAATAAAGATACCCAGAAGTTGCACATATGTGGTATTGTATACCACACATGTACGAATCTAGGTTTCACTGGAAATAAATGGTATAAAATACCGACACAATGGAAAAATAAACACATAAGCAGTATAATGTGATCCTTTATTGACAACGTTTCGCCCACACAGTGGGCTTTATCAAGTCACAAGCTGTTTTTGACTCGATTAAGCTCACTGTGTGGGCGAAACGTTGTCAATAAAGGATCACATTATACTGCTTATGTGTTTATTTTTCCTAGGTTTGACTTGTGTAGTATTTGGGAATCTTTATTGAGGAAACATTTCGCCAGCCAGTTGCTTCTTCAGTCCAAAACAGGGAAAAACGGTGGAAGATGAGGAGTTGGAGGTAATCAGTCCCTCACTGTGTTCAAGCTGAGGGACGGATTACCTCAAACTCTTCCTCATCTTTCTCCATTTTTTCCTGTATTGGACTGACGAAGCCACAAGCCAGCGAAACGTTTCCTCAAAACAAATTCCTAGATGTTCCATAAGTGTCTCATTCTTTAAATTTATCTGTTTTCTGATACATCACATACGTTTCCCATTTTTTATAACTTGTAGGCGTTTCGCCCATTTTCATTGGAATGTTTCCGTTTTCTCTGGCATGAAAGAATGGATCTCGTTTTCAATGTCTTGCATTGATAGTTCAATTTTTGAAGGCTTTTATTTACGTTTCTCATTTTCCACGGGTTGCACTCAATCCCACTTTTCATGAACTACACAATCCCATTTTCCATGAAGCCATATCCCTGGAGCCATGGCGGATGCCATTCAGCTTTAAAATGCACTTGAGGTGAACGGTTGTACCATAACTGGAGTAGTGTTTTGCAAAACTTAAACCACGACTCTGTAACCGAGTGGATTACAGCTGGATTATATTGTGTGTTCAATACCAGCTTAGAGTGTGTGTGTGTGTATGTGTGTGTGTGTGTGTGTGTGTGTGTGTGTGTGTTCTCACCTAATTGTTGTTACAGGGGTCAATTCACAGCTCCTGGCCCCGCCTTATCACTGGTCTCTACTAGATTCACTCTCCCTGCTTCATGAGCTTCATCATACCTCTTCTTAAAGCTATGTATGGATCCTGCCTCCACTACATCACTTCCCAGACTATTCCATTTTCTGACAACTCTGTGACTAAAGAAAGACTTCCTAACATCCCTGTGATTCATCTGAACATTCTGTCTTTGTCCACCTTGTCAATTCCTCTCAGTATTTTATATGTCGTTATCATATCCCCCTATCCCTCTTGTCCTCCAGTGTCTTCAGGTCGATTTCCCTTAACCTCTCCTCGTATTACATGCCCCTTAGCTCCGGGACAAGTCTTGTTGCAAATCTTTGGACTTTCTCGAATTTATTTACGTGCTTGGCCAGGTATGGGTTCCAAACTGGTGCTGCATACTCCAGTATAGGCCTGACGTACACGGTGTCAGGGTCCTGAACGATTCTTATTGAGATGTCGGAATGCTATTCTTGTGTGTGTGCGCGCGCGAGCGTTTGTTTATTTTAAAGAGAGAGGATAGGGTAAAAATAATTTCTACAAATGTAAATAAAGGCATTGGTATCAGAGAATCTTTAAATACACATTTTCTCCGCAAGCTGATCGGTGAAACTTGGTATTAAAAATAATCTCTGCTACCCGTGTATTAATTTCCGATTCCTACTCTTTCCACCTATTAAGTTTTTATTAAAAGTTTCAATGTGTGTATGACACCACAGCTGTGTCAGTAATGTGCAGCAGAACTAGTGTCAAAAGAAGAAGTGAGTCGCTTGTATTGAAGGAAATTCTTAAAAATAAACCCGTGCAACAGTAGATCTGAAAGGCAGTGTTACTGGTTAATTCATATTTACCTGTTACTTCATTTGATACTTTCACGTTGAGATATTCTCATTTCTTTGATGGGAATAATGGTCAGTTAAACTGATAGTATATCTATGAACCCGCGATCAGTCATAAAACTCCAGACCGACGCGCTAGCCACTGGGCCAGCTGGCTACAAAGATTCGTCTAACTACACCATAGGAAGGTTAGCTAACCTTCCTATGGTGTATAAATATACCTAGCTGGATGAATCTTATTGTAGCCAGCTGGCGCAGTGGCTAACGCGTCATTCTGGAGTTTTATGACTCTGATCGCGGGTTCTATCTCCACCCGGGGTATTGTTTATATCTATGAAGCTCCTGTGGTGTCGGAAACTCCATATACAAGTGGACTGAGACGTAGTAGAAGCTATATAGTGTTCCAAATAAAAGCACGGGTGGGGATCGAACCATGGCAAGCGAGTCCTTATACTCACAGGCCAGTGTGCTATCCACTGGCCTGTGAGATTTCAGACTCGTCTGCCATGGGTTCGACCCAGTGGCGTGCAGAGGGAGGGGCCGAAGGGGTGGTGGCCCCGGGCATCCAAATGGTGGGGGGCATCAAATTAGAGAGGGAAATACGATAGTGATTTGGGGCATACAATCAAGGAGTTGGCTCCGGGCATCACCAGACCTCTGCACGCCACTGGTTCGACCACCACCCGTTCTGTGATATGATTGTTATTGTGCTATCAGAATTTCTGACGTCTATACGCTATTTATGACGTCTATACGCTATTTCTGACGTATATACGCTATTTCTGACGTCTATACGCTATTTCTGACGTGCTGCCTATGGGGAAAAATTCTCATTTCAGTCTTTTGTTTCCCCGGATATGTTAATGGTCCAAGTCGGACCGAAACGTCGCCAAAAGCTCCTCCTGTGTGCGGGTTATTTGTGTATTTAATGAGGCATATTGAATATAACTTTGTGCGTTTAACTTCGTTATAACAAATACTGGCGACTACAAAAGTCATTATACGTTTAATCGCAGGAAACGATATCCCATTTTTGTCTTTCAAATTGAAAAAATTGAACAACTGATTAATGGAACTTATGCAAGCTGAAAGAAAACATTTTGACTGGGGAAATTTTAGTAGAGACAGAAATTTATTCTTGAATTATAGTCTGCATTTCAATGATAAAACTTTCAGATGGTGAAACGACCTTAACTGAGAGTGAGGGAACGCATAGGCAGATAGGAGAGGATTGTGAATGGTTTAGGAAACCGATAAGTTGATAAGACACTTGTGCAATATTTAGGTAATTTTTTTTTTCTGGAAACTGGGTTGAAGTGGGAAGCCAAAGAAGCAGGAAACGTGTACATAAGTCGCCTTCACAGGTGTGGTAGGTAGGAACCCATCACCTTATTTCTTAAAGGATCAGCTAATCCCGCAATGTATTTCACAAATAAATAATAGACATCGAGGAGAGACGAGCTTTATTTTTATGCCCGATGTTAGCACCCACAACTTTATTGTTCCGGGTGAAGCTAGGGTAAATAAAGGTAGACAGCACCTTAAACTGCACCGATTATCAGAAAATCTTGCTTAATATCGGGTATTTAAAAGTGGATAATTATTCGGTTAAGTAACGATGAAGGTGTTGCTGGCAGGTCCTTTTAAACTGTAACCACCACTACTACTAACAACTACCACCACTACCACTAACAACCACCACCACTACTAACAACCACCACCACTACTAACAACCACCACCACTACTAACAACCACCACCACTACTAACAACCACCACCACTACTAACAACCACCACCACTACTAACAACCACCACCACTACTAACAACCACCACCACTACTAACAACCGCCACCACTACTAACAACCACCACCACTACTACCAGCAACCACCACCACTACTGCTACTACTACCCACCATAACCACCACTACTGCTACTACTACCCACCATAACCACCACTACTACTAACCACCCCCACCACTACTACTACTAACCACCCCCACCACCACTACTACTAACCATCACCACCACTACTACTAACCATCACCACCACTACTACTAACCATCACCACTACTACTACTAACAACCACCACTACTACTACTAACCACTACCACCACCACTACTAACCACTACCACCACTACTACTAACCACTACCACCACCACTACTAACCACTACCACCACCACTACTAACCACTACCACCACCACTACTAACCACTACCACCACCACTACTAACCACTACCACCACCACTAACCACCACCACTACTCACCACCACCACTACTCACCACCACCAAGACTACTAACCACTACTACTAACCACCACCACTACTACTAACCACTACCACCACTACTACTAACCACTACCACTACTACTAACCACCACCACCACTACTACTAACCACTACCACCACTACTAACCACCACCACCACTACTACTAACCACTACCACCACTACTAACCACCACCACCACTACCACTAACCACTACCACCACTACTAACCACCACCACTACCACTACTAACCACCACCACCACCACCACTACTAACCACCACCACCACTACTAACCACTACTAACCACTACTAACCACCACCACTACCACTACTACTAACCACCACCACCACTACTAACCACCACCACCACCACCACCACTACTAACCACTACTAACCACCATCTTACTCCTGCCACTATGAATATTCGTTTCTTACTTGAGTATTAAAACTGCAAAAGCCACTAGTGATGAAAATTTTCCATTACGAAAGTCTTAATCAGTGTCTACACGTTTGTTTACCTACTATTGTTGATGCCTGTGACTCAGTGATGTACCTCATTATAGTCCCTAATTAGTCTTATTGCTAAGTTAGCTGCTGAACCATGACCAGTCGAGTCAACTAGAACTACCTAACACAGGATCAAGAAGAAAATACCGGAAGAAAATACCGAAACAGATTGCAATATAGATTGCAATACAGGTTGTCTGCAATAGAGACTGCAATGGAGATTGCAATACAGATTGTTTATTTCAAACACGTAGTGATAATATCCTTACTAGGGATTATCATCTTACGCATGAGAATTGATTCACATTCAAACACCTATAACATTACTTGCTTCAGTGACATCAATATAGATATGTGACATAACACATCAACAGTTCCGTGGCCTGGTGGCAAAAGCTCTCGCTTCACACGGTGAGAGTTCGGGGTTCGATTCCTGGCGAAGGGTTGGAAACATTGGGCGTGTTTCCTTACACCGGTTCTCTATGTTCACCCATCAGTAAAATAGGTACCTGGGTGTTAGTTGACTGATGTGGGTCGCATCCTGGGACAAAACTGACCTAATTTGCCCGAAATGCTCAGCATAACAAGTGGCTGTATACCATGTACATGTACTTGTAGAAATAAAGATATTATTATTATTATTGTTATTATTATTATTATTACAGAACAGCTGATTTTAATTAACAAGTGGATCTTGGCGTATCAAAACAAATATTAATTTCAAAGATACTTTTAACATCGTGACATATTTTACGACGTTCCTGTTAAAATTGTTATTTTAATTTGCTTGAACTAATTGCTTACTTGTTAAAATTATCAACTGGATTGGACTATTAGTTGACTAAAGTTGATGGAATGAGAAACACATTCTAACCTAGATTTCTGTCTATCGAGAGAGAATATTTCAGATAGATAACAGAGAACAACGTCATGAAATTCAAAATTTCTAATTACGTATTTTTAACTGTTTTCAAATTATCTGAAAAATGCCATTTATTTTTTTGGTTACTCATAAAAGAGTGATCTTTGTCGTAGTGTTACTTATAAAAGTGATCTTTGTCGTAGTGTTACTTATAAAAGAGTGATCTTTGTCGTAGTGTTTTAGTATTTTTTGTTCTTTCCGTTCATCAATTACTGACTCGTGTTTAGTATAATTCATCAAACTTTAGCTACACTTTGCAACTGTTTCGGTATTTACACAAATATTTTGCAACATGTTTTGCATACGAGCAAAAAGACGTGTAGAAATATACTGTATAATTTTCAACTTGTATTGTCTTTGTTATAAGTGAATTTTTAATTTATATGAAAGATTGTGATGAGGTTATGAACCTAATGCAAGATACATGTATGTGTGTGTACTCACCTATTTGTGGTTGTAGGGGTCGAGTCATAGCTCCTGGCCCCGCCTCTTCACTGATTGCTACTAGGTCATCTCTCTCCCTGCTCCATGAGCTTTATCAAACCTCGTCTTAAAACTATGTATGGTTCCTGCCTAGACTACGTCACTTTCTAGGCTATTCCACTTCCTGACAACTCTATGACTGAAGAAATACTTCCTAACATCCCTTTGACTCATAGGAGTCTTCAACTTCCAATTGTGACCCCTTGTTTCTGTGTCCCCTCTCTGGAACATCTTGTCTCTGTCCACCTTATCTATTCCTCGCAGTATTTTATATGTCGTTATCATGTCTCCCCTAACCCTCCTGTCCTCTAGTGTCGTCAGGCCGATTTCCCTTAACCTTTCTTCGTAGGACAATCCCCTTAGCTCTGGGACTAGTCTTGTTGCGGGGCCGGAGGAAACTTGAGGCGGTGATATCGAAGTCGGTAACGAACTCTGGATATCTGCGTAGAAATGCTAATTACGCAGGTTCTTTACGCTTAGAAAATCATTCAGGATATTTTTTTTTAAGTCATCCGATATTTTCATTCCTATTTTACTGTCTCTGTGTATTAAAGACAACTCAAATATTCTTCCAGGATAATTGGTAGAGTTTAAAAACTCAACCAAGTATCCATGAATATTTTTCTGGAATTCTAATGACATAGGCGTTTCAAGGACACTATTTTTTCCAGAGTACAAGGCAATACAATTCTTCAAAATTTTCAATGTGTTATATAAGAGTTCAATAGTATCATTTCCAGGCTTCTCAAAGTGATATTCGTAATTTGTTATTATTTTCAAGGAATCCCATAGAGAAAATTTCATGTATCCCTGAAACATGAAGTACAGATTCGTAATTTTCTTGAGAAATCATTCACAGAGAGACTATTAAACTTTTCTAGAGGCAGGAGTCTACCCATCGACATTTTATCTACCAACATATAATCTAACATTGCCATTATGCCCTATTTCTCGTGTACTTAATTCTCTTCTTTTTTTTTCCATATACACTTTGCCTACTAACAAACCTCTATATATAATTCAATTGAAAGGGTATCCATTATCGTTTATCTATACTAACAGACCTTTTTCTCTGTATAATTCAGTTTAAAACTATCATAGTTTATCCCAGGACTTCCAAACTTATGACTGCAGCAAACATTGTCTCCCACTTTAGACTTTAGGTCCCCCAAAACAATATTTTTCACTTGATTAGATAATCCCTAAAAGCAAAATAATGTCCAATGTCTGTGTCATTTAATTTTACCAATAGCAAGCATGCAAAAGCGGGATAATGCTCACGAGTACTAAACACAGCAGTTGTACTCCACAGCCTCCGGCGCAATATAGAGTACAAAGTATCTGTCATGCTCCAGCTTAGTGGACCGCGGGAGTGTCATCCGGGTACTTTTATTAATCATTCTTAATTGTTTTCAAACGGGTTTAAGTTGAAATTAAAAGAAGTGGCCCAGCAATAATTCTTGCATTAATGACCCATGAATTCTAGGGTCAGCCTTGCCGGATCGCTATATTGCTAACGCTCTCGTTACCTTTAAGGTATTGCAAGGATAACTCGTTCCTTTTTTTGCTTTTGATTTTTGCAACATGCGTAGATTTGTGTATCTTCCCAGGATAACACAACTTGTTTTCCATAAGTTTGTATTTATTAAAATTAAGAGAAGTCTTTGTCTGCTATCTAAATATTCCTTCTGTCACTAAATATGGTGCCCATCTAACACCGCTCTCACCGTCTGCATTAGACATGTATCGGATATCCGAATCCGCATCCGCGGAACATCCGCACAATTTCTTACATCCGCATCCGCAAAATAAGTAAGACATCCGTATACACATCCACATCCGCGGATATCTAAATTTTCACATCCGATACATCCCTAGTCTGTATCCCAACCATTACTGATGTCATTGTTTACTTCCGTACTAATGCTGCTGTCTACTGTTTATCCTCTCAAAGCCGCAGCTTCCCTTTAAAAGTACACAAGGACATATACACCAGACGCGAGGTAGAGCACAAAAGGAATACGTGGACATATTTGTTTACAGAAATTAAAAGCTGGTGTCCTTCCTTTCAATGTATATCTCCCCACAACAGTCGGCTAAGACCCAAGTATGTGTGTGTGTGTGTATATATATATATATATATATATATATATATATATATATATATATATATATATATATATATATATATATATATATATATTTATATTCATTACTAGGTTATCAGGGCAACATGAGTAAGACGACTTGTTCATACGTCTATTTTCTGCTCGGGAATTGAACTCGGGTCCTTTGGGTGTTATATATATCCGGAAGTGAGCGAGGTTTACACCTTTTCCATGTTCAAGGGTTGATAATCTTCCCCATTGTTAGTGACTACGGCAACTTTTCAAAGTTCTAAGAATATAAATTATAAAGATATTTTTCTTTTTTTTCATCTTTGACTTTACGCTCGGTATGTGTGTCAAGGTTTACCTCCTCCGTCCCCGGTAAAATAACCCACAGAACTTTACATTTCCCCTAAAATCCCGAAAAATCCCCCTAATCATCGAGGCAGATTGTTACTTAACAAAATTAAGGAAGGTATTAAGCTCCTTGCATAAGTGCGTAGAATGGAAGTCTGGTAACGTTACACAAGTTTTTTTTTTTCATTCTCGTGAACATTAAACCTAGCAGATAAATCGCACTAACTTCTAGTAACTTTCATTCATCCTATAACTTTAAATTTCATACGAGTTTCTTAATCCTTGTTCATGTAATATTCCAGGCAGTGAAGCCTGGTGTGAGGGCGGCTGCTGTGGTCAGGTAGGTAATGTTCCTGTTGACTAGTGTAAGAGTGTATCGCACAGCGTTGGTAAAATAGCTTGTGAAAAAGTATTTTGGACTTTGTTTACGTTCTTGTGGGGACTTTGTATTGTTGCAAAGTCTTCTCTCTCACCTTACTCTTGATCGTCTTTGTTTCTAAGTTACGCTGAACATTCACTTACCTCACTCATTCTTGATCAACCCTCCAGGTTACTGTCAACCTCCTCACCTTACGATACTTGACAACCCCAGGTTACTGTCAACCTCCTCTCACCAGCATCTTGATCAACCTTGTCTCTAAGATATTATGAGTCTTCACACTGTCTTGGTTAACCTTGCTACTAGTTAATGTCAATCTCCACTATATCTCTAACTCCACATTATCACATTACATACTGCTGCAGTTTAAGTCAGTTTTTCTACAACTCTGATTCTCTAATTTTGTAATCCAGATCTTTTAATTCGGAGCGCTAGTCTCTCTTTTTTAAGTCACTTGTGATACGGACAAATTCTTACGTCCTAAAAACACCTAATTACGCTAATATCTCCCCACATGTTTAAAGTTGTGATCTCACATCTAGGGAGACTTAACCCCAACTCACCCTGTTATATCAGAGAATCTCTCGCATCTGAGGACGCTAAAACACACCTTCAACCTTGTTTGAGAATTGCTTTCACATCTAAGGACGCCTCAAGGACACCTCACTTTACAGTTGCTGGGAATATATCACACCTGGAGAAGGCACTCTCAGAGATATCAAAGCACTTAGAAACAACCTGTGTTTCTCGTCAGTGCTCTTGACTCTTACCTGATGCTCATTAATTAGGTTTCCACTTCCATGGTGGAGCCAAGTGGAGCCAGGTGTGGTACTTTGACAATGTTGACCTTGTACATAACAGTAAGGCCACTCACATCCCTCCTGTGTTGAAGGCTCTGCTCAAATGACAAATCTATTTAAGATGGGTCCAGGTGAGAGATGAGGCGTCTTGCTCTATTCTCCACTGTCTTCTCTCTCTGTTTCTGTTTCTCTCTCTCTCTCTCTATTCTCTGTTTATTTTTCTCTTTCTCTGTTTTTTTCTCTATCTTTATCCCTCTCTCTCTCTCACACACACACCGACACATACACATACATACACACACACACACACACACACACAAACCTTCACAAACCTTCTGGAGTTTTATGACAAGGTAACAGAAGTAAGACACGAGAGAGAGGGGTGGGTTGACTGCAAGAAGGCCTTCGACACAGTTCCTCACAAGAGATTAGTGCAGAAGCTAGAGGATCAGGCACGTATAACAGGAAGGGTACTGCAATGGATCAGAGAATACCTGACAGGGAGGCAACAACGAGACATGGTACGAGATGAGGTATCACAATGGGCGCCTGTGACGAGCGGGGTTCCACAGGGGTCAGTCCTATGACCGGTGCTGTTTCTGGTTTGTGAACGACATGACTGAAGGAATAGACTCAGAAGTGTCCCTGTTTGAAGAAGTCAAGTTGATGAGAAGAATTTAATCAGACGAGGACCAGGCAGAACTACAAAGGGATCTGGACAGGCTGCAGGCCTGATCCAGAAACTGGCTTCTGGAGTTCAACCCCACCAAGTCATGAAGATTGGGAAGGGCAATGAAGACCACAGACGGAGTACAGTCTGGGGGGACCAGAGACTACAAACCTCACTCAAAAAGGATCTTGGGGTGAGTATAACACCGGGCACATCTCCCGGGGCGCACATCAACCAAATAACTGCTGCAGTATACAGGCGCCTGGCAAACCTAAGAACAGCGTTTCGATACGATACATGAGGAAGAAGTCATTCAAGAAACTGTACACCGTGTACGTCAGGCCCATACTGGAGTATGCAGCACCAGTATGGAACCCACACCTGGTCAAATACGTCTTGAAATTAAAGTGCAAAGGTTTGAGCTGAGGGGTATGTCCTACGAGGAGAGGTTAAGGTTAAGGGAACTCAGCCTGACGACACTAGAGAACAGGAGGGATAAGGGGGTCATGATAACGACATATAAGATACTGAGAGGAATTGACAAGATGGATAAAGAGAGAATGTTTCAGAGATGTGACACAACAACAAGGGGTCACAACTGGAAGTTAAAAGTTCAGATGAGTTACAGGGATGTTAGGAATTATTTCTTCAGTCACAGAATTGTCAGGAAGTGGAATAGTCTGGAGGGTGATGTAGTGGAGGCAGGATCCATACATAGCTTTAAGAAGAGGTATGATGAAGCTCATGGAGCAGGGAGAGAATGGACCTAGTACACACACACATTCCAACACAAACTCACTCTAAGCTAAATTTAAATGCTTACTGAAAACAAAATTAATGGAATCCATGTAATAAATGTTAATCAGAATTAATTCGTAGTCATCAGTGTGGTTAATTACACCTTGAATACTGCGTTAAATACGACAGGTTAACACCACAACTGAGATATTACAGCTGGTTAACTATTGTAACGATTCGGCGGTTCTGTAAAGTGCGTGAAACTGGGAGAAACTGTGCGAAACTGTGAAATTGGGGAAACTGCATGAAACTGCGCGAAACTGTGATTCTGGGGAAATTGCGCGAAACTGTTTGAAATGTTAAGTATTCCATACACCAGAAAAATTGGAAAAAAATGACTGTAATTACGAAGGAATTACGTGTAGCTCTTCAGTAGAGCACAAAACTACGTAAGAATGCTCGAAACATCGTGAAGGTTGCTGGAAGTTGCGCGAAACAGCGAGAACGAGTGTTAAACCTTCCAAAGAAATCCTCAAGACACTATGATTCTTTCGGTCTTATCGTGTTCCCCCCTCCTCACCCTCACCTTCACCCTCACCTTCACCCCTCACCTTCACCCTCACTTCACCCTCACCTTCACCCCTCACCCCTCACCTTCACCCCTCACCTTCACCCCTCACCTTCACCCTCACCTTCACCCTCACCTTCACCCTCACCTTCACCCCTCACCTTCACCCCTCACCTTCACCCTGAATAAACAACTGTTACACAGAGTGACCAGTTAACCCTCACCATCATCACCATCATCATCACCATCAACATCATCATCACCATCATCAAAATCATCACCATCATCAACATCAACATCACCATCATCACCATCATACATCACCATCATCACCATCATCCACCATCATCACCATCATCATCACATCATCACCATCATCATCATCCATCATCATCACCATCATCATCATCATCATCATCATCATCACCATCATCACCATCACCATCATCATCACCATCATAGCACCCCGGGTTCAGTGTAGGCTGGACGGACTGGGTTGGAATACCCTGGGACAATCTTCTTAGTACCAAGCACTAACCACCTTAGGTTAGGTAAGGTTTGTTAGGAAACAGGACGAGTGTTTCCTAACGCGGGTCTTAGTCATATTATGACCCGCAGCTGGAAATTTAGGTCATCTGACTGAGGCCTTCCACTGGCTTATCTATAAAAATTATGGTTATAATTAAAGCCATTTTTAGTAAGGCTATTATAACAAATCAGCATATTCGTCTAATGTTATGCAAGCTCATGGAGGCCGGATTAATAGTCACCGCTTTATCTAGCCGCATTTCTAGCCGCTAGATAAATACTGCAACTCATTTTAAGTGCAGTTAGTGTTTTTTTCTGGACCTAACCTGGAATTCACACACTAAACATTGGCTCTTCATAACTTGAATTAACAATCACATTAGTGTTAAGGGCTGACTAACGAATCAGCAACACCAACGTAAGTTATAACTTATCCAGGGGTGATCACAAGCCCAGACACCAAGTTATTCCAACCTGGAGCACAGGTATGACCCTCTTAACATGTTCATTAAGTAGATTACAGTCCATATGCAGGGAGGGATTTAGTTAAGTACAGTGGTGCTGCTGTTAATATCACAGTATTTAGTGGTGTAACTGATAGCCGAGAGAGCTTCAGTTGGCAGTGAAGCAACTGTAGTGTTTACACCTTCGTGTGTTAGTGTGACTAGTGAATGGTGTAAGTAGGGGCGAAACGTCGTCATAAGTTTCTATGTGCGGGTTATTTGTGTATTGTTCCAGTCACCTTATTGTGCCTTTTTGACCTTTCCAGCTATAGCATTCCTTGTACTGGAATGGCACCTTTCCTATCAAATGTTCGTCGCATTTTTTTTCCAGTACATATTGTATATGCCTTTGTTTTTCCGGCGGTGACCGGAAGAAGTAGATAGCGATGAGAACTGAGTAAGATATGTGGACCACAAGGTTTTCTGGTGTCTGTCTTCTCGTGTACTCCTCCTTCACTGCCTTATATTATGATAATCTTTATTACTACAAGTACATGTACAAGGTATATAGGCCTAACTGACATCAATGACTTAGTACTTTATAGAAAGCCCCTTGTTATGCAGAACATTTCGGGCAAATTAGGTCAGTTTTGTCCCAGGATGCGACCCACACCAGTCCACTAACACCCAGGTACCTATTTTAACGCTAGGTGAAAAGGGACACCAGGTGTCTTAAGGAAACACGTCCTAAAGTTTCCAACTGTACCACCTTCCCACCTCTCCTTCACTCATTAATTTCCTTTTTCCCTTGCTTTCTCCATCTCTCTACCTCCGCCCTCCTCTCTCTTCCTTGCTTCCTTCGATGCCAACCATCTTGTTTAACTACGGACTAGTTATAACAGAGTCAGAGAGAGTTATAACAGAGTCAGAGAGAGTTATAACAGAGTCAGAGAGAGTTATAACAGAGTCAGAGAGAGTTATAACAGAGTCAGAGAGAGTTATAACAGAGTCAGAGAGAGTTATAACAGAGTCAGAGAGTTATAACAGAGTCAGAGTTATAACAGAGTCAGAGAGGTTATACAGAGTCAGTGGTTTACAATCAAAGTTTAACAGAGTCGAGTTATTTAAAAGTCGAATGTATAACAGTCAAAATGTTATAACTGAGTCAGAGGTGTTATAACAGAGTTCTTTTAAAAATAGAATTAAACAATGAGTTTCATCTATCCGGAGTTATTTGTGCATCAGAGTCAAGTTCTAATTGTCAGGCTTTCGTCTTTCTTCATGTTCTTTCTTTCCTATCCCTTTCTCTAACTCTCCTCACGGGCATAGACATAAACTGTAATCATGTTAGTGTGTTCTGCACTCATACAATTCTCCCACCATAGAAGAAATAATGACTTTCATCTATACTCCGTATTAGAGCTCCACAACGCCCTTAATATAGCCAGAATATACCATATTACCGAAATGCCTACTACCGCCCTTTTCATTGCCACCTCCTCCTTATTCATTGTTTTGCCTTTGTTAGAAGTCGCCACTCTGCCATATACTCACTCCGGAAATAAGAGCGGCTTTTTGGTTGTTGCGCCCCTAGAAAATTTTGCTTAAATTTTAATTTAAGTAAATTTAGGACCCATGGCAAGTTCTTTTTTTATCAAATATAAAAGCTGCCGTTTCTTATTTTTTGAAGGGTAACAGAAACGATGACATTTATAAACATGTGTACTCGCCTAGTTGTTGATATTGGAGTTGAATCATTGCCTGTGGTGACTTTTGTACCCGTGTGAAGTATTTGTTTATCTCTGTGGATGTATTCTCCTTCTCTCTTTCTTCTCTTCTCTCTTCTCTCTCTCTCCTTCATGTTTTATTTACATCAGTTTGCATAGACGAGATCTTAACTGAGACAAGCATAGTAAACGAAAGGGTCAAAGACCACCATCCAAATCTCATTACAGTCACATGAACCAAAATTAAAAAAAAAGGGGTTACGGATGCTATCTTTCACAGGGATTCTTGGATAATAAGAAACTTGGAAGTAATAGGGAATGTTAGCAATGCACTACTATTGGACATATGTTAGGAAATTGGGAACCCAGACTGTAATGCCCTCTATTGCCAAGTTGGAAAGTTAACCAAGTATTCACTACCATTATCACTGACATTCCCAATCCACCATTATTAAACAAAAGAAGTCTCAGGCTAAAATACAAAATAAACTTCAAAATAAGCCTGTGAGTGCCATGGAAAAGCAGGGGGCAATCTCATGATCTGAGCTGTTTCAAAATCATATTGACTGGAAGAACTGGACGCTAACAGGTTTTCCTACAGAGAAGGAAGGAAGGAAGGGCAAACCCTTGACTTAGAAGTGTTATTCTATAAAGAAAACAAGAGGTGAACTTCGTAAGTTCTCGAGAATTCTTCTCCCGTGACATAGAAATATACGACGAAGTTATCTGAAAAATCGCTCAATTGATATGCTCTGTCATTTTATATACTGAAAGTACATGTGAAAGTCATTAAAAATAATAGAGAGGAATGAAGAAAAATAAAATAGGAAGGAAGGGAGGTAGGGCGACAGGAAGGAAAATGATAAATCCCGCCTTATTAATTAAACTCTTAAAATTCTATTAAATCAGAGGATAATTAAGCAAGACATAGATGGGGTTGGCTCAATGTTTATGTTCTTAAACTGCAGAAAGTTCTCCAACACGCGCCCCACCAGACACTGGTCCACGTGCTCTATGTAAATCCTGGTAAGCCAGCGGAAGGCCTCGGTCAGATGACCAAAAGCTCCAGCTGCGGGTCATCGTATGACTAAGACCCGCGCCAGGAAACACACGTCCTCTATCCTTGACAAAATAACAAAATTTGAAGTGTCCATAGGAATAACTCTTATGGATGAAAAGTTGGTGATTAAGACACATATGCAACAGTTGGTATCTTTATTGAGGAAACGTTTCACCCACACAATAGATATACCAAACTATTGTACATGTGTCTTAATATTCAACTCTTAAGGTACCTTCTCGTTACGACTCGTTATGATGCATGTAAACAACCTACCTGTGTACCACATAAGCTGACAACATAAAATTCTTGAAAAAATAAATCTAATATTGTGGGAAGAATCTATTAGAGGTCTCGAACAAACTACAGATATGGTCCAATATATGGCTATTTTAATTCAACCCAATTAACTCAAAGTTGAGTATTGCAAATGAGGAAGAGTGAAAGAAACAAAGCGACTTCAGAGTGAATATCAGAGGAATTATATCTCAGGTGAAGACAATAAAACATTTTATATTATGAGACATGGGGAGAAAACAAAGCTGCCAGACATGGTCAGGTTCCTGAAGGCAGTTATTAAAGTACTGATATAGTTGACAACACACCCCGTGAAGCCCACGGCTTTACCTCTCTGCTGCCTCATAGAGGTTCGATACAATTGAAAATTTTGCAACTAAGCTCTGAACGGCACCGAGAAGAATGAGCAATGAAGAAAAATAAACTTTCACGTCAATTATTATATAAATTATATAAATAGTTTAGAAAGGCGACGAGTTGATGAACGAGAATGAAGTCACTTGAGGCGAAAACTTAATCTAATAAATGTCCAATGGAAAAGTGGTTTTCAGACCCATTTGCGCAAATAAGACAAATGGATACGACGTGATTCTCAGAGGCCATGGCAGAGTAAACAAGGAAAGAGATGATTCTCAGAGGCCATGGCAGAGTAAACAAGGAGAGAGATGATTCTCAGAGGCCATGGCAGAGTAAACAAGGAAAGAGATGATTCTCAGAGGCCATGGCAGAGTAAACAAGGAAAGAGAGATGATTCTCAGAGGCCATGGCAGAGTAAACAAGGAAGAGAGATGATTCTCAGAGGCCATGGCAGAGTAAACAAGGAAAGAGATGATTCTCAGAGGCCATGGCAGAGTAAACAAGGAAAGAGATGATTCTCAGAGGCCATGGCAGAGTAAACAAGGAGAGAGAGATTGACATGAAAGGGACGAGGATACGGGAGGCACAGAAGGAACCTGATTATCTAGATAATCCAAAGGAAAAGTAAGACATATTGCTAGGAGATTTATTAAATAGATATATCGCCAACCAGTGGACTGATATAACCAATGAACAGCTAAACATATTCTAAATAGACTTTCTAGTTACCTCACAGGTCTCTTAAGCTACTTGTCAGTTTTAAAAACCATTTATCTCAGCCACGGGTATGTTGAGAAAGGCTTCTTCGATGTAAGGGCCCAAAAAAAAGGTGGAATGAAGTGGATGAGACTAGTGGGAAATCTCTATACACGCTCTCAGAAATTTGCTACGTTAGGCTATAACGGCAGAAAGACAACCAAGTTAGTTGATTGAATGTTTTGAACTGGTCCAAGAAGAGAGAGGGAGAACCCACAAAAAAGCCTGACTAATTGAGTATATCTCGTTGAGCATAAATCCGTGAATACATCTCAGATTGTAATCAATAAGGTGTACGCAACTCGCTGCGTACACCTTCTGATTACACATCATCGAGTTAACCCCATTGAGTGCACCTCAGCGAGTATACCTCAGAGGTACATATCAGTGAGTACACCTCAGGAGGTACAACGCCGTGAGTACAGTTCAATGAGTACTCAGGAAGGACACTACAGTGAGCACACACACCACCTTACAATACAAACATGGAGACCCTAGTTACAATCAGGTTTCCCCTATAACTGATTACTCTTGCAACATACATTCAAAATCTCAACACTTTGATGTTGTCAGTGTGTCAACAATGCAAAATGTCCGCCATTTGACAACAATAAATGTCACCAGGTGGTGAAATTGGCTTCGATTATTCGTTCGACCCAACCAGTTCGCAAAACAAGGAAGAGCAGTGTAGTGGACACACAAATGTAACTTGGGTTTTATAAGCTCTGTGAAACCTAACAGAAGATTTGGTGTGATAGAACTATGCTGTAGCATAATTAGCATGTATAATTGGGTAAAAATAACATTAAAATTGATTAATATACACGCGTATGAGGGTTTCTTGTTCTTTGGTTATCGCCGGTCATTGACACCCTGTTTGCTCATTGGTTATTAGCGCTTCATTTTGATAATAATACTAATTAGTTATTGCCTGCCATTACATACTGTTCGCCGATTGGTTCATACACGTGTGCCTGGAGTCAACTTGGAGATTGGCCCGAGGATTAACGCCAACAACAACCAGCTTGTTGGTGCTAGCCGCATTAGGAACAAGCACTGATTTGCAAAACTTGTCCAGTTCTTACTTAAAGACAGCCAAGGGTCTGTTACAAATCCCCCTTATGTATGAAGGGAGGGTAAAAAAAAGTCTTGGTCTCCTCAATTGGAGAATTTAGTACAGTCTGTCAACTCTTTTACTGGGAAACTCTGTGTGTGTGTGTTAGTTATTTACCATTTTTTTGTGTGTGTGGGGTTGCAGGGGTCGATTCATAGCTCCTGGCCCCGCCTCTTCACTGGCCGCTACTGGGTCACTCTCCCTGCGTCATGAGCTTTATCACACCTCTTCTTAAAGCTATGTATGGAACCTGCCTCCACTACATCGCTTCCCAAACTATTCCACTTCCTGACCACTCTGTGACTGAAGAAATACTTCCTAACATCCCTGTGTTTCATCTGAGTCTTCAACTTCCAACTGTGTCCCCTTGTTGCTGTGTCCCATCTCTGGAACATTCTGTCCCTGTCCACCTTGTCAATTCCTCTCAGTATTTTACATGTCGTTATCATGGCTCCTTTATCTCTCCTGTCCTCCAGTGTCGTCAGGTCGATTTACCTTAACCTCTCCTCGTAGGACATACCCCCTTAGCTCCGGGACTAGTCTTGTTGCAAACCTTTGCACTTTCTCTAGTTTCTTTACGTGCTTGGCTAGATGTGGGTTCCAAACTGGTGCTGCATACTACAGTATGGGCCTAACGTACACAGTGTACAGGGTCCTGAACGATTCCTTATTATATCGGAATTCTGTTCTTAGGTTTGCTAGGCGCCCGTATGCTGCAGCAGTTATTTAGTTGATGTGCGCCTCAGGAGATGTGCGTGGTGTTATACTCACCCCAAGATCTTTTTTCTTGAGTGAGATTTGCAGTCTCTGGCCCCCTAGACTGTACTCCGTCTGCGGTCTTCTTTGCTCTTAACCAATCTTCATGACTTTGCACTTGGTGGGGTTGAACTCCAGGAGCCAATTGCTGGACCAGGCTTGCAGCCTGTCCACGTCCCTTTGTAGTTCTGCCTGGTCCTCGTCCGATTGAATTCTTCTCATCAACTTCACATCATCTGCAAACAGGGACACTTCGGAGTCTATTCCTTCCGTCATGTTCACCAATACTAGAAACAGCACCGGTCCCAGGACTGACCCCTGTGGAACCCCACTCGTCACCGGCGCCCACTCTGACACCTCGCCACGTACCATGACTCGCTGCTGTCTTCTTGACAGGTATTCTCTAATCCATTGGAGTGCCTTCCCTGTTATCCCTGTACTCACCTAATTGTGGTTGCAGGGGTCGAGTCATAGCTCCTGGCCCCGTTCCGTGTGTGTGTGTGTGTGTGTGTAAAAATTTGGGACCAATCCTTTTAGAATTTCCCAGGTGTAGAGTATATGGACCTCTCTTACCTACATTCCAAGGAAAACAGATCGAGGGACTTTATACGTTCCCAGTAATTTAGATGCTTAATTGAATATGTGAGCAGTGGATGTTCTCTATACATGATCCAGGTCTGCTGTTTTGCCTTCCTTGAAAGGAGCTGTTAGAGTACAGCAGTAATCCAGCTTAGAGAAAACAAATGACTTGGATCATTGGCTTGGCATCCCTTGTTTTAAGATCTTAGTTATCCAGCCTATCATTTTGTTTGACATTTGTGATAATTGAAGGTGAGATCTGACTTAATCACCTTCAGATCTCTCGCGTTAGTCTTACGCTCTATTGACTGATTCGAATTTGTTTATACTTCGTAGTAACTGAAACTTATCCTCATTGAACATCTTATTGTTGTCATTGGCCCTATGGAAGACAATATTTATATAATCTTGGAAATTTGTTGGGTAAATGCCACTTTAATACAGATTATGGTATCTTCTGCAAAGGATGATACATTACTAGATGTATCCGTGTCAGATGTCGTATCATACGGCTCGCTGACTGGTTCTTGCATGTCAGAACATAATGTTTTGTTCGCTGATTGATTCTTGCCTGTTATGACATACTGCTCACTAATTAGTTATTGCCCATTATAACACTGTGTTCGTATAATGTTAGCTGAGAAAAGACAAACTTTTCACTTACTTTCTTCTTAATTACCCATGTACCGTTTTTCTACTTTCCATTTAAAGTTGTAATGGGCAGCTGTCAAGAATTACCAAGGAAATAGACAGGAAAGATGGGCAAGTTCACCATATTTTATAGACTTCTGGGACTCCCTAAAACTGGCAGCTGCCTCTCCTTCCTTCCTGGTGTATTGGAGATAGGTATCAGCCAGTGTGGATGAACATGTGTAGTCCCACACCACCTGTTTGCCGTCTGTCCAGGCTTTTCTTGTCATCAGATTTACATAGTTGGGGCGGATTCCTTATTTCTGGGCATCCTGCTGTTGCAAGAATCCTCCTGATGTTCCTTTTCAAAGGGGAGGGACTCCTTGGCGTGGTGAAGAGGCTATTGGTCTGAGGAATTAGACCTTTTGGTCGTCTTCCTCATACTGAACCTAATTACCCAATACCTCCTTCCCTTTCTGCCTCCTCTTCCCATCCCTCCACTTTCCCTTTCCTGTTTCTGCCTTTGAGGTTGGTTCCTTAGATTTTGTAGTTCCTAGACCTGAGAAGGGGTTCCAGGGTCCATCTCCTTCCATTGAGTCCTTGGTGGTAGTGTAGTTTGCTGTGGAATCTGGATCATCTAGAGATCCCAATCCCTCTCAGTCTACCGGGAAAGGGAGGCTTCAGGTATGCTTTGTGGCGGGTTTCCGACCGCCCTCCCTTTTGTCCACCAAGGTTGCTCGGTAGATGTGAGGTTGCTATCCCAGATTGCTGGTTTACTGGCTTGAAGGGTAGGGTGTGGCACGGGTTCCATGCCACATCTGCACTACTGGCTGTGCTGAGGTTGTCCTCTTGGGCACAGAAGGGAAGACTTGCGGTCCTTTCTTCCTGAGAGCTGCTCCTCCACGCTGCCCCTTTTTTTCCTCCTTTTTTCTTTGTTCTTTTCTTAAAAAAAAAGAAAAGAGAGACAACCTTGGAATCCCAAGTCCATGTACCTCCTCCTCCTACGCACCATCCTGTAACAGCACCCTCTGACGACCCTGCCTTGTTACCAGACCATTCTTCGGATCTTTCTACTGCCCCTGTATCTTCTGCGAGTGACATTTTGTCCTCACGCTCTGGATACAAGGCTCGGTCTGACTCCTTTGACACCTTCAGGTTTCTCCCCATACGGTGGGACGGTTTTCGGATCACTTGCCCAACTCAACACGGACCACTGATTCTCATTCTACTCAGAAATGACCAACACGACGATATTGACCCCTTATGGATTCTGCCCAATTTGATGGAAACTAGATTATGGCAACCAAATATATTTAGCGGCCTCTCCTGGAACTCTTTCTAGCCTTGATCCATCCATCACCAGGGATTACGTTATGCCTCGGTGCTTTTCGTTCTTTTGTTCACTCATGACCTCCGCAATCCTTCCATATATAGGATGGTAACGGATGTTAGTAGAAGTTCCTTATTTGTTTGCCGCCCCTGTTTACTCACTCCCATTTCTCTTCGTCTTCGCTCTTGTCTTCTCTTCAGTTGCCACCTTTCTTTGTTCATGTAGCATCTAACTTTTCCCTTCCTCTTGGGAATTCCCGACGGTTCGTGTCTGTTCTTCCCCACTACCATGCGCGAAAGCCCAAATACCTATGGTTGCTTCTCGTTCTCCTTTTCTTAATCACTTCCAGTCTCATTCTCATGCCATCGCAGTGTACACCGATGGTTCCAAGTCTTCTGATGGTGTCGGTGTCGTCTTTGCAACAGTGTTTCCAGACAGCGTCGTACGAGGACATTTATTAGCTTCGGTTTTTTACAAATGAATTGTATGCAATTCTCGTAGCACTTATCCGTATTGCATCTGTGCCTGTGTCGCCATTTGTGGTAGTTTCAGACTCCATTAAGTGCTTTGCAGGCTATACGAAAATTTGATTCACCTCATCCCCTGGTTCTTCATATCCAACTTTCGTTACGCCGTATCTCTAGCAAGCACAAAGATTGTTTTTTGCTGGGTTCCCGGTCATGATGATGTACAAGGCAATGAACAGGCAGACACTGCTGCACGATCAGCAATACACGACCTCAGTTTCATAAAGAGGTGCTCCATTCACAGACTATTTTGCTGTGATTTCTACCCACCTTCGCAAACGTTGGCAACACCGTTAGTCTGATCTGCTACATAAATTGCATTCTATTAAACCAAGTACAGGTTTCTGGCAGTCTTCTTGTCAACAATGTCGGAGGTTGGGAGACTACACTCTCCCGTCTTCCCATCGGCCACACTCGTCTTACTCACGGGTATCTATCAACTAGCATGCAGAATTTTCCTCCGACGTCGTCACTGCTCTAATGCCCTTACTTTATCTTCCCGTCTTGCTGATGGACTCTCCTTTAACCCAGATTCTCTTGTTGACCTTTTGACAGCAACTGATTTACTGCACAAACTTTGATGATAATGCCTGATGATGTAAACAGGGAGTGCAATCTGTGATGCCTTGTAGACACCCACATTTCCTAGTATGACTGGTAGTGTTATCTACCTGGACTCCACCTGGGGGTCGTTCCGAGGGTCAAATCCCTCGTGATACAGTCCTTGACTAGGCCTCCTGGTGGATCAAGGCCTAATCAACCATACCACTGGCGGGGTTAGAACCCGCGATCTTATGTCTGGTGGGGAGCTGCTGAAGAGTCTTGGGCCCCGGACATTTAATGTATTTTTATCTTAGTGTACTCAGTGCTTATGTTGCTTGGTTGCACTCTTCATCTTCTAGAGTGAAGTTGAGTACTTTTGTGAATATCAACCTCAAGAGACTCTTATTCATACAGTACAGAGCTGTCATAAGAGGCTGCACAAGACTTGCGAACAAGCCAGAGTGCGAATGGGGTTAGAACTCATGGCACCAGAGTCGTAAAACTCCAGGCCAGTGCGATCTACAACTTACTTGCCGTGAGGTTGAATATCTTAAAACATAAGGACATAAGAATGAAGGAACACTGCAGCAGGCCTACTAGCCCATGCGAGGCATGTCCAATTCTCCCACCAGCTTAAGCCAATGCCTTAACCTAGCCAGGTCAGTCACATTCACTTAAAAGATGAGCACGGCATCTGACCTAGTAGCACAAGCTAGTCAGGTCCAACTCACACCCACCCACACCCACTCATGTATTTATCCAACCTATTTTTAAAACTACACAACGTCTTAGCTTCTTTGACAGTACTCGGCCTAGGCCTAACAAAAGAACCACCCTCCAAGCCCGAGTAAATCTATTTCAATCGACTCGAGTGACCACACATTATTTTTTTTAGCCTTCAATCAGTTCGTGTCTGTCCTCAAAAAGTCTCAAAATTTCTAATAACTGTTACAATGAAAATATAAAGCTTCGCAATAGTAAAGTCAGTACCTGACCAGCCAGGCTGTGGTTCGTACGTTGGTTTTCGTGCCGCCAGCAGTAACAGCCTGGTTGATCAGACCCTGATCCACCACGAAGTCTGGTCATGGACAGGGCCGCAGGGGGGCATTGACCCCCGGAACACCCTCCAGGTATACTTCAGGTATTCCTTAATTATTATTGACATCAAAGTTATACTCTATTACATTTAAAATTTTATAATCTAACAATATTGAATTTGTCTAGACAAAGTCATTTACAAACTTTAAAGAACAGATAATACACTATTTATATTATAATTTTTCAGTATCTCGGTTCTATAAGGATCGTATATGGCTACAAGTATTTACTTACTATTATTTACTTAAACCCAGCATACCTGAGGTAAGCCGCTGGTAACCCGTTTGCCTTCAACTCTACATCTAAAGCCTCTTGCTATAATGGGATGGCGTGTGCAGCCTGCATACTCAATGACCCACAGCCTAATTCTCTGCATAATGAATGAGATATAAAATATATATGTCTTGCCGAATACGTAAAACTTGCGATATTCGCTTAAATAGCAACGCTCGTCCTCCTGAATAAGGGAAGGGAAAATTTGTGTATGCAATATTTCGCAAAAATTATTCTGAACCTTACGAAACAAATATATATCATTGTGTTTATCATTAGATTATTATAAACTTATCTAAAATATATTTAGTTGGATTAGGCTAAATTAAATTTCGCTTGTTATAATAAGGTTAGGTAAGTTTTCTAAGGTTCTTCTGGTACAAAATTATTAATTTTTACATTAACATAAATTAAAAAATATATCTTTTAACGTATAAGAGAAAATTTTTGAAAGGACTTAATTTTGAATGAGTTCTTGCTAATTGACCAGTTTTACTTACTGGGCACGATATATATATATATATATATGCAAGAAAACCACTATGAAAAAATAGAGGAATTCCAAGCGCTTTCAGAATGGCAACATAGTATGTTGGATCATTGCTATAATAAACTCAGAAGAATTTGTAATAATCTCAAAAACAAACTACAAAGAAAATTAGATAATTTAATTGAAAATAGTGATTGGACAAAGCACTCTAATAACAATTTTGTAATTAACTTATCAGATGAAATATTAGATAAAAATACAACTGCTGCTCTTGGTTTCGGTTTAAGTTTTGCAACTTCAAAAAAACTTAATAATGTTGAAATTGCAAAAGCCTTTTGTAATTTAGAAAAATCCTCTGATTTATCCGCTGATGAAATTAATATTAGTAAGGGGATGGTATATAGCTCAATGTTAAAACAAAATATTCCCAATTGCTCTCAAAGATTTTTTAAGTCTTATGATTCACTTTTGAATAATAAAAATTTGCGTCTTACTAAAGCAGATAAAATAAATGCAATTGTAATTATGAAAGAAACCGATTACCAAGATAAAATGAATAACCTCCTAGATGATTTTGAAACCTATTCTAAACTTAGAAAGAATCCCTTAGAAACTGTTAACAGCAATTTCAATAAAACAATAAAACATCTATTGAAGGGCAGAGATGAATTAATTAAAAAATTTACTTCTACTAATCCATCTTTACCTTATATGTATGGATTAATAAAAACACACAAACCTGGTAATCCTGTTAGACCAATTATTAGCTCTATAGGTTCAGTTTCTTATAAACTTTCTAAATGGCTTGTTGATATTTTGAGCCCAATTGTTGGAAAAATTTCTAATTTTAATGTTAAAAACAACTTAGATTTAGTTGATAAATTAAGCACCTTGACTAATTTAAATGATTTCAATATGGTTAGTTTTGATGTTACCTCCTTGTTTACAAAAGTTCCAGTTGATGATTTACTAAGTTTCTTATCTGAAGAACTGGTTAATTATGATTTACCATTGCCAGTTCCTACTATCATTAAACTTATTAAACTTTGTATTGTTGATGCAAAATTTGTATTTAATGATGAGTTTTACACAGAAGTTTGGTATGGCAATGGGCAATCCTCTTTCACCTGTTCTTAGTAACTTATATATGGAATTTTTCGAAACAAGATTGCTTAACACTATCCTTCCCAATAGAGCTAAGTGGTATAGATATGTTGATGATATTTTGTGCCTTATGCCTAAGAATGTAGACATAAACCATTTCCTTGTTAAATTAAATAGCTTAGCTCATTCTATAAATTTTACTGTTGAATTCGAAGTAAATAACTCATTGCCCTTCCTAGATGTTTTTATTATTAAGGGTAACATTGATTTTAAATTTAAAATTTACAGAAAACCTACAAATAATTGTTCCTATGTACACTATTACTCTTCACATCAAGATAGAGTTAAAGTGTCGGTTTTTCTTCAATGTTTTTGAGAGCTTTACGTATTTGTAGTCCAGAGTTCATAGATGAAGAAATCTCTAAAATTTATGAAATAGCTAATGATTTAAAATACCCTAGAAACATAATTGATAAATCTTTTAAAATAGCTAGGAATACTTTTTACAATCCCAAAGGGACAACCAACCTTATTCAACCAAAAATATGTTGGTTCTCCTTACCATGAAAACTTGGTTGATATGCCTTCCTTTCTTAAAATTTT
Organism: Cherax destructor; assembly: GCA_009830355.1. Classification (NCBI taxonomy): domain Eukaryota; kingdom Metazoa; phylum Arthropoda; class Malacostraca; order Decapoda; family Parastacidae; genus Cherax; species Cherax destructor. The sequence goes on from WNWK01000348.1 coordinate 525,177, forward strand.
AATATCAAAGTTGTATTTAAAAATCTTGATACAGTAAAAAGACTTTTGATAAAAAATTCCCCAAAATGCTGACGGATGTGTCTATAAGATTCCTGTAAAATATGCGATAAAGTTTATTATGGTCAAACTGGTAAAAGTCTTGAACTAAGATTAAAACAACATAAATATAGCATTAGAACTGGACAAGATTCTAATGCTCTATTTATTCATGTGAGAGATTTTAACCATCCAATTGATTTTCAAAATGCTGAGAAGGTTGTATCAAGCAAGTCCATGGTTGAGAGGAATATAATAGAATCATGTTTCATTAAAAGCAGTTTTGAAAATAATATGAATATTTCTTTTGGTTTATATAAATTGGATTCTTTTATAATTAATAAAATTTGGGAAGAATTTAATGATAAATTGGACTAATCTTAATTCTTGGGAAGAGTTTCAGGTCCTTTCTTGTTTTCCTCTTCACAGAGTCGTGAGATGTTACGCTACTGTGAGGTGTAGTCTTTGTTAGTGTGATGTGACTGTGAGGTGTAGTCTTGCCCCTTATATAAGTCCTCTTGTCATGTTTCCTTTTATAGTTCCTTGATAATGTGAGTAGTCACGAATGCGCTTGGAATTCCTCTATTTTTTCATAGTGGTTTTCTTGCATATTCTGATATCACCTGATTACTGTGATCTTTTTGCATATATATATATATATATATATATATATATATATATATATATATATATATATATATATATATATATATATATATCTCACGAACCAACACCTTTGTAGGATCGATGGCTGAAAGGATAAGGTGACATGTACATTGTGTGCTCTTTTGAGATGGGACATTGTGTTGTGGGGCGAATCCTGGCCTGCCGCAGTTTGGTAAATGATATATAAAGTTTAATGACTTATAATTTGTGCATTATTGTAACACTCCTCAGATAGTAACTATATGATAATCTTGAGACTTGGTAGCCAGTATCTATAACAATAATATTAGAAGTGCTAATTCACTGATAGCTTGTTTTGGTCTGGCAACTCCATAACCAGTGGTTATGGAGGGTTGGATGCCTGTATAATCTCAGGGGCAAGTAGCTAAGAGGAGATCTGGTGGCCAGAACTAGAGATTCTGTGGTGGTAGAAGGTTCGACTCTCTGGGTTGGAGAAGTGGGACTTTGCTGTGGGAGCTGGAGTCTGGGATATACTTCCTGTGGGGGACTCTAAAGAGGATATTCAGTTTTGTCAGCTAATTTTAATTCTCCATTGCCAAGTTTCTTACTTTGTGATGTCTTCCTAGACATTTTATTAGATCCCTTTCTCGTTAACCAAGGATATTGTTGTAATGGGTAATTAAGTATTAATATATTGTGATAGTATGAAATGCAGAAACTGGGTCCCTTCCCTTCGCGATACTGTGTGACTAGTTAATGGTCCAATTCGGACTGAAACGTCGTCATAGAGTTTCATTCTCTTGTGTGAGGGTTAATTATTTAATCCTGTTTACAGGGATTAAAAAAACAGTAATAGAGTTAGGGGGTTATTGACTGAAATTACACAAGAGTTAGGATATATAAACAAATGTTTTTTTGTGTATATACAGAGTTTACTTTTTTCCCATATTTTTAGGTTATTTGTATATATGATACGACGTGCTGGGTAAGTGTCGACAACTTTTAGGTATCCTTGAAGGAATACCTTAAATAGCTGTCTGATATTTTCCTTATATTTTCTCCCCAATATTTCGATTTTATTTCTCTCATAACTCGAGAACACTTAAAACATAAGAATGGAGGAACACTGCAGAAGGCCTACTGGCCCATACAAGGTGCGTCCTTATCAAAACCACCCCTACCCAAAGCTACCCAAGAATTTACTCCCGTACCCACGACACCAATCAAACCCAGCCCCTCCCATTCATACATTTGTCCAATCTCTCTTTAAAGCTACCCAATTTTGACTACTCGTGTACGGTAACGAGGACTAAATTCCTGGAACAGTTGGTACGTTCACCTGCCCTGTGACTAAACATGCTGAACCCATACCCAGCATCCTGGAATGTCTGGGATAACTTCCAAAACCCTTACGGGTTTAGCGCTTGGAAGATAAGGTGCCCCCCAAAAAAAAATACGAATACAACAGCGAATGAATGTCACATATGCAAGTGCAAATGTCACCATTTTTTTTGAGGGTCATAGAGCGCTGACATTCATGGGGAAAGTGCTGAACCCATGAGGGCTATCAGATTTAACTGGGGACAAACAAGTCGGGCAAAACGAAACACGATTAACGACTCTACGCTATGGATGGTGTGGAAAATAAGTCATTTTATATATGTATGAATTAAAAAAAATAGTGCGTCTTAAAGATACCCGCTTTAATAAGTAGAAAGTTTCCAGTTCTTCAACTTCTTCTCTGTACATTTTTACTAAAACGTTTGCCATTTTTACTAAAAAGTTTGTCATTTTTACTAAAAAGTTTGTCATTTTTACTAAAAAGTTTGTCATTTTTACTAAAAAGTTTGTCATTTTTACTAAAAGTTTGTCATTTACTAAAGTTTGCATTTTACTAAAGTTTGTCATTTACTAAAAGTTTGTCATTTTTACTAAAAAGTTTGTCATTTTACTAAAGTTTGTCATTTTTACTAAAAAGTTTGCATTTTAGCTAAAAAGTTTGTCTGCAGTTTGTTCAAATTCACCCTCTACATCCGGTTTGGCTTACGCAAAAACTATAGGCTATAAGGCAGACATATATAGAAGCAATATTGTTCATGATTTATTCTTTGTTTTTGTTATATAAACCTTTATCATCAGATGCGAAGTTTACCTATGGAAAAGTAAACACATAAGCAGTAAAATGTGATCCTTTATTGACAACGTTTCGCCCACACAGTGGGCTTTATCGAGTCACAAACAGATCTACCTGGGTGAAAGGTACGTGAGTATATATGGAGTCAGGTGGAGACTCCTTCATATATACTCATATATACGTTGTCAATAAAGAATCACATTTTACTGCTTATGTGTTTATTTTTCCATTGTGTCGGTATTTTATACCATTTATTTCCAAGTTTACCTATAAATAACGGCAAAAAAAAGGGAAAAAAATCCCTCTTCTGGGAAGAGGGGATTTGCAGTAGAAAAAAAAGGGAGCTTCTACAGCCACAGGGAGAGGGAGCTTCTCGACCTTTATTTCTGCCATCTTCAGGAATGTACGTGGAAAATTTAACATAAATTATTTCCGCTATTTATCCATTATCGCCACTATATTGTTGTCATTTATTATTTAGCAGCCTGGTATTCCTTGTGTATTAAAAATAACCCAAAAATTATTTCTCCTCTGCTCGCTGTTATTATAAACTGGCCCACACTTGCCCTCACACTGGCCCACACTTGCCCTCACACTGGCCCACACTTGCCCCTCACACTGGCCCACACTTGCCCTCACACTGGCCCACACTTGCCCTCACACTGGCCCACACTTGCCCTCACACTGGCCTACACTTGCCCTCACACTGGCCCACACTTGCCCTCACACTGGCCCACACTTGCCCTCACACTCTACTATTTCTATGGTGTCGTGAGGCGTGATTGGATACATACCAATGCGTGTCAAGCTTTTCGTTTGGATAATTGCCATTTTTTTTTGGGGGGAGGCATTTCTTATTGAGCTATTGAATTTAGCTCTCTCCCCCTCTCTGTCTCTCTTTCTCTGTCTCTGTCTGTATGTCTGTCTCTCTGTCTCTGTCTCTCTGTCTCTCTCTCTGTCTCTTCTCTCTCTCTCTCTCTCTCTCTCTCTCTCTCTCTCTCTCTCTCTCTCTCCTCTCTCACACACACACATTAAATCGATCGATTCATGAAAGTGTTCGGCCTAAGTGATTGGTCGAGGTTTTTGACAATTACATAACTAAGTAGGCAGTGGCTGAGCTCTGGCTCCTGGGTCCGAACCCTTCGATCTATTAACGTTATTCAACCCTTGTACGATTTTCTCTATCCACATATGGAGTCAGCGTCTAAAAGTATTTGGTTAGTCCCTTGTTTGCACCTTGTTTGCACCATTTTTGCTTCTTTACACCTTTTCTTTACTGCATCTTTACACTAAGGAAGTTTTGATAAGGACCTGCCTTGTATGAGCCAGTAGGCCTTCTGCAGTGTTATTCCATTCTTATGTTCTTAAGTTCTTTTTCTAATATTTTTTTAGTTTACTCTATTACATTTCTAGAGTTTTGATGCAGTTATCTGGAAAAATTTCAACACGCAAATGTATCTCAGAGCAAGTAATTAGGTTCGTCTGTGCATATCTTAACCAGCTTTATTTGAAGATGTGTGTGTGTGTGTGTGGCGCGCGTGTGGTCGAATCCTGGCTTTTAGCCCCGCCTCTAAAACTTCATCAACCGGTATTACTCGTTTCTGGTCACTTGCACAGTATCATATCTTCTCTTAAACTGTGTATATATACTTTTCCTATAACACATTCACTTTCCTAAAAGCCTAAAATTGGAAAAGCACTTTCTACTATCTCTTTAACTCATCAGTGTTTTTGCTCATGTCTACATTCCCGAGTGCCTGGTCTTCCCATTAAAAAAAAGAAACCTATCTTAAAAATTCCACTGTGTATTTTATGGGTTGTAATTATGACCGCGCCTGTCCTCTTCTCTTCCAGGATCACCAGTTTCAAGTTCCTTAATATCCCGTTATAATGAAACACTAACAATTTCGTTCCCAGATGTCGCACATGTGTCAAATTCTTCATCTTGTTGATAAATTAGACATATGTGCAACACATATGTCACACAGTGGCTTCATCATAATAACTCAACAAAAAGCCGCAGACTCTTCAAAGATCTAATCTTAGTCACTGTTCAGAACATCCACACTTACTACTGTACAACCTACGTTCACAGAACCCTAAATTCCAATATTAACCCTGAACTAAAACGCTTTCTTGATATATTAATATTGGTAGAATTACCCACAATATGTTAAGTAAAAGGACACAAATGCAACTAATGTGACATTTTATTGTGGCAACGTTTCGCTCTCCAGGAGCTTTGTCAAGCCGGCTTGACAAAGCTCCTGGAGAGCGAAACGTTGCCACAATAAAATGTCACATTAGTTGCATTTGTGTGCTTTCTTGATAGTTATGACAGGACCCATAGGCACAATACCAGACACAAAAATCTCTATGACATTCCCCGTGTCCGGCTAAATCTATACAAACGTTCAATGTACATTAAAGGACCTAAAATCTGGAACTCCCTACCTGAAAACTCCAAATTCACCCACCATTTTCAACACTATCATCAAAAAGCATCTTATCTCACTAACACACCCCACCATCACGAAAATACATGAAAACCACCTATTCATGCACACACACACACCCTCCTCAACTACACCAACACTGACCCGAAGAACAGCAAATATATAATCCCTAATATAGCTATTGTCTAATAAATCTCAAACTAGTCTTAAGTTTGCCTGATATACTCCAATATAGGAGCTTTAATAGAAACTATGTAACATGCCAAGACAAAACCATTCTCATTACTAATTTTACAAATTGTCAATCTAAATATTCTGAACTACCTCACTATTATAAATCTTTTTAATCATTTGTAATTTGTAATATAGAGTAAGAACTATTATTAGTCTGCCCGAAATGCATGCCCAGGCATGCTAGGCGCCATCATTGTAATTATTGTCTCATAATATGTAAACCACCATTGTAATCTTTACAGAGAAATAAAAATCTGAATCTGAATCATGTCTGTGCTGTATATCATTCACGTACAACCCCTTGCCTACATCCAGTAACATATCTATTTCCATTGTATCGGTATTTTATACCATTTATTTCCAACATATCTAAAGTATAGCTGGAGGACCTAACTGCTGCCTTCTCTTCGTATTCTTCTCAGTAGGTTTACTCTCATCTTCAAACAAATATTGATGAAATTAAGACACATGTGCAACATCTGGGTATCTTTATTGTAGACGTTTCGCCATCCAGTGGCTTTATCAATACAAATTCTAGGACATTATGAGAAGACAAAATTATATACAAAAGATGAGGTAATCAGTACCTCGGCCTTGGAGTTGGTGTAAACAGCACCGAAGTCGTGGAGTTTCTGGAGCAGAGGCAAGGAGGCTGGCCCTTATATACTAACGTCAGGTGGAAAGGGACGTTACGTAACGGCTTGACAAAGCTCCTGGAGAGCGAAACGTTGCCACAATAAAATATCACATTAGTTGCATTTGTGTCCTTTTACTTAACATATTGTCGGTAATTCTACCAATATTAATACAAAACGCGTTGACCCCTGGAATTCTCTCCAGGTAAACTCCAGGTAAAACACTGGATGCCTGGTCTTCCAGAATCCACACAAAGGCAGTCTTGGAACCCTGATGATATGCCTGAGCATCCCCTCGTAGTTAATCTTTAAGAACACAAAGGCACAACATTTGGACTATTTACAAAGTCATTATGGATTTGTAAATGGTCCAAGCTTTTCTCCCTCCTATGTGCGGGTTATTTGTGAGTTAGTCTTTAAGATCAAGAGACCAGAGGAACACTGCATGAGAGCTAATAAAGTTCTAGGAATTATAAACACTTAAGCAGTGTAATGTGATCCTTTATTGACAACGTTTCGCCACACAGTGGGCTTTATCAAGCTTGATGAAGCCCACTGTGTGGGCGAAACGTTGTCAGTAAAGGAACACATTATACTGCTTAAGTGTTTATATTTCCATTGTGTCGGTATTTTACACCATTACACAACATATACAAGATACTACACTGCATATTATACACAGGACTCCGTGATTTTGACTGCGTTGTTCTGGTCGCCGTCTTCAGTCAACAAGATTTTTCACAGGACATTGAGAGTGAAAACCCCAGATAGAGAGAAATTTAGTCGACATTTACACACCACAGTGGCCATATTATTGCTGCTTTTAGTCTAAGATAAATTAGGAATTTATAATAAATCTGGCCCATACACAATTTTCAGATTATCGTTACTTGCAGGTAAATCATACCACGGGCGGGGCTTGAACTCGTGGCGAACGATTCGTAAAACTCCATGCCACCGAGTCAGCTGGAAAGACTGAAGACACACACACACTCCAAATGCAAAGTAAGTTTGCTTCAGTCACGTGAATATGGAACACTGTAGTCGTTATAGATGAATGGTTCAGAGAACCGACAAGTTGATAAATTAGACACATATGCAACACTTGGGTATCTTTATTGAGGAAACGTTTCGCCACACAGTGGCTTCATCAGTCCATACAAAGGAGAATCGTGAAGAACAGGAGGAGTTTGAGGTAATCAGTCCCTCAAGATACCCAAGTGTTGCATATGTACTCGTTTCTCCTTTATCCATTATAACAGGAAAGGCAGCGCTGTATGACCCTTCTGGGTTTAGTGCTTAGTTCTGATTATAATAAAAATAATGTAACTGGAAAAAAAATGTGAAAAATAAACACCACGAGTGGCTTCTTCAGTCCTAAACTGTAAGTGTCCTTTTTCACATCTTGTAGCCCAGGCTGATGCAGTATACCTATTCTTTTCATTCTTATTTTATATCAGAAACTCTTGTAGAACTCCAGATTGGTCAGACAAGACCTTCCGTCCATGAATCCATGTTGATTTCTACTAATATTGATCCTCCTTTCTAGGAATTTGAGTAGAATTCTACTCTATTACTTTAGAGAGGCCGTATGAAAAACCCCGTCTATATCATTTCTATATCCGTCTATATCATTTCTATATCCGTCTATATCATTTCTCAGTGGAAAACGAATGCTCGTGAAAGTTTACGAGAGTTAGACTAACTGTTCAATAATTCAAACAAAAGCCATTACTTGTTTCCACAGAGTGCAGGTCAGGACTGCTGGGCTGCAGTTCAGTATCTTGTATTAGTCCACCTTCTTAAATATTGGGATTGCATTAGCCAGCTTCCAGCTATCAGGAACTTGTCCTGTCTCAAACGACTAGTTGAAGATTTTCGTTACTAGCTCACACATTGGTTCTGCTCCTACCTTTAGCACCCATATGCTCGCCTATACATGGTTGCAGAGGTAGAGTCTCAGCTCCTGGTCCCGTCTCATCACTGGTTGCTATTGCGTTCACTTCTGGCTTCAAGAACCTTATCTTGCCTCTTAAAGATGTGTATTGTGTGTGTGTGTACTCGACTATTTGTAGTCACCAATTTGTGGTTGCAGGGGTCGATTCACAGCTCCTGACCCCACCTCTTCTCTAGTCGCTACTAGGTCTACACACACACTGCTCCAAGAGCCTTATGGTACCTTTTTTTAACGCTATGTATGGATCCTGCCTCCACTACTTCACTCACCAGATTGTTTCACTTCCTGAAGACTCTAAGGCTGAAGAAATACTTCCTAACATCCCTATGTCTCATCTGAGTTTTTAAGTCCCAGTTGTGTCCCTTTGTTGCTGTGTCCCATCTCTGAAACTTTCTGGCCCTGTCCACCTTGTCAGTTCCTCTTAGTATTTTATATGTTATATCCCCCCTTTATCCCTCCTGTCCTCCAGAGTCGTCAGGTTGAGTTGTTTTAACCTTTCCTCATGAGACATTTTCCTTAGCTCCGGGACTAGTCTTGTTGCAGACTTTTGCACTTTCTCCGGTTCCATACTGGTGCTGCATACTCCAGTATGGATCTGACGTACACGGTGTATAGAGTAGTTGATGTGCGCCTCAGGAGATGTGTTCGTTATGGTGCTCACAATAACATTGTTTTTTAAAATGGAAAGACAGCTTTAAGAAAAGGTATGGGTTAGTCCTGGACCACAATCAAGTCGTAACACCGTAGACTTAACTATTAAACTTCCATTACAAGTAGTTTAAGGTCTGGCGAACAATGTCCCACTTCTGGTTTAAGCTATTGTCTGAGGGTTCCTCTTCCCGTGTGTCCTGGTATTTGTTTGTTGTTTGTTTGGTCATATTCCCTATGTTCATGTTCGTATATGCATGAGTTTGCGTCCCCTTGTGTTCGCGTATTTGTTTACCAGTGTATTCCTGAGTTCATTTTAACAATTTCAGGTAATCCATAAGCCTCAGGTGCTGCTGCCGTAAGCTTATTCTTGTCCAGGGATTCCCTGGGATTAACATTGTAAATTTTGAATTGCATTACGAGATCTCCATGGGGAAGTGGAGAAGAATCCTTCCTCCGTAAGCCATGCGTGTCGTAAGAGGCGATTAAAATGCCTGGAGCAAGGGGCTAGTAACCCCTTCTTCTGGACTACCTGGAGTTTACCTGGAGAGAGTTCCGGGGGTCAATGCCCCCGCGGCCCGGTCTGTGACCAGGACTCATAAAATGAAAAAAAGGAAAAATTGTTTCTTCTTTATCGAGTCATCCTGCCTCGGTGGGAGACGACCTTTGCGTTAATAAATACGAGAGCATTTAAGGTAGTCTCTCTTGAGGGATTTAGCTGCTATGTTATCTGCTGATCAAAGGAAGGCAGTCCTTACATTCATCGCTGGTAACATAGTGGAATATCAGTGCCAGCTGATCAATTCAACTGAAATCAGGAGCAAAATCATTACTGATTTATTATTGTTTACCTTATTTTACATACTATGGTTTTTATAAGCCCAGTTGTAGGTAGAGCGAAAAAATCATCAAAAATGCTTTGCAGAAGGTAAGGCACACGTTCCTTTTCTGGATTATCATTAAACTGAATGTAATCTGCAAGAAATGGGTTGAACTGCGCTAAGAGGTCAGTGCATCCCAGATAGTTCCCATTGTTTGAGCATTTATGTTTCTCAGTATCACCGTGAGACATAAGTCCTCTCTTAGCAAGGAACTACTACAGTAACTTTCTCTAAGACTTCAACCAAGTTTGTCAAGATCTTCACTTTATCTTTTTGCAGTTCTGTATCAGTTCTGTAAAATTTCTGGTTCACTAGTATCATGGAGCTCTGATTTGATCCTCTGGTTATTCGTGAGCAGAAATCTGGTGTTTGTATTCTTTCAAACATCAAAGTTAGTTTGGAATTTATTTGACGCTGTCAAATAGTACACATGGCACTACACTTGACTATCTGTAGACGAGTTTATAAACTAGTCTATCTAGACAGCCTCTTTGACAAGGGTCTGAAGAATGTTTACCTGTTTGCACTTGGCATCAAAATATTAGGAATAGCAATATTCTGAGATGGGGTCATGTTTGCTAAACAGCATCTCAAATCTTCAAGGATTTCTTTCCAAGGTTTGAGTACCCTTGCCTGGCTATTGAGACTTCCTCTTCCCAGCATCCCAGCATCCCATCACCATCACATTGCATCACCATCACCAAACATTAATGCAACCGTCACCACAACCATGAATCACCACTACCACTCGCAACCAACACTGTTTTCACCCGCCACTACCACCCCTACCATCACTACCACCCCTACCATCACTACCACCCCTACCATCACTACCACCCTACCATTCGAATCCCCTACCATTACTACCACCCTCCTCACTCACCCTCCATCACTCCACCCCTACCATCACTCCACCCCTCCATCACTACCACCCCTACCTTACTACCACCCCTACCATTACTACCACCCCTCCATTACTACCACCCTAGCCATTCTACACCCCTACCATTACTACCACCCCTACCATTACTACCACCCCTACCATCACTACCACCCCTACCATCACTACTATCTCAACCATCACTACCATCACTACCACCCCTACCATCACTACCATCACTACCACCCCAACCATCACTATCATCACTACCATCCCTACCATTACTACCACCCATACCATTACTACCACCCCTACCAATCTACCACCCTACCATTACTACCACCCCTGCCATTACTACCACCCCTCCATCCCTGACCATCACTTCCCCCCTACCATCACTACCACCCTACCATCCTACCCCCTACCATCACTACCACCCCAACCATCCCTACCATTACTACCACCCATACCATTACTACCATCCCTAACATTATACACCCCTACCATTACTACCCCCCTACCATTACTACCACCCTACCATTCTACCACCCTACCATTACTACCATCACTACTCACCCTACTATCACTACCATCTCACCATCACTCCATCACTACCCCCTACCATCACTACGCATCCTCCAGCCCTATCACTACCATTCCAACCATCGCTACCATCACTACCATTCCAACCATCACTACCATCACTACCACCCCTACCATCTCTACCATTCCAACCATCACTACCATCCCAACCATCACTACCATCACTACCACCCCTACCATCACTACCACCCCTACCATCACTACCACCCCTACCATCACTACCACCCCTACCATCACTACCACCCCTATCATCACTATCATTCCAACCATCAATCCACCCTCCATCACTACCATCCCTACCACCCCTACCATCACTACCATCACTACCACCCCTACCATCACTACCACCCCTACCATCACTACCATCACTACCATCACTACCATCACTACCACCCCTACCATCACTACCATCACTACCATCACTACCATCACTACCACCCCTACCATCACTACCATCACTACCACCCCTACCATCACTACCATCACTACCACCCCTACCATCACTACCACCCCTACCATCACTACCATCACTACCACCCCTACCATCACTACCATCACTACCATCACCATCACTTTCCGAAGAGTGAGACAAAGGTAACCCACATTAATTACTTAAGTAATAAAACTGGCCATATTTCCTAAATGGTTGATTATATCATGAGCTATTAAAGTACATTTAGAGAGAAAATGATCATTTCTTAACCACTACCCATCAATAACAGCAGCATTCACCACACCCACTGACAATAACAAATATATATATATATTCTTCGTCTTCTTTCAGCAAACGAAAGTTTCTGCTTTCAACTTTAGTAATGAATACAGGAGAAGGGGTTACTAGCCCCTTGTTCCCGGCATTTTAGTCGCCTCTTACGACACGCATGGCTTACGGAGGAAGAATTCTGTTCCACTTCCCCATGGAGATAGGAAATAAACAGGGTCAAGAACTAGTAAGAAAACCCAGATGGGTGTTGTATATATATATATATATATATATATATATATATATATAACTTAATGTACATGTACGTGTAGTGTGACCTAAGTGTAAGTAGAAGTAGCAAAACGTACCTGAAATCTTGCATGTTTATGAGACAGAAAAAAGACACCAGCAATTCTACCATCATGTAAAACAATTACAGGCTTCCGTTTTACACTCACTTGGCAGGACGGTAGTACCTTCCTGGGCATGTATTATATATATATATATATATATATATATATATATATATATATATATATATATATATATATAATAGTATTATATATATATATTTTTTTTTCAACAAGTCGGCGTCTCCCAACCGAGGCAGGGTGACCCAAAAGAAAGAAAATCCCCAAAAGAAAATACTTTCATCATTCAACACTTTCACCACACTCATACATAATCACTGTCTTTGCAGAGGCGCTCAGATACGACAACTGAGAATAGTCCCTCCCAGCTGTCACTATCCCAGACCCTCCTTTAAAGTGCAGGCATTGTACTTCCCATTTCCAGGACTCGAGTCCAACTAAATCAATTAACTGGTTTCCCTGAATCCCTTCACAAAATGATACCCTGCTCACACTCCAACAGATCGTCATGTCCCAAAAACCATTCGTCTCCATTCACTCCTATCTAACACGCTCACACATGCTTGCTGGAAGTCAAGTCCTCGCCCACAAAACCTTCTTTAACCCTCCCTCCAACCTTTTCTAGGACGACCCCTACCCGCCTTCCTTCCCTACAGATTTATACGCTCTCCAAGACATTCTACTTTGATCCATTCTCTCTACATGACCAAACCACCTCAACAACCCCTCTTCAGCCCTCTGACAAATACTTTTAGTAACTCCACACCTTCTCCTTTCTGCATAATATTTACACCACACATTGCCCTTAGACAGGACATCTCCACTGCCTCCAGCCTCCTCCTCGCTGCAGCATTTGCAACCCATGCTTCACACCCATATAAGAGTGTTGGTACCACTATACTTTCGTACATTCCCCTTCTTTGCCTCCATGGATAACGTTTTTGTCTCCACAGATATCTCAATGCACCACTCACCTTTTTTCCTTCATCAATTCTATGGTTAACCTCATCCTTCATAAACCCATCCGCTGACACGTCAACTCCCAAATATCTGAAAACATTTACTTCTTCCATAATCCCCCTCTCCAATGTGATATCCAATTTTTCTTTATTTAAATCGTTTGATACCCTCATCACCTTACTCTTATCTATGTTCACTTTTAACTTTCTACCTTTACACACTCTCCCAAACTCGTCCACTAACCTTTGCAACTTTTCTTTAGAATCTCCCATAAGCACAGTATCATCAGCAAAAAGTAACTGTGTCAACTCCCATTTTGCATTTAATTCTCCATAATTTAATCCCACCCTCTCCCCAACACCCTAGCATTTACTTCTTTTACAACCCCATCTATAAATATATTAAACAACCATGGTGACATTACACACCCTGTCTAAGACCTACTTTTACCGGGTAATCTCCTCTCTCCTACACACCCTAACCTGAGCCTCACTATCTCATAAAAACTCTTTACAGCCTTCAGTAACTTACTACCTATTCCATACACTTGCAACATTTGCCACATTGCTTCCCTATCCACTCTATCATATGCCTTTTCTAAATCCATAAATGCAATAAAAACTTCTCTACCTTTATCTAAATACTGTTCACATATATGCTTCACTGTAAACACTTGATCTACACATCCCTACCCACTCTAAAGCCTCCTTGCTCATCTGCAATCCTACTCTCTGTCTTACCTCTAATTCTTTCAATAATAACCTTGCCATACACTTTACCTGGTATACTCAGTAACTTATTCCCTATAAATTTTACACTCTTTTATCCCCTTCCCTTTATATAAAGGAACTATACATGCTCTCTGCCAATCCCTAGGTACCTTCCCTCTTTCATACATTTATTAAACAAAAATACCAACCACTCCAGCACTATATCCTCCCTGCTTTTAACATTTCTGTCATGATCCCGTCAGTTCCAGCTGCTTTACCCCTTTCATTCTACGTAATGCCTCACGCACCTCCCCACACTCACATCCTGCTCTTCCTCACTCTAAACGATGTTGTACCTCCCTGACCAGTACATGAAATTACCGCCTCCCTTTTTTCATCGACATTTAAAAGTTCCTCAAAATATTCCCGCCATCTACCCAATACCTCCAGTTCCCCATCTACTAACTTTACTACTCTGTTTTTAACTGACAAATCTATTCGTTCCCTTGGCTTTTTACCTTGTTTATCTCACCAAAAATTTTCTTGTTTTCAGCAAAATTTCTTGACAGAGCCCTCTCCATTCTTTCATCCGTTCTTTTTGCACTCTCTCACCACTCTCTTCACCTTTCTTTTACTCTCCATATACTTTGCTCTTCTATTAACACTTCTGTTTTGTAAAACCTCTGATAAGCTACCTTTTCTCTTTTATCACACCCTTTACTTCTTCATTCCACCACTCACTCCTCTTTCCTCCTGCACCCACCCTCCTATAGCCACAAACTTCTGCCCCACATTCTAATACTGCATTTTTAAAACTATCCCAACTCTCTTCAACCCCCCCACTACTCCTACTTGCACTAGCCCACCTTTCTGCCAATAGTTGCTTATATCTCACCCTAACTTCCTCCTCCCTTAGTTTATACACTTTTACCTCTCTCTTACTTGCTGTTGCCATTTTCTTTTTGTCCCATCTACCTTTTACTCTAACTGTAGCTACAACCAAATAATGATCTGATATATCCGTTGCCCCTCTATAAACATGTACATCCTGAAGCCTACTCATCAACCTTTTATCCACCAATACATAATCCAACAAACTACTTTCCTTACGTGCTATATCATACCTTGTATATTTATTTATCCTCTTTTTCATAAAATATGTATTACTTATTACCAAACCTCTTTATGCACATAGCTCAATTAATGGTTCCCCATTTACATTTACCCCTGGCACCCCAAATTTACTTACTACTCCATCCACAACATTTTTACCCACTTTAGCATTAAGATCCCCAACCACAATTACTCTCTCACTTGGTTCAAAACTCCCACACACTCACTCAACATTTCCCAAAATCTCTCTCTCTCTCTACACTTCTCTCTTCTCCAGGTGCATAAACACTTACTATAACCCACTTTTCACATCCAACCTTTATTTTACTCCACATAATCCTTGAATTTATACATTTATATTCCCTCTTTACCTGCCATAACTGATTATTCAACATAATTGCCACTCCTTCTTTATCTCTAACTCTATTTGAAACCCCTGATCTAATCCCATTTATTTCTCCCCACTGAAACTCTCCTACCCCTTCAGCTTTGTCTCACTTAAAGCCAGGACATCCAGCTTCTTTTCATTCATAACATCTACAATCATCTCTTTCTTATCATTCGCACAACATCCACGCACATTCAAACATCCCACTTTGACGGTTTTCTTCTTTTTCTTTTTAGTAAGCTATACAGGAAAAGGGGTTACTAGCAATATATATATATATATATATATATATATATATATATATATATATATATATATATATATATATATAAAATGATAATTAGGAGGCCATATTGAATGCCAAGGGAGGGAGGCCCTACCAGCTCCCCTCTCTCAGTCAGAGATCCTCTGCAGGTGCCACCCTGAGCTACCATACTCTGAAAAAACTTCTCTCATTTTCTCCTGTTGCAGCCATTGCAACATTGCACAGCTCCTGATGACGCACTGAGAAGTGTGAAAATATTTGAGCTTAATATTTCCACTCCCGTTGCTTGTCTTGCATTTAATATATATATATATATATATATATATATATATATATATATATATATATATATATATATAAGAGGTGTTGGGCTAAAAAATAAAGAAGCAAATACAAAGTGGGAGTTGTCACAGTTGCTTTTGCTGATGACACTGTGCTTTTGGGAGATTCTGAAGAGAAGCTGCAGAGGTTGGTGGATGAATTTGGTAGGGTGTGTAAAAGAAGAAAATTGAAAGTGAATATAGGAAAGAGTAAGGTGATGAGGATAACAAAAAGAATAGGTGACGAAAGATTGGATATCAGATTGGAGGAGAGAGTATGGAGGAGGTGAATGTATTCAGATATTTGGGAGTGGACATGTCGGCGGATGGGTCTATGAAGGATGAGGTGAATCTAAAAAGATGAGGGGAAAAAGGGGGAG